>JALJCO010005101.1:0-65218 GCA_023101725.1 Atherinomorus stipes
CATATGCTGCAGAGCTGATTGCACCAAGATGTTGCAGATATTTTACAAGTCTCTTGTGAAAAGTGCAGACGTTGAATGATCTCAGCTTCCTTAAGAAGTAGAATCTGCTCTGACCTTTCTTGTAGATGTAGTCAGTGTTGCATTTCCAGTCTAGTCTGTTGTCCAGCTGAACTCCAGGTATTTGTAGTTCTCCACCACCTCCAACTCCTCTCCCAGCATGTAGACAGGACTATGCTGCTTAGTTTTGCTCCTCCTGAAGTCAATATTCATCTCTTTAGTCTTGCTGGTATTTAAGATGAGCTGATTGTTACCATTTCACAAACTGACTGACTAGTTCCCTGTACTCGGCTTCTTGTCCATCACTGATACACCCCACAACTGCAGAGTCATCAGAGTATTTCTGCAGATGACAGGATCAGAGTTGTACTGGAAGTCTGAGGTGTACAGTGTAAAGAGGAATGGTGAGAGTACAGTTCCTTGTGGTGCTCCAGTGCTGCTGACCACCATCTCAGACACACAACCTTTCAGTCTCACAAACTGTGGTCTGTTTGTTAGGTAGTCATAAATCCAGGTGGTTGTGAGATCCACCTGGAAGTTATAGAGCTTCTCACATAGTAATGCAGGCAGAATAGAATTAAAGGCACTTGAAAAATCAAAGAACATGACCCTCAAAGTGCTGCCTGACTGGTCCAGATGACAGTGGGCTCTCTGAAGCAGAAAGATGATGGCGTCTTCAACTCCAAGCCCATTACAATATGCAAACTGTAATGGGTCCTGAAAGGTGTTGTGTTGCTTGTTGAGTTGAGCCAGTAAGAGTAAGAAAAACAGCACTTCCTGTCACCAGGAGGCGGAGCTAAGGTACATTGTGTTCCATGGTGAGAGGGCCAACTTTGAAGCCCCGCCGATGCCACATACTTTTTCCTATCAAAAAGCTTTTGATAACTTTTGATCATACATGCCTTGTAAACATCCTGACCAATTTTGGTGGCCGTACGGTAAACGCCCTAGGACAAGTTCGTTCAAACGCGTCGTAACTTAATGCCAAAATGGTGACTGTAACAATGGGGCGGGGCTATGACATAATGACAATATTGACATGTTTATGTGTTCAAGGTCATATTGACATCTCACTCAAGAGTTTTGGTTCAGATATCTCATTTTATGTGGGAGTTATATGAGATTGATTTTTCATGGCGAGACATCAAACTTTCAGGCCCCGCCCAGTCCACATGATTTGACTTATCAAAAATCTTTTGATAACTTTTGATGACACATGCCTTGGGAACATTCTGACCGATTTTGGTGGCCCTACCATTAAAGCCCTAGGACAAGTTCGTTCAAATGCGAGGTGAGTAAAACGCCAAAATGGCGACTTTGACCCAAAATGGCCGACTTCCTGTACATTTTAAAAATATGCTCCAAGAGGATTTTTTGTTTGCCCTGGCATGTAGAACATGTGTACCTATTTTCATAAAGATTGATGGGATGCAGTGGCGGGGCAGTCAAAATAGGTGGCGCTGTTTCGCGATTTTGCCTCAAACATGCCCGAACACCCCATAATATGTAAATTTCCACATTCCATTGGGGGGGTAGCCAAAATTTGGTAAGTTTTTGAACATGTTCAGACCCCCAAAAGACCTCCTGTTTTTAGAAGTGGATGAAGCATGGAAAAATTAAAAAAATATTCATTAAAAATAGAAAGTTGGTCTAAAAATCATGGAAATATTCATACATGATCAGAATAGTTTTGGGAATGCTATGAATTTTTTTGGTTCATGTCAACTTAAAATTTTCAGATTTAAAAATTGTTAAACATTTCTTGCATGTAATGAGAAAGTATAAATAATTCTTAAAAATCAATACTTTGATCAAACTTGTTCAAACTCAAGACACTTCACAAGGCCTATTGCGTCTATCATTGTTGCAATTTTGGTGGGAATTGAGTGATCCATTACAGAGATCCACATGTTGAGCTAATTTGCATACTTGTGAAAAAGTAGAGTGTGCGACTTGTCTGTAGAACCCAAGTCCCAGCGAGTGAAATGTTCAGGAGGATTCAGTGAATATATCCTCCAAATCTTAGCTCTGTAGGACAAACGGCTGATTTTTCATCATTTTCTGAAATTTGGAGGCGTGGCCACATTCTTTTGCTCATAAGTCCCGCCCACTTTTGACAATCATAACCATATTCTAGGATTATGTTCAGGATGTCTATGTGGATATACGTAGTGATTTTGGTGCATATCCGTGCAGCCGTTTTGGCGCTAAATCTTTAAACTACTCTCAATTGTAGCGCCCCCTAGAGTTGGAATTTTTCCAAAATCGTCACACACGTAGATATTGCAATTCCCTACTTGGTCATTGAATTTCATGTCATTATCTGTTTTCGTTTTCAAGTTATGACCATTTTAGTGGTCATGGCGTCACATCGAAGTTCGCCGTGCCGCCATGACCGCGCCCTTTTGCGTAGACAGATGATTTTCAATGGAAGTCATCATCAACATGTTTTCTGCCCTCTGAAGGAGTTTGGAGCTGCTTGTGTCCAAAATGTCAGAGAAATGGATGCTCAAGTAAAACATATGACTTCCTGTTCCCAGGGGGCGGGGCTATGATGTAATCAAAATATTGACATGTAGATCTGTTCAGGGTCATATTGGCATCTCACCCAAGAATTTTGGTTCAGATATCTCATTTCATGTGGGAGTTATATGAGATTGATTTTTCATGGCGAGACATCAAACTTTGAGGCCCCGCCCAGTCCACATGCTTTGACTTATGAAAAATCTTTTGATAACTTTTGATCACACATGCCTTGGGAACATTCTGACCGATTTTGGTGTCTCTACCATCAAAGCCCTAAGACAAGTTCGTTCAAATGCGAGGTGAGTAAAACGCCAAAATGGCGACTTTGACCCAAAATGGCCGACTTCCTGTAGACTTGGCACCACGACGTTAAGAGGCTTTTTTGTTCGCCCTGGCATGTAGAACATGTGTACCGATTTTCATGAAGATTGATGGGATGCAGTGGCGGGGCACTCAAAATAGGTGGCGCCGTCGCGCAATTTTTGCCCGAACATGCCCGAACACCCGAAATTACGTAATTTTTCACATTCCCTTGGGGGGTACGCAAACTTTGGTGAGTTTTTGAGCATGTTCAGACCCCCAAAAATGCGTTTAAAGTGGCGGGAGAAGAAGAAAAATAAAAATAAAAATAATAATAAGAAAAAACGCTAGAGTTCCAATAGGCCTTCGCACCGCCTTCGGTGCTCGGGCCTAATTAAAGCCGCAAGCGGCGATGAAGGCCCTCGCACCTCTGGCGCCGCTCAGGCCTATGCACCGCGTAGTCTGTGTCATGTTCTACCAGTTTGCTGAATTTCATGCCGTTTGGTTGATGTGTTAGCTCAGAATGATCATTTGAAGGTTTGTAGGGGGCGCTGTAGAGCCACATTTAAACTTCAGGAACACGTATCCATGGAATCCGTGTCATGTTCTACTAGTGTGCTGAATTTCATGGCCTTTGGTTGATCGGGTCGGAAATGATATTTAATGTTTGGGGGGGCGGGGGGGGGCAAAAGTATTGAAGGTTTGTAGGGGGCGCATAGAGCCCATTGAAAATTCTGGAACATGTGTCATGTAAATGAGATCGGTTTGAACACGTGGGTGCCGGGCCTTTGTTTGTGCGGTCATTTGTGCAAGTTTGGTAGGTTGGATGGTTTTAGGCCTTCTGTGAGGGGGGGGGCTAAGGTGAAAACCGGAAATGGTATATAGGTGTGTTAGATCTGCGGACATCGTAAATTTTGGTGCAGATATTGTTTTTGCCAGAGTTATATAGTTTGATGGGAGAAGGTCTTTGGGCCCCGCTAGATTGATGAGGCTGAGTGAAAAAAGAGCATGGGGACGCAGGGTTGAGGACGAAATGGTGAGTGAAACGAAAATGGGCGCAAAATGGCGCTTCCTGTGACTGGCCCGCGTTAGGGCTTTGCCGCGAAGTGAAAAGTGTCCGTGTAAATCGTGAGAGTTTGGATGAAAAGGTGGCGCTGGCGCGTTTGCCCGGGGGAAACGAAAAGAAAGATTTGGGGGGCAAAATTTGGATTTGAGCAGTCAGGCCCCCAAAAATGCTCTTTGGGGAGAAGAATAAAATAATAAAATTAAGCCGAGCGGGATGAGGCCCTCGCCCTCTGGCGGCTCGGCTATGGGTGTCGTGTATGCAGTGGCGTTTGGGTGTTGATGTTTTTGTTTTCATGTTTGTGTGTGATTTTGGTTGGTTGTTGGTAGCCCAAAATGATCATTTGAAGGTTTGTAGGGGGCGCTGTAGAGCCACATTTAAACTTCTGGAACACGTGTCCATGTAATCCTGTCATGTTCTACCAGTGTGCTGAATTTCATGGTCTTCGGTTGATCTGGTGGCCAAAATGATCATTTGAAGGTTTGTAGGGGGCGCTATAGAGCCACATTGAAAATTCTGGAACATGTGTCCATGTAAATGAGATCAGGTTATGAACATCATCATCTGTGCCAAGTTTGGTAGAGATCTGGCCATCCGTGTCTTATTTACAGGCACTTCCTGTCCGGAGGGGGCGGGGCTAAGGTGAAAACCGGAAATGGTCATATAGGTGTGTTCAGCATCTGACCAGCATCACACGTACCAAGTTTGGTGCAGATATCTGGTTTTATGCCAGAGTTATATGAGTGTCGTGTTTCATGGCGAGAAGGTCACCTTTTAGGCTCCGCCCCCTCCACACGCTTACAGATTTCTTAATGCAGAGCACAACTAGAAATCTCACATGCCTTGTGAACACAAAGAGACCATCGTGATGGCTGTACCATTAGCGGTCTCTGAGGAGTTAACGCAAATATGTCATCAAGAAATCGTCAGAAAAATGGCACTTTTTTCAAAATGGCCGACTTCCTGTCGTATTAATCCAAATGGTCCAAGAGGGTTTTTTGTAGGTCCTGATATGTTCTACCACTGTGCCAAATTTCATGCTTGTGGGTCATTGTGGTGGGCGGGGCTGATCATTTGAAGATTTGTAGGGGGCGCTATTGAGCCATTTTTAAAGATATCCAAAATATCTCCACGTGAATGAGTTCAGGGGATGACCATCATCATCTGTAGCAAGTTTGGTGGAGATCGGACCTTTCTTTGTGTCATTTCCATGTACTTCCTGTTTCCATGGCGTTGGGCTGATATTCGCCATGGTTGCGTTTGGCGTATCGACTTGAGTTTTTTATTGTGGCATCGTGGAAGGGTTTGACACGTTTGGAAGCACTTTCAAATCCATCGGCTTCATCATTGAAGTTCTGGACCCCAAACACTGAAAAGTGACACTTCCTGTCCCCAGGGGGCGGGGCTAAGGCGAAAACCGGAAATGGTCATATAGGTGTGTTCAGCATCTGACCAGCATCACATGTAGCAATTTTGGTGCAGATATCTGGTTTTATGCCAGAGTTATATCAGTTTCGTGTTACATGGCGACAAGGTCATGTTTGAGGCTCCGCCCCCTCCACACGCTTGCAGATTTCTGAATGCAGAGCACAACTAGAAATCTCACATGCCTTCTGAACACAAAGAGACCATCGGGGTGACCGTACCATTTGCGGTTTATGAGGAGTTAACGCAAATGCGACGTGAGTGAAACGCCAAAATGGCGACTTTGACCCAAAATGGCCGACTTCCTGTAGACCTGGCACCACGACGTTAAGAGGCTTTTTTGTCCGCCCCGACATGTAGAACAAGTGTACCGAATTTCGTAAAGATCGGTGACATGCAGTTCTGGGGACTTTACAAAAGGTGGCGCTAGCGCGCAGTTTTGCCCGAGCGGTCACGAAAACGCCAAAATACGAAATTTTTCAGATTCTTAACTGGGGGGGTAGCCAAAATTTGGTGACTTTTCGAGCATGTTCAGGCCCCCAAAAATGCAATTCATTTGAGGGAGAAGAAGAATAATAATAAAGAAAAAGAATAAATTTAAAAACCTTTGCGCTTGGTTAATTAAAGCCGCAAGCGGCGATGAAGGCCCTCGCACCTCTGGCGCCGCTCAGGCCTATGCACCGCGTAGTCTGTGTCATGTTCTACCAGTGTGCCGAATTTCATGGCGTTTGGTTGATGTGTTAGCTCAAAATGATGATTTGAAGGTTTGTAGGGGGCGCTATAGAGCCACATTTAAACTTCAGGAACACGTATCCATGTAATCTGTGTCATGTTCTACCAGTGTGCTGAATTTCATGGCCTTCGGTTGATCTGGTAGCCCAAAATGATCATTTGAAGGTTTGTAGGGGGCGCTGTAGAGCCACATTTAAACTTCAGGAACACGTATCCATGTAATCCTTGTCATGTTCTACCAGTGTGCTGAATTTCATGGTCTTCGGTTGATCTGGTAGGCCTAAATGATCATTAGAAGGTTTGTAGGGGGCGCTGTAGAGCCACATTAAAAATTCTGGAACATGTGTCCATGTAAATGAGATCAGGTTATGAACATCATCATCTGTGCCAAGTTTGATAGAGATCTGGCCATCCGTGTGTTATTTACAGGCACTTCCTGTCCGGAGGGGGCGGGGCTAAGGTGAAAACCGGAAATTGTCATATAGGTGTGTTCAGCATCTGACCAGCATCACACGTACCAAGTTTGGTGCAGATATCTGGTTTTATGCCAGAGTTATATGAGTGTCGTGTTTCATGGCGAGAAGGTCACCTTTTAGGCTCCGCCCCCTCCACACGCTTACAGATTTCTTAATGCAGAGCACAACTAGAAATCTCACATGCCTTGTGAACACAAAGAGACCATCGTGATGGCTGTACCATTAGCGGTCTCTGAGGAGTTAACGCAAATATGTCATCAAGAAATCGTCAGAAAAATGGCACTTTTTTTCAAAATGGCCGACTTCCTGTCGTATTAATCCAAATGGTCCAAGAGGGTTTTTTGTAGGTCCTGATATGTTCTACCACTGTGCCAAATTTCATGCTTGTGGGTCATTGTGGTGGGCGGGGCTGATCATTTGAAGATTTGTAGGGGGCGCTATTGAGCCATTTTTAAAGATATCCGAAATATCTCCACGTGAATGAGTTCAGGGGATGACCATCATCATCTGTAGCAAGTTTGGTGGAGATCGGACCTTTCTTTGTGTCATTTCCATGTACTTCCTGTTTCCATGGCGTTGGGCTGATATTCGCCATGGTTGCGTTTGGCGTATCGACTTGAGTTTTTTATTGTGGCATCGTGGAAGGGTTTGACACGTTTGGAAGCACTTTCAAATCCATCGGCTTCATCATTGAAGTTCTGGACCCCAAACACTGAAAAGTGACACTTCCTGTCCCCAGGGGGCGGGGCTAAGGCGAAAACCGGAAATGGTCATATAGGTGTGTTCAGCATCTGACCAGCATCACACGTAGCAATTTTGGTGCAGATATCTGGTTTTATGCCAGAGTTATATCAGTTTCGTGTTTCATGGCGAGAAGGTCAACTTTCAGGCTCCGCCCCCTCCACACGCTTGCAGATTTCTGAATGCAGAGCACAACTAGAAATCTCACATGCCTTCTGAACACAAAGAGACCATCGGGGTGACCGTACCATTTGCGGTTTATGAGGAGTTAACGCAAATGCGACGTGAGTGAAACGCCAAAATGGCGACTTTGACCCAAAATGGCCGACTTCCTGTAGACCTGGCACCACGACGTTAAGAGGCTTTTTTGTCCGCCCCGACATGTAGAACAAGTGTACCGAGTTTCGTAAAAATCGGTGACATGCAGTTCTGGGGACCTTGCAAAAGGTGGCGCTAGAGCGCAGTTTTGCCCGAGCGGTCACGAAAACGCCAAATTATGAAATTTTTCGATTTTAAATGGGGGGGTAGCCAAAATTTGGTGACTTTTCGAGCATGTTCAGGCCCCCAAAAATGCAATTCATTTGACGGGAGAAGAATAATAATAAGAATAAACGGAATAAACGCTAATTACAATAGGCCTTCGCACCGCCTTCGGTGCTCGGGCCTAATTAAAGCCGCAAGCGGCGATGAAGGCCCTCGCACCTCTGGCGCCGCTCAGGCCTATGCACCGCGTAGTCTGTGTCATGTTCTACCAGTGTGCCGAATTTCATGGCGTTTGGTTGATGTGTTAGCTCAAAATGATGATTTGAAGGTTTGTAGGGGGCGCTGTAGAGCCACATTTAAACTTCAGGAACACGTATCCATGTAATCCTTGTCATGTTCTACCAGTGTGCTGAATTTCATGGTCTTCGGTTGATCTGGTAGGCCTAAATGATCATTAGAAGGTTTGTAGGGGGCGCTGTAGAGCCACATTAAAAATTCTGGAACATGTGTCCATGTAAATGAGATCAGGTTATGAACATCATCATCTGTGCCAAGTTTGATCGAGATCTGGCCATCCGTGTGTTATTTACAGGCACTTCCTGTCCGGAGGGGGCGGGGCTAAGGTGAAAACCGGAAATGGTCATATAGGTGTGTTCAGCATCTGACCAGCATCACACGTACCAAGTTTGGTGCAGATATCTGGTTTTATGCCAGAGTTATATGAGTGTCGTGTTTCATGGCGAGAAGGTCACCTTTTAGGCTCCGCCCCCTCCACACGCTTACAGATTTCTTAATGCAGAGCACAACTAGAAATCTCACATGCCTTGTGAACACAAAGAGACCATCGTGATGGCTGTACCATTAGCGGTCTCTGAGGAGTTAACGCAAATATGTCATCAAGAAATCGTCAGAAAAATGGCACTTTTTTTCAAAATGGCCGACTTCCTGTCGTATTAATCCAAATGGTCCAAGAGGGTTTTTTGTAGGTCCTGACATGTTCTACCACTGTGCCAAATTTCATGCTTGTGGGTCATTGTGGTGGGCGGGGCTGATCATTTGAAGATTTGTAGGGGGCGCTATTGAGCCATTTTTAAAGATATCCGAAATATCTCCACGTGAATGAGTTCAGGGGATGACCATCATCATCTGTAGCAAGTTTGGTGGAGATCGGACCTTTCTTTGTGTCATTTCCATGTACTTCCTGTTTCCATGGCGTTGGGCTGATATTCGCCATGGTTGCGTTTGGCGTATCGACTTGAGTTTTTTATTGTGGCATCGTGGAAGGGTTTGACACGTTTGGAAGCACTTTCAAATCCATCGGCTTCATCATTGAAGTTCTGGACCCCAAACACTGAAAAGTGACACTTCCTGTCGCCAGGGGGCGGGGCTAAGGCGAAAACCGGAAATGGTCATATAGGTGTGTTCAGCATCCGGCCGGCATCATACGTAGCAATTTTGGTGCAGATATCTGGTTTTATGCCAGAGTTATATCAGTTTCGTGTTTCATGGCGAGAAGGTCAACTTTCAGGCTCCGCCCCCTCCACACGCTTGCAGATTTCTGAATGCAGAGCACAACTAGAAATCTCACATGCCTTCTGAACACAAAGAGACCATCGGGGTGACCGTACCATTTGCGGTTTATGAGGAGTTAACGCAAATGCGACGTGAGTGAAACGCCAAAATGGCGACTTTGACCCAAAATGGCCGACTTCCTGTAGACCTGGCACCACGACGTTAAGAGGCTTTTTTGTCCGCCCCGACATGTAGAACAAGTGTACCGAATTTCGTAAAGATCGGTGACATGCAGTTCTGGGGACCTTACAAAAGGTGGCGCTCTAGCGCAGTTTTGCCCGAGCGGTCACGAAAACGCCAAAATATGAAATTTTTCAGATTCTTAAATGGGGGGGTAGCCAAAATTTGGTGACTTTTCGAGCATGTTCAGGCCCCCAAAAATGCAATTCATTTGACGGGAGAAGAATAATAATAATAATTTTAATAAACAAAAGCTTGCATTTCAATAGGCCTTCGCACCGCCTTCGGTGCTCGGGCCTAATTAAAGCCGCAAGCGGCGATGAAGGCCCTCGCACCTCTGGCGCCGCTCAGGCCTATGCACCGCGTAGTCTGTGTCATGTTCTACCAGTGTGCTGAATTTCATGGCGTTTGGTTGATGTGGTAGCTCAGAATGATCATTTGAAGGTTTGTAGGGGGCGCTGTAGAGCCACATTTAAACTTCAGGAACACGTATCCATGGAATCCGTGTCATGTTCTACTAGTGTGCTGAATTTCATGGTCTTCGGTTGATCTGGTAGCCCAAAATGATCATTTGAAGGTTTGTAGGGGGCGCTGTAGAGCCACATTAAAAATTCTGGAACATGTGTCCATGTAAATGAGATCAGGTTATGAACATCATCATCTGTGCCAAGTTTGATCGAGATCTGGCCATCCGTGTGTTATTTACAGGCACTTCCTGTCCGGAGGGGGCGGGGCTAAGGTGAAAACCGGAAATGGTCATATAGGTGTGTTCAGCATCTGACCAGCATCACACGTACCAAGTTTGGTGCAGATATCTGGTTTTATGCCAGAGTTATATGAGTGTCGTGTTTCATGGCGAGAAGGTCACCTTTTAGGCTCCGCCCCCTCCACACGCGTACAGATTTGTTAATGCAGAGCACAACTAGAAATCTCACATGCCTTGTGAACACAAAGAGACCATCGTGATGGCTGTACTATTAGCGGTCTCTGAGGAGTTAACGCAAATATGTCATCAAGAAATCGTCAGAAAAATGGCACTTTTTTCAAAATGGCCGACTTCCTGTCGGATAAATCCAAATGGTCCAAGAGGGTTTTTTGTAGGTCCTGATATGTTCTACCACTGTGCCAAATTTCATGCTTGTGGGTCATTGTGGTGGGCGGGGCTGATCATTTGAAGATTTGTAGGGGGCGCTATTGAGCCATTTTTAAAGATATCCGAAATATCTCCACGTGAATGAGTTCAGGGGATGACCATCATCATCTGTAGCAAGTTTGGTGGAGATCGGACCTTTCTTTGTGTCATTTCCATGTACTTCCTGTTTCCATGGCGTTGGGCTGATATTTGCCATGGTTGCGTTTGGCGTATCGACTTGAGTTTTTTATTGTGGCATCGTGGAAGGGTTTGACACGTTTGGAAGCACTTTCAAATCCATCGGCTTCATCATTGAAGTTCTGGACCCCAAACACTGAAAAGTGACATTTCCTGTCGCCAGGGGGCGGGGCTAAGGTGAAAACCGGAAATGGTCATATAGGTGTGTTCAGCATCTGACCAGCATCACACGTAGCAATTTTGGTGCAGATATCTGGTTTTATGCCAGAGTTATATCAGTTTCGTGTTTCATGGCGAGAAGGTCAACTTTCAGGCTCCGCCCCCTCCACACGCTTGCAGATTTCTGAATGCAGAGCACAACTAGAAATCTCACATGCCTTCTGAACACATAGACACCATCGGGGTGACCGTACCATTTGCGGTTTATGAGGAGTTAACGCAAATGCGACGTGAGTGAAACGCCAAAATGGCGACTTTGACCCCAAATGGCCGACTTCCTGTAGACCTGGCACCACGACGTTAAGAGGCTTTTTTGTCCGCCCCGACATGTAGAACAAGTGTACCGAATTTCGTAAAGATCGGTGACATGCAGTTCTGGGGACCTTGCAAAAGGTGGCGCTAGAGCGCAGTTTTGCCCGAGCGGTCACGAAAACGCCAAATTATGAAATTTTTCAGATTTTAAATGGGGGGGTAGCCAAAATTTGGTGACTTTTTGAGCATGTTCAGGCCCCCAAAAATGGCAAAATATGTGCGGAAGAAGAATAATAATAAGAAATTAAAGCCGCAAGCGGCGATGAAGGCCCTCGCACCTCTGGCGCCGCTCAGGCCTATGCACCGCGTAGTCCGTGTCATGTTCTACCAGTGTGCCGAATTTCATGGCGTTTGGTTGATGTGTTAGCTCAGAATGATCATTTGAAGGTTTGTAGGGGGCCTGTAGAGCCACATTTAAACTTCAGGAACACGTGTCCATGTAATGTCAGTTTGTGGTTGGTGGGGAAATGATTGAGGTGGGGAGAGATTAAGGGTGTCTGTGTGGGTGGGTTGGGGTTTTTGTTTGGGTAGGTGGGTTTTGGGACGGTTTTTGTTGGGGGCTGGGGTGTGGCCCTGGTATGATATTTAAAGCCGCAAGCGGCGATGAAGGCCCTCGCACCTCTGGCGCCGCTCAGGCCTATGCACCGCGTAGTCTGTGTCATGTTCCACCAGTGTGCCGAATTTCATGGCGTTTGGTTGATGTGGTAGGTCAGAATGATGATTTGAAGGTTTGTAGGGGGCGCTGTAGAGCCACCTTTAAACTTCAGGAACACGTATCCATGGAATCCGTGTCATGTTCTACCAGTGTGCTGGATTTCATGGCCTTCGGTTGATCGGGTCGGCCAAAATGATCATTTGAAGGTTTGTAGGGGGCGCTATAGAGCCACATTAAAAATTCTGCAACATGTGTCCATGTAAATGAGGTCAGGTTATGAACATCATCATCTGTGCCAAGTTTGGAAGAGATCTGGCCATCCATGTCTTATTTACAGGCACTTCGTGTCCCGAGGGGGCGGGGCAAAGGTGAAAACCGGAAATGGTCATCTAGGTGTGTTCAGCATCTGACCAGCATCATACGTACCAAGTTTGGTGCAGATATCTGGTTTTATGCCAGAGTTATATGAGTTTCGTGTTTCATGGCGAGAAGGTCACCTTTTAGGCTCCGCCCCCTCCACACGCTTACAGATTTCTTAATGCAGAGCACAACTAGAAATCTCACATGCCTTGTGAACACAAAGAGACCATCGTGATGGCTGTACCATTAGTAGTCTCTGAGGAGTTAACGCAAATATGTCATCAAGAAATCGTCAGAAAAATGGCACTTTTTTTCAAAATGGCCGACTTCCTGTCGTATTAATCCAAATGGTCCAAGAGGGTTTTTTGTAGGTCCTGACATGTTCTACCACTGTGCCAAATTTCATGCTTGTGGGTCATTGTGGTGGGCGGGGCTGATCATTTGAAGATTTGTAGGGGGCGCTATTGAGCCATTTTTAAAGATATCCGAAATATCTCCACGTGAATGAGTTCAGGGGATGACCATCATCATCTGTAGCAAGTTTGGTGGAGATCGGACCTTTCTTTGTGTCATTTCCATGTACTTCCTGTTTCCATGGCGTTGGGCTGATATTCGCCATGGTTGCGTTTGGCGTATCGACTTGAGTTTTTTATTGTGGCATCGTGGAAGGGTTTGACACGTTTGGAAGCACTTTCAAATCCATCGGCTTCATCATTGAAGTTCTGGACCCCAAACACTGAAAAGTGACACTTCCTGTCCCCAGGGGGCGGGGCTAAGGCGAAAACCGGAAATGGTCATATAGGTGTGTTCAGCATCTGACCAGCATCACACGTAGCAATTTTGGTGCAGATATCTGGTTTTATGCCAGAGTTATATCAGTTTCGTGTTTCATGGCGAGAAGGTCAACTTTCAGGCTCCGCCCCCTCCACACGCTTGCAGATTTCTGAATGCAGAGCACAACTAGAAATCTCACATGCCTTCTGAACACAAAGAGACCATCGGGATGACCGTACCATTTGCGGTTTATGAGGAGTTAACGCAAATGCGACGTGAGTGAAACGCCAAAATGGCGACTTTGACCCAAAATGGCCGACTTCCTGTAGACCTGGCACCACGACGTTAAGAGGCTTTTTTGTCCGCCCCGACATGTAGAACAAGTGTACCGAGTTTCGTAAAGATCGGTGACATGCAGTTCTGGGGACCTTGCAAAAGGTGGCGCTAGAGCGCAGTTTTGCCCGAGCGGTCACGAAAACGCCAAATTATGAAATTTTTCGATTTTAAATGGGGGGGTAGCCAAAATTTGGTGAGTTTTTGAGCATGTTCAGGCCCCCAAAAATGCAATTCATTTTGAGAGGAGAAGAATAAGAATAATAATGGAATAAACGCTTGCATTACAATAGGCCTTCGCATGGTTGGGAATTAAAGCCGCAAGCGGCGATGAAGGCCCTCGCACCTCTGGCGCCGCTCAGGCCTATGCACCGCGTAGTCTGTGTCATGTTCTACCAGTGTGCCGAATTTCATGGCGTTTGGTTGATGTGTTAGCTCAGAATGATCATTTGAAGGTTTGTAGGGGGCGCTGTAGAGCCACATTTAAACTTCAGGAACACGTATCCATGTAATCCGTGTCATGTTCTACCAGTGTGCTGAATTTCATGGTCTTCGGTTGATCTGGTAGGCCAAAATGATCATTAGAAGGTTTGTAGGGGGCGCTGTAGAGCCACATTAAAAATTCTGGAACATGTGTCCATGTAAATGAGATCAGGTTATGAACATCATCATCTGTGCCAAGTTTGATAGAGATCTGGCCATCCGTGTGTTATTTACAGGCACTTCCTGTCCGGAGGGGGCGGGGCTAAGGTGAAAACCGGAAATGGTCATATAGGTGTGTTCAGCATCTGACCAGCATCACACGTACCAAGTTTGGTGCAGATATCTGGTTTTATGCCAGAGTTATATGAGTGTCGTGTTTCATGGCGAGAAGGTCACCTTTTAGGCTCCGCCCCCTCCACACGCTTACAGATTTCTTAATGCAGAGCACAACTAGAAATCTCACATGCCTTGTGAACACAAAGAGACCATCGTGATGGCTGTACCATTAGCGGTCTCTGAGGAGTTAACGCAAATATGTCATCAAGAAATCGTCAGAAAAATGGCACTTTTTTCAAAATGGCCGACTTCCTGTCGTATTAATCCAAATGGTCCAAGAGGGTTTTTTGTAGGTCCTGATATGTTCTACCACTGTGCCAAATTTCATGCTTGTGGGTCATTGTGGTGGGCGGGGCTGATCATTTGAAGATTTGTAGGGGGCGCTATTGAGCCATTTTTAAAGATATCCGAAATATCTCCACGTGAATGAGTTCAGGGGATGACCATCATCATCTGTAGCAAGTTTGGTGGAGATCGGACCTTTCTTTGTGTCATTTCCACGTACTTCCTGTTTCCATGGCGTTGGGCTGATATTCGCCATGGTTGCGTTTGGCGTATCGACTTGAGTTTTTTATTGTGGCATCGTGGAAGGGTTTGACACGTTTGGAAGCACTTTCAAATCCATCGGCTTCATCATTGAAGTTCTGGTCCCCAAACACTGAAAAGTGACACTTCCTGTCCCCAGGGGGCGGGGCTAAGGCGAAAACCGGAAATGGTCATATAGGTGTGTTCAGCATCTGACCAGCATCACACGTAGCAATTTTGGTGCAGATATCTGGTTTTATGCCAGAGTTATATCAGTTTCGTGTTTCATGGCGAGAAGGTCAACTTTCAGGCTCCGCCCCCTCCACACGCTTGCAGATTTCTGAATGCAGAGCACAACTAGAAATCTCACATGCCTTCTGAACACAAAGAGACCATCGGGGTGACCGTACCATTTGCGGTTTATGAGGAGTTAACGCAAATGCGACGTGAGTGAAACGCCAAAATGGCGACTTTGACCCAAAATGGCCGACTTCCTGTAGACCTGGCACCACGACGTTAAGAGGCTTTTTTGTCCGCCCCGACATGTAGAACAAGTGTACCGAATTTTGTAAAGATCGGTGACATGCAGTTCTGGGGACCTTACAAAAGGTGGCGCTAGAGCGCAGTTTTGCCCGAGCGGTCACGAAAACGCCAAAATACGAAATTTTTCAGATTCTTAAATGGGGGGGTAGCCAAAATTTGGTGACTTTTCGAGCATGTTCAGGCCCCCAAAAATGCAATTCATTTGACGGGAGAATAATAATA
The DNA here is from genome assembly GCA_023101725.1 of Atherinomorus stipes. Lineage (NCBI taxonomy): Eukaryota > Metazoa > Chordata > Actinopteri > Atheriniformes > Atherinidae > Atherinomorus > Atherinomorus stipes. The sequence goes on from JALJCO010005101.1 coordinate 15,648, forward strand.
AGAATAAGAATAAACGCTTGCATTACAATAGGCCTTCGCACCGCCTTCGGTGCTCGGGCCTAATTAAAGCCGCAAGCGGCGATGAAGGCCCTCGCACCTCTGGCGCCGCTCAGGCCTATGCACCGCGTAGTCTGTGTCATGTTCTACCAGTGTGCTGAATTTCATGGCGTTTGGTTGATGTGTTAGCTCAGAATGATCATTTGAAGGTTTGTAGGGGGCGCTGTAGAGCCACATTTACACTTCAGGAACACGTGTCCATGTAAACTGTGTCATGTTCTACCAGTGTGCTGAATTTCATGGCTTCGGTTGTCTGGTAGCCAAAATGATCATTTGAAGGTTTGTAGGGGGCGCTGTCGAGCCACAGTAAAAATTCTGGAACACGTATCCATGTAATCTGTGTCATGTTCTACCAGTGTGCTGAATTTCATGGCCTTCGGTTGATCTGGTAGGCCAAAATGATCATTTGAAGGTTTGTAGGGGGCGCTATAGAACCACATTGAAAATTCTGGAACATGTGTCCATGTAAATGAGATCAGGTTATAAACATCATCGGGGGCGGCGGTGGGGGGGGGCGTGGGGGTGGCGGCGGGGGGGCATGGCGTTCCGTGGGGGTTGTCGCCCGTGTTTGTCGGATGCTGGGGCTTGAAGGTGGGTAGAGGGTTGCCGGGGTCAGGTAAAACGATTTTAAATGGGGGGTAGCCAAAATTTGGGATTTTGGCATGTTCAGGCCCCCAAAATGCAATTCTTGAGGGATGAATAAGTGTAAAGCCGCAAGCGGCGATGAAGGCCCTCGCACCTCTGGCGCCGCTCAGGCCTATGCACCGCGTAGTCCGTGTCATGTTCTACCAGTGTGCCGAATTTCATGGCGTTTGGTTGATGTGTTAGCTCAGAATGATCATTTGAAGGTTTGTAGGGGGCGCTGTAGAGCCACATTTAAACTTCAGGAACACGTATCCATGTAATCCGTGTCATGTTCTACCAGTGTGCTGAATTTCATGGTCTTCGGTTGATCTGGTAGGCCAAAATGATCATTAGAAGGTTTGTAGGGGGCGCTGTAGAGCCACATTAAAAATTCTGGAACATGTGTCCATGTAAATGAGATCAGGTTATGAACATCATCATCTGTGCCAAGTTTGTATCGAGATCTGGCCATCCGTGTGTTATTTACAGGCACTTCCTGTCCGGAGGGGGCGGGGCTAAGGTGAAAACCGGAAATGGTCATATAGGTGTGTTCAGCATCTGACCAGCATCACACGTACCAAGTTTGGTGCAGATATCTGGTTTTATGCCAGAGTTATATGAGTGTCGTGTTTCATGGCGAGAAGGTCACCTTTTAGGCTCCGCCCCCTCCACACGCTTACAGATTTCTTAATGCAGAGCACAACTAGAAATCTCACATGCCTTGTGAACACAAAGAGACCATCGTGATGGCTGTACCATTAGCGGTCTCTGAGGAGTTAACGCAAATATGTCATCAAGAAATCGTCAGAAAAATGGCACTTTTTTCAAAATGGCCGACTTCCTGTCGTATTAATCCAAATGGTCCAAGAGGGTTTTTTGTAGGTCCTGATATGTTCTACCACTGTGCCAAATTTCATGCTTGTGGGTCATTGTGGTGGGCGGGGCTGATCATTTGAAGATTTGTAGGGGGCGCTATTGAGCCATTTTTAAAGATATCCGAAATATCTCCACGTGAATGAGTTCAGGGGATGACCATCATCATCTGTAGCAAGTTTGGTGGAGATCGGACCTTTCTTTGTGTCATTTCCATGTACTTCCTGTTTCCATGGCGTTGGGCTGATATTCGCCATGGTTGCGTTTGGCGTATCGACTTGAGTTTTTTATTGTGGCATCGTGGAAGGGTTTGACACGTTTGGAAGCACTTTCAAATCCATCGGCTTCATCATTGAAGTTCTGGACCCCAAACACTGAAAAGTGACACTTCCTGTCCCCAGGGGGCGGGGCTAAGGCGAAAACCGGAAATGGTCATATAGGTGTGTTCAGCATCTGACCAGCATCACACGTAGCAATTTTGGTGCAGATATCTGGTTTTATGCCCGAGTTATATCAGTTTCGTGTTTCATGGCGAGAAGGTCAACTTTCAGGCTCCGCCCCCTCCACACGCTTGCAGATTTCTGAATGCAGAGCACAACTAGAAATCTCACATGCCTTCTGAACACAAAGAGACCATCGGGGTGACCGTACCATTTGCGGTTTCTGAGGAGTTAACGCAAATGCGACGTGAGTGAAACGCCAAAATGGCGACTTTGACCCAAAATGGCCGACTTCCTGTAGACCTGGCACCACGACGTTAAGAGGCTTTTTTGTCCGCCCCGACATGTAGAACAAGTGTACCGAATTTCGTAAAGATCGGTGACATGCAGTTCTGGGGACTTTACAAAAGGTGGCGCTCTCGCGCAGTTTTGCCCGAGCGGTCACGAAAACGCCAAAATACGAAATTTTTCAGATTCGTCTGGGGGGGTAGCCAAAATTTGGTGACTTTTTGAGCATGTTCAGGCCCCCAAAAATGCAATTCATTTGAAGAGAAGAATAATAATAATAAGAATAAACTATTCAATAGGCTTCGCACCGCCTTGGTGCTCGGGCTAATTAAAGCCGCAAGCGGCGATGAAGGCCCTCGCACCTCTGGCGCCGCTCAGGCCTATGCACCGCGTAGTCTGTGTCATGTTCTACCAGTTTGCTGAATTTCATGGCGTTTGGTTGATGTGTTAGCTCAGAATGATCATTTGAAGGTTTGTAGGGGGCGCTGTAGAGCCACATTTAAACTTCAGGAACACGTGTCCATGTAATCCGTGTCATGTTCTACCAGTGTGCTGAATTTCATGGCCTTTCGGTTGATCTGGTAGGCCAAAATGATCATTTGAAGGTTTGTAGGGGGGGGAAGAAATTGAACGGGTAGGGTGAATTGGGGGGTGGGGAAGGGGGGGGGGGGGGGGTGCTGGTGTGGGGGCGGTGGGGTGGGGGTGGGTGGGGGTTGGGGGGTTTTTTTGGGGGGTGTTTGGGTTGGTGGGCCGGGGGGGGAGAATGTAAGCCGCAAGCGGCGATGAAGGCCCTCGCCCTCTGGCGCCGCTAGGCCTATGCACCGCGTAGTCTGTGTCATGTTCTACCAGTGTGCTGAATTTATGGCGTTTGGTTGTGTGTTGCTCGATGTCTTTGGTTTGTAGGGGGCGCTGTAGGCCCCATTTACCTCTGGCGTCTCCATGTAATCGTGTCCTGTTCTCCGTGTGTGAATTTTGGTCTTTTGGTTTCTCTTACAATGTTTGAGGTTTGTGGGGCGCTGTGGCCACATTTAAACTTAGGAACACGTGTCCATGTAATCCGTGTCATGTTCTACCAGTGTGCTGAATTTCATGGTCTTCGGTTGATCTGGTAGGCCAAAATGATCATTTGAAGGTTTGTAGGGGGCGCTGTAGAGCCACATTAAAAATTCTGGAACATGTGTCCATGTAAATGAGATCAGGTTATGAACATCATCATCTGTGCCAAGTTTGATAGAGATCTGGCCATCCGTGTCTTATTTACAGGCACTTCCTGTCCGGAGGGGGCGGGGCTAAGGTGAAAACCGGAAATGGTCATATAGGTGTGTTCAGCATCTGACCAGCATCACACGTACCAAGTTTGGTGCAGATATCTGGTTTTATGCCAGAGTTATATGAGTTTCGTGTTTCATGGCGAGAAGGTCACCTTTTAGGCTCCGCCCCCTCCACACGCTTACAGATTTCTTAATGCAGAGCACAACTAGAAATCTCACATGCCTTGTGAACACAAAGAGACCATCGTGATGGCTGTACCATTAGCGGTCTCTGAGGAGTTAACGCAAATATGTCATCAAGAAATCGTCAGAAAAATGGCACTTTTTTTCAAAATGGCCGACTTCCTGTCGTATTAATCCAAATGGTCCAAGAGGGTTTTTTGTAGGTCCTGACATGTTCTACCACTGTGCCAAATTTCATGCTTGTGGGTCATTGTGGTGGGCGGGGCTGATCATTTGAAGATTTGTAGGGGGCGCTATTGAGCCATTTTTAAAGATATCCAAAATATCTCCACGTGAATGAGTTCAGGGGATGACCATCATCATCTGTAGCAAGTTTGGTGGAGATCGGACCTTTCTTTGTGTCATTTCCATGTACTTCCTGTTTCCATGGCGTTGGGCTGATATTCGCCATGGTTGCGTTTGGCGTATCGACTTGAGTTTTTTATTGTGGCATCATGGAAGGGTTTGACACGTTTGGAAGCACTTTCAAATCCATCGGCTTCATCATTGAAGTTCTGGACCCCAAACACTGAAAAGTGACACTTCCTGTCCCCAGGGGGCGGGGCTAAGGTGAAAACCGGAAATGGTCATATAGGTGTGTTCAGCATCTGACCAGCATCACACGTAGCAATTTTGGTGCAGATATCTGTTTTTATGCCAGAGTTATATCAGTTTCGTGTTTCATGGCGAGAAGGTCAACTTAAAGGCTCCGCCCCCTCCACACGCTTACAGATTTCTTAATGCAGAGCACAACTAGAAATCTCACATGCCTTGTGAACACAAAGAGACCATCGTGATGGCTGTACCATTAGCGGTCTCTGAGGAGTTAACGCAAATATGTCATCAAGAAATCGTCAGAAAAATGACAATTTTTTCAAAATGGCCGACTTCCTGTCGGATTAATCCAAATGGTCCAAGAGGGTTTTTTGTAGGTCCTGACATGTTCTACCACTGTGCCAAATTTCATGCTTGTGGGTCATTGTGGTGGGCGGGGCTGATCATTTGAAGATTTGTAGGGGGCGCTATTGAGCCATTTTTAAAGATATCCGAAATATCTCCACGTGAATGAGTTCAGGGGATGACCATCATCATCTGTAGCAAGTTTGGTGGAGATCGGACCTTTCTTTGTGTCATTTCCATGTACTTCCTGTTTCCATGGCGTTGGGCTGATATTCGCCATGGTTGCGTTTGGCGTATCGACTTGAGTTTTTTATTGTGGCATCATGGAAGGGTTTGACACGTTTGGAAGCACTTTCAAATCCATCGGCTTCATCATTGAAGTTCTGGACCCCAAACACTGAAAAGTGACACTTCCTGTCCCCAGGGGGCGGGGCTAAGGCGAAAACCGGAAATGGTCATATAGGTGTGTTCAGCATCTGACCAGCATCACACGTAGCAATTTTGGTGCAGATATCTGGTTTTATGCCAGAGTTATATCAGTTTCGTGTTTCATGGCGAGAAGGTCAACTTAAAGGCTCCGCCCCCTCCACACGCTTACAGATTTCTGAATGCAGAGCACAACTAGAAATCTCACATGCCTTCTGAACACAAAGAGACCATCGGGGTGACCGTACCATTTGCGGTTTCGGAGGAGTTAACGCAAATGCGACGTGAGTGAAACGCCAAAATGGCGACTTTGACCCAAAATGGCCGACTTCCTGTAGACCTGGCACCACGACGTTAAGAGGCTTTTTTGTCCGCCCCGACATGTAGAACAAGTGTACCGAGTTTCGTAAAATTCGGTGACATGCAGTTCTGGGGACTCTTGCAAAAGGTGGCGCCTAGAGCGCAGTTTTGCCCGAGCGGTCACGAAAACGCCAAATTATGAAATTTTTCAGATTTCCATGGGGGGGTAGCCAAAATTTGGTGACTTTTTGAGCATGTTCAGGCCCCCAAAAATGCAATTCATTTGGGAGAAGAAGAATAAGAATAATAATAATAAAAATGTCATTGGCTCGCCCGCCTTCGGTGCTTATAAAGCCGCAAGCGGCGATGAAGGCCCCTCGCACCTCTGGCGCCGCTCAGGCCTATGCACCGCGTAGTCTGTGTCATGTTCTACCAGTGTGCTGAATTTCATGGCGTTTGGTTGATGTGTTAGTTCAGAATGATCATTTGAAGGTTTGTAGGGGGCGCTGTAGAGCCACATTTAAACTTCAGGAACACGTATCCATGGAATCCTGTGTCATGTTCTACCAGTGTGCTGAATTTCATGGCCTTCGGTTGATCTGGTAGGCCAAAATGATCATTTGAAGGTTTGTAGGGGGCGCTGTAGAGCCACATTAAAAATTCAGGAACATGTGTCCATGTAAATGAGATCAGGTTATGAACATCATCATCTGTGCCAAGTTTGGTAGAGATCTGGCCATCCGTGTCTTATTTACAGGCACTTCCTGTCCGGAGGGGGCGGGGCTAAGGTGAAAACCGGAAATGGTCATATAGGTGTGTTCAGCATCTGACCAGCATCACACGTACCAAGTTTGGTGCAGATATCTGGTTTTATGCCAGAGTTATATGAGTTTCGTGTTTCATGGCGAGAAGGTCACCTTTTAGGCTCCGCCCCCTCCACACGCTTACAGATTTCTTAATGCAGAGCACAACTAGAAATCTCACATGCCTTGTGAACACAAAGAGACCATCGTGATGGCTGTACCATTAGCGGTCTCTGAGGAGTTAACGCAAATATGTCATCAAGAAATCGTCAGAAAAATGGCACTTTTTTTCAAAATGGCCGACTTCCTGTCGTATTAATCCAAATGGTCCAAGAGGGTTTGTTGTAGGTCCTGATATGTTCTACCACTGTGCCAAATTTCATGCTTGTGGGTCATTGTGGTGGGCGGGGCTGATCATTTGAAGATTTGTAGGGGGCGCTATTGAGCCATTTTTAAAGATATCCAAAATATCTCCACGTGAATGAGTTCAGGGCATGACCATCATCATCTGTAGCAAGTTTGGTGGAGATCGGACCTTTCTTTGTGTCATTTCCATGTACTTCCTGTTTCCATGGCGTTGGGCTGATATTCGCCATGGTTGTGTTTGGCGTATCGACTTGAGTTTTTTATTGTGGCATCGTGGAAGGGTTTGACACGTTTGGAAGCACTTTCAAATCCATCCGCTTCATCAGTGAAGTTCTGGACCCCAAACACTGAAAAGTGACACTTCCTGTCCCCAGGGGGCGGGGCTAAGGTGAAAACCGGAAATGGTCATATAGGTGTGTTCAGCATCTGACCAGCATCACACGTAGCAATTTTGGTGCAGATATCTGGTTTTATGCCAGAGTTATATCAGTTTCGTGTTTCATGGCGAGAAGGTCAACTTTGAGGATCCGCCCCCTCCACACGCTTGCAGATTTCTGAATGCAGAGCACAACTAGAAATGTCACATGCCTTCTGAACACAAAGAGACCATTGGGGTGACCGTACCATTTGCGGTTTTTGAGGAGTTAACGCAAATGCGACGTGAGTGAAACGCCAAAATGGCGACTTTGACCCAAAATGGCCGACTTCCTGTAGACCTGGCACCACGACGTTAAGAGGCTTTTTTGTCCGCCCCGACATGTAGAACAAGTGTACCGAATTTTCGTAAAGATCGGTGACATGCAGTTCTGGGGACTCTTACAAAAGGTGGCGCTAGCGCGCAGTTTTGCCCGAGCGGTCACGAAAACGCCAAAATACGAAATTTTTCAGATTTTAAATGGGGGGTAGCCAAAATTTGGTGACTTTTCGAGCATGTTCAGGCCCCCAAAAATGCAATTCATTTGGCGAGAGAAGAATAATAATAAGAAAATAATAAAATAATAATAATTAAAGCCGCAAGCGGCGATGAAGGCCCTCGCACCTCTGGCGCCGCTCAGGCCTATGCACCGCGTAGTCTGTGTCATGTTCTACCAGTGTGCTGAATTTCATGGCGTTTGGTTGATGTGGGAGCTCAAAATGATGATTTGAAGGTTTGTAGGGGGCGCTGTAGAGCCACATTTAAACTTCAGGAACACGTATCCATGGAATCTGTGTCATGTTCTACCAGTGTGCTGAATTTCATGGCCTCAGGTTGATCGGGTCGGCCAAAACGATCATTTGAAGGTTTGTAGGGGGCGCTATAGAGCCACATTGAAAATTCTGGAACATGTGTCCATGTATATGAGATCAGGTTATGAACATCATCATCTGTGCCAAGTTTGGTAGAGATCTGGCCATTCGTGTTTTATTTACAGGCACTTCCTGTCCTGAGGGGGCGGGGCTAAGGCGTAATCCGGAACTGGCAATATAGGTGTGTTCAGCATTTGCTCGACATCGTGCGTAACAATTTTGGTGCAGATATCATGTTTTATGCCAGAGTTATATCTGTTTTGAGTTTCATGGCAAGGCCAAGTTTGTAACTTGTAATAATTATAGGTGATTTAGTATCATAAGTTATTGAAATGGTGCAGTAAATTAATTTTTCCAAGTAAATGCACATCATTTAGGTATCGAAGTAATCTTCCTCCTATTTCCAAAGTGTTTGGCTTAAGCTTTCACAAGAAATGGTCATATGGGTTTTTTCAAAGTGACATCACTTTTGTGCAGCTATGACGTTACCTGATGACCTCACTGCCATTGGGGTTTTTCTCTACGACACCTGTGCCAGTGTTCATTCAGATCTGTACAGCATTACCTGTACATCTATTCTTTGGTGGTTAATAACTGACCTTATCTTGTATGAAGGCATGGTAAGTTTATTTGTACAGTACATTTGTTGCACACAGCAATTCAATGTGATTTGGATAAAGCTTTAAAAGCATTGCAGCAGGGTACAGAAGAAATTAAATATTAGGTAAAACAATAAAAGAAAGCCTGTTTTGAAAAGAGAGAATAGTGAAAGAGTCTTATGAGACCATGCAGTTTAAAACTCCTGAATAAAATCTGTCTTTACATGTAGTTTAGAGCAGGTGGGTCTTTAATTTGAGTGTTTCAGGTTATGAGAGTTTTTCTGCCAGTTTGTTCCAGACATATGTGGAGCACAGAAGTTGAATGACGCTTCTCCATGCCTGGTTCTGACTCTGGGAACTGACTAAAGGCCATTTGAATCACGATTGAATGCAAATTGGGAAGGTCATTCATTTTTAAAGCTAATTGATTTTAGTTAATCAGGAAAACATGAGTAAGTGGCAGTCTGTCTTGAGTTGGTTTGAATTTGAACATGTATGTATGTTAAGATTTTTTTTAAAAAACTTATTGAGCTACTGGTAAAAGGAATGCATTTGAATTAGCCATTTTGGTAAATATATTTGTCTTATATTAATCTCAGCATATTTGAAAATGTGTAAAATGATATGTTAGATTGTCAAATAGTTATTTTCTAGTAGTTGCAGCTGTTATGTTTTTTGACCTTGAAAGTCATGTTTATACTTTATGTTTGTAACTTCAGATGCCATATATTAATTTTTAATTTCCTATGCATAAGTGCATGCTGTATTGGGGACTGAATGTTATCCGTGACACAAACTAGCTGTGTAAACTTGCAGCATTTCCATCCATATCAAAAGTGATTGAAACATTATTTACAATTATATGTAAACTTTTAAACTTCTTTTTTCTCATTTCTTCTCTTCCAGCAAAACTGTGCAGAGCCACTTCATCTCCTTGGTTTGCCAGATGCAGGATGTCAGACTGAAACTTTATGGAAAGGAATCTGAGGACTGTCAAAATATTTTAGATTTATGTTCCAACCACTCAGAAAATTTCACAGTAGTAGGCTACTGTATCAGCAGAGACTACAAAATTGTTAGTGACTTGAGAAGTTGTTTAGTATGAAATGTATTTGCTCTCTGTGTGTGCATGTGAAGACATCAACCCTTCCTTTAAAAACCATCACAAAACAGGTACGTGGTGATGATGAAGCAACTTAAGGCAGAGATAAGTGAAACCGATTGCTGTTAAAGTAGACACATTATTACTTTGGTGCTGAAAGCAGACTATCAGGTAAAGTGGGACATGATTCTCTCTTTTGATGGATTTTGTGCAAGTGATGTGTTTGTCTGCTATGTTTGTGTAATTGTGCTGACGAATTTCCTGCAATGTTATAACAAAAGGTATCCTGTTTTGTTGTAATAAATGTGTTAATGAAGCGTGCAATGAATTGATGTTACAATAAATTGCTACATGTGTTCACCTCGGAGTAATCTTGAGATTACTCATCTCAGTTCACAAGGTTTTAATTAAATAAACTATTATTATCAGCACAGTAAATTATTGCCTATTGGTGATTATTGATATTTGCAGGTGTCCTAAAAACATTCAGTAAAACAGCTACTGGTATATCATTTACTGGTGTATTTTTGTGTAATTTTTTAAAATTTATTGTTATTGATTAGTTTTTTTTGTTGTATTTTATTGTACAACACACATTTTTTAAAAAAAAGTCTTATTGGTCAACTATTGTAAGTGTGTGGGGGTATTAAGATGTTAAAATGAGTGAAAACATGTAGAAAATTGTTTAAATAACATTTGTTATTTTTATCTAAAAGTCACTTCCTTTTTGTGGACATGTGCTTTTATTTTGACATGTTGTTTCCTGTTGCAGGAGGTTTTTCTCTGTCAAACTTGATCATGTGCATTTAGACCAATACCACAGGTTGTTTTCTGGCAACTCGTGCTGATTGGCTGAGATTATTTCGAAACGTCTCCATATAAATGCCTCCCGGTCTTCGAACGCCTGGTTTCCTTTGAGTGTGTTTCGGCGCATGAGAGGGCAAACTACCATCTGAGCAGCTAGCAAGAGCAGTCTGGGAGTAATTTGGAGAGCTTTAGGAGCAGTTTGAGGAGTAATTTGGAGGAGTTTTTCTGGAGGAGTTTGTTTGGAGGAGTTTTGTGGAGGAGTTTTGTGGAGGAGTTTTGTGGAGGAGTTTTGAGGAGGAGTTTTGAGGAGGAGTTTTGGAGAGTTTTTTTCTGCAGCCGTCTTTCCACCGACACAAGGTAAGTTTATTTTTAAATTAACACAGTGTGAGCATGCTGCAGTGTTGGTTTTCATTGTCACCATGTGCTCGGTTAGCTTGCATTTCTGTCGAGTCCAGACAGCTCTGGAGACGTTTGGCGCGCAGCAGCGCCATTTTAAAAGTCCGGTTCGGGGGGGGGGGCTGCGGCTGCTGCTGCTGCTGCTGCTTGTATAGTCCCGTTTAATTAACACAGTGTGAGCATGCTGCATTGTTGGATTTTATTGTCACCATGTGCTCGGTTAGCTTGCATTTATGTCGAGTCCAGACAGCTCTGGACACGTTTGGCGCGAAGCGCCGCCATTTTAAGGCCGGTTCGGGGGGGGGGGGGGGGGGGGGGGGCCCTGCTTGTATAGTCCCGTTTAAGTTGATGTAAAATAAAAACTATAATAGGTAGAAAGATAATTTTTTTTTTATCTGAAAGCTAAGAGTTTCCCCTTTCAAGCTGTGGCAGTGTTACAAGTCGATGTCATCATCATTCTTCGCTATGTGCAGTGCAAAGTAACAAGATAAACATAGCAGGTGATATTGTAGTTTTTAGGGAGATTTCTGTGGGGACAGCATTTTGGAAACGTTTGGCGTGCAGCTCTGCCATCTTAGGTCGGCTTGCCATGTTCTGCATCACAGGCACAAAAAAAATGTTGCAGCTACAATACAAAGCCTGCTTGCATAGTCCTGTTTAAGTTGCTGTAAAATAAAAACTATAATAGTTAGAAAGAGATTTTTTTTTTATCTGAAAGCTAAGACTTTCCCCATTCAAGCTGTGGCAGTGTTACAAGTTGATGGCTTGAGTTTATAATGTATAACATTTCTCTGATAATAATGTTTAAGTGCAGAAAGTTTAGTATGAGCTGAATGTCTTTAGGGAAGTCTGTGAGCTTTTCAGGGAACCTGAGCTGTGTGTTGTAAAGCTGTTGTGACATGTTTACTGTGTTTGATGTTTCAGCATCACATCATTTTTAAACTGAAAATTTTTAATTTTTAAATGACTATTGCTCATGTTGGTGGTGTGGCAGTATTTCACACTGGATTCTCCCAGGATAAAGACTTTTTTTTTTTTTTTTTTAATGCAGTTTGCTATACATTAATATTTTACATGTTTAACCTGAGCCAGGCTTTACCACAATTATCACAGTCATTAAGATGCAATATGATCTTTTACATACTGCATAGAGGTATTGGTGCTTGTTATTGGCTGATAACTACAAGACAAGCATCAGGACAGGTATTGGGAGGGAAAATGGTATTGAAACATCTGTAAAGTTATTGGAGCAGCTCTACGTACAGATTCTACTGTGGTGTATTGTAAGCAATAGCATGTAGAAATCATATGAATATCATTTTGCCACGCACTATATGCATTTTTATAGATGAATATAAATGGTTGAATATGAATTTAAGTGTATTGAGTTATCTTTGACACATTGCACCCAAAAAATTGCAGGTCAGTTCATAAAGTATGGTACTGTATTTATGATTTTGTCTTTTAAGGATGCCGCGTGGAAAGAACCACCTTCGCCAGCAGGCCGCCCGGGAGCGGGAGGCACGCCGATTCACACTAACCATGCGAATTGGCAAGGAAATGCTCCCCACTGAGGGTTGCGCACGTATGTAATGATTTTTCTATTGTGCTTCAAACTGGTGTAAATTGTATGATTCATTAACTAAAGTTTTATGTTTCTATGTCCATAGTACGTGGCACAGGTCACCGCCACAAAGTGAGCAAGTGGACCGAGAGTATGTTGACTGGGCAACAGTACAAACTGGTCCTTCCTGCCGAGTCGCCAGACAAGAAAGTAAGATGCGTTTCTAGATGAAATGATCTAAAAATATAATGCTGAAAAGCTTTAATTCTCATCATTTTTTTTCTTTTCTTCATCCCCAGTCCGTCCTTCTGCTGGCAGACTCGCATCTCAGAGCCGTTGCTGACGGAATTGTGAACTTCCCAGAGGGTCGTTACTCCTTTGGCGTGTTCTCAGTTCCTGGTGCCTCCGCTGACCAGTTGCGTGCCGAGCTTGCTCGTCCTGAGCTTGCTCTGCGCCCAGACGCAGTCTGTGTCATGGCACCCAGCAACAACCTTACGGCCAGCCGCACCATCGATGAAGCGGGACAGGCCTTTGGCCATTACTTGAAGGCTGTTCGCAGTCGCTGGCCGAAGGTACTTTATAGATTTTTAATGTTGTGACATTTTCAAGTTGTCATTAGCAATGACTAATTTAGAATTTCCTCTTCTTTTTCTAGGTATATGTAGTGGATTTTGTCCCGCGCCTAACCGTCGACCCGGGGTACCAGGAACTGATGAGGCAGGAATTTCATCGAACGGCAAAAGCTCAAGGTAAGAATCAGAAAAAATGTCAAGCTTCTATGGCAAGATGATGGATTATGTTGTAGGAAAGTAGGCTAAATGGTCAATTTTTCCATAACTGCTTGTAAACAAAGAATTTGATGTTAAACATGTACTTTGTCATATTTGATTCTTTTTTTTTTTTTAGGTGTTAGGTACTTTCACCTTGCCGAATGGTTTCCCCGGTCAAATACAGACCTGTGGGCCCCTGATGGGGTAAGTTTAAAATGTTTTTTTGATATGATCACTGGACAGTATGTATACCACATTTTACCAAAATTCCTGTTAATATTGGTTCATATCTTTTGTTTGCATTTACAGGTCCACCTCAGCGACAACTACGGGATGCAGATCCTTGTGCAGCTTCTGTGGCGGGCCGCCGCGCAGGAGCTCGAAACACCGGCAGTTCAACCACCGCTGCCACCGCATATGGTGTTTCCTAAGCTACACCGCACAAGGACTCCTCCCAAAGTTCGGAAGAGGAAGGACATCGCTACACGTCCACCTCCTTCCACGCGGACGTCGGTGGAATCGGGCAGGAAGGTAAGGGTGTAAATTTTTTTTTTTTTTAAATAATTGTCATATTTAAAGTAATTATTTTATTCATCTTTATTCTTCTTTGGACATAACAGAAGGACCATTCGGGCGGAGCAAAGCAAGTCTCTGCTCCACCCAAAGAGACGATGGTTCACCGCCAGGTTTGTTTTTACTCTTTTCAGTATTACTTGATGTTGGTGAATTTAGTTGATGTGATTGTGTTTTTATTGAAAAAGTGATAGTCAGCAATGATTTTTGTGTATTTGACAGGCGGATGGCACTCCGGTGGTTCTGAGGGAGTGCTTCATCCCACTAAATCCTGTCCGGTTCTCTACGTCAATTCTGGCTGCCATGGAAAAAGTTTCTCCATCGGCTCTTGGCGACGTTCCAGCAGGCAAACAGGTAATTAGTTGACAGCTTTATTGAGGTGTTGATGAAATGACATTGTCAAATGACTTGTATTCCACCATCCACTTTATCTGAAGGATATTGTCGATATTTTGAGGAGATCATTCCAAGATGCTGAAATTGTGTTCTCTTTCACTCTAGTCTGTGCCTCTGGAACCTCGTCGTAGACCTGCTGTCACTAAGCAGAAGCGGGCTAGGCAGCAGGTTTGTCATGTTTTTAATGCAGAACTTTTGTGGTATAATGTCATGGTTTTGAAAAAGCCCTACTGCCATTTTGTTGTTGATTTGTTATGAAAGATGTTGTTTGTTTTTTACAGAGGCTACCTGCAGCACGTGCACCGGTGTTGGCAGAAGTTGAGCCAGACGCAGCGATGGATAAGGTTGGTGTAGATTTGTGAAGAATGATTGCTGAAATGTATTTTTTCATTGAAATTACTGAAAATTCAGAAGTCAGTCTTTGATAACTTTGTCAATATGATTGAACCAGCAAAATTGAGAGAACTTTAATCCTATTTTTCATATAGATTTGTTGTTTTTCCTGTAAAGTAATTGTTTTTTGTCTTCATAGGTTGAGGCCACACCGCGCCAGGTGTCTGCCTGCAGTGCTGAGGCCACACCAACCCCGGTGTCTGTCTGTGTCGTGCCAGTGTCTGCCTGTGATGTGCCAGTGCCCACCTGTCCAGAGGGGGTTCCGATGGCTGCCCAGGAGCCAGACGTTGGTGGCTTGCAGCGCACTCAAGAAGCCACCAAAGGTAGGACCGCCTCTAATCCTTGTTTGTGTTCAACAGACATGCCGGTTCACCTGGTTGCAGGTACTACGGTCAAGACTGTGTCAGATAGTCCTGATCCTCACACACTCGTTTCATGCAGTGTTGCAGCGGCAATCAAACATGCACTTTCTCCTGTTTGTACTTGGCGTGCATCAGATATGGATGAGGTCAGTGTAGAGGGGAAGAAGTTGGAAGCGTTCATAGCAAGGGAATGTGAGGCAAGTGGCAGAAAGACAGAGCGATGCAAGTTGGTTGAACAGCATAGTTTATTTGGCAGGAGGTGGAACGTAAAAATCAGTAAGGCAAGTTACAGACCTTTTGATGGATCTGAAGAGGACATGAACATGGAAGAGAAGGTTCAGGAGTACTTGCTGAGGGATGGAATGTGTCTTCTGTATCTGGAAGGTGCTGCAAGTCTGGTTATCTGGCATAAAGAGTACTTTGCAGTCGTAGATTGTGGCATACGCAATCATGAGGGTTTGGCAACAGAGATTGGAACCTCTGTTGTTGTGTTGAACACCTGCTTCAATGACCTGATGATGCACATCAGGAAACTGAAGGAGTCGTTGGATCCACAGGAGTATTGTGTTTCCAGGATTGCTGTGAAGGAAAGTGATGTGGATATAGGTAAGAGTGTGGCAGGAAGAGAAGCTACAAGTGAGGGTGAGGATAGCAGTTCATGTTATGTCGGGTCAGTTCGAGGAACATTTCACCAGGGTGATCCTCGTTTTTTTTATGGTGGGCTTCAGTGTGCAGCAGTGAGCTTAGTAGCGTTGGCCAACCACACTGTAGACAATGTGTTTACATGGCAGCCTGACACTTTGGATAAAGTGCTAGTTTCAGGTGATGAGTTGTACACTGATTTGCGTGACAGTGATCAGATTAGTGCTGGAGCGGAACGGCTCGGTGTTTTCGATCTGCCCAAAGACAGAGTGATTGATGGGAAGCAGTATGAGTTTGAGTATGGGGATTTTGTATTAGGAGAAGTTGGTGTAGTTGAGGGAAAGTTCATTGATGATGGTGTGCACACCACTCTCCGTGCTGGATTGGAAAAGATGTGCACAAAGTACGAAACCTGCTTTTTCACAGTGAGTGGCAGTACCTCTGCCATCATCAGTCAAGAGGGACGGTATGCTGTAGTGGATTCCCATGCACGCAGTGCAGCTGGGATGGTGGATGAGAGCGGGAGGAGTGTAGCTGTGTATTTTAGTAGTCTGGATCAGCTTTGTAACTACATTCATAGGTTTGCAGATAGTATGAACGTAACTTCTAAGGCGTTTGAGATCAGTGGAGTTAATGTCATTCACAGAGTCCCTCTTTTTGAAAGTCAGGAGTTGTCTTTGGGTCTTGGAGATGACTTGGAGTTGGTGAGGGAGTTTAGTTCAGAATTAGGTGAGTGCAGTGGAGTTGATGTTGGTTACAGAGTCCCTCATAGTGACAGTCAGGAGTTGCCTTTAAGTGTTGGAGATGACGTGGAGTTGGTGAGGGAGTTTAGTTCAGATTTTACAGATGACACAGAGATGTTGAGGGAGTTTAATTCAGGTTTAGGTGAGTGTACTGAGCAGGCCACGTTTTCTTCAGACACCTGTCGAGGTAAAAAGCGTAGGGCATCCTTGAGAAATTTAACAGCAAAGAGGACAAGGTGGACTGCTGACCAGGTTGACTCTGATGTTGAATTTGTCACCAAGGTTAAGGGTCCAACTTCAGACTTTAATCCAGTTTCCAAAGAGGTTTTGGATTTAGGTGAGTGCACTGAGCAGACCGTGCTTGTTTCAGACAGCTGTAAAGGGGAAAAGCGTAAGGCATCCTTGAGAAATTCAACATCAAAGAGGACAAAGTGGACTGCTGACCAGGTTAATTCTGATGTTGAATTTGTCAATGATGTCAGGACTACAAGTTTACAGTTTAATCCAATTTCAAAAGAGGCTGCTGATGCATTGTGCAAGCAGCTGAATATTGAGTCAGAGAAGGTTGATGCTGTAACTTCTGGGGGTGGCATGTTAGGTGAACCTTGTCAGACCGAGAAAATAGTTGGTGATGGAGCCTGTTTCTTTAGGGCAGTCAGTGTAGCGATTAGTGGCACTCAGAAAAATCATCGGAAAATTAGGTTAGCCGTAGTCAAGCAGTTAAAAAACAATCCTGTAACATATAAGACTATTTTGAGAGGGGAGTATTGCTCAGTTTCAGAATACCTCAGAAAGTCAAGGATGGACCTTATTCATAGTTGGGCTACAGAAGTCGAGATTCAAGCCACAGCAGATCTTTTAGGCGTTAATATTTTCACATATCTTAATAATGTCTGGCTTCAGTATACTTGTAATAATCAACTGTCAAATCAGGGGGTGTACGTAACAAATAGTGATAACCATTACGACACCGTTGTTTGTGTACAACAACCTCAAACGGAGATGTGCTACGGTTACTGTAAAGGGACGGCGTCTGTTTCAAAGGGGTACAATTTAAGAAGGAAGAATGATGACACAAGTGTTGCTGCAGACATTCTTAATATTAGCAGTTTACCTGAGGCACAAAATACATGTAGTCTTGATACAGAGGAGACACCTATAGTAAATATTTGTAGTTCTAAAACTAATTACTGCTTCTCAAAGTACTTAAGAAGTAAAAGGACTTTGAAAGATAGATTGAAGTATCATGGGTTTTATATGGAGAAGCAAAAATTAGCAAAGAAAAGGTTGTATATGAACAATGAGCTGCTTCAAGAGAAAAAGAAGGCTGAAATTAAAAGGAAATACAAAGAAGATGTCTCCCATAAGGAGAAAGTAAAAGAATTTAGCAAAAGGAAATATAAGGAGGATGTCTCCCATAAGGAGAAAGTAAAAGAATTTAGCAAAAGGAAGTATGAAGAAGATATGTACCATAAGGAAAAGAAAAAGGAAGAGAGTAAAAGGAAATATAAGGAGGATGTCTCCCATAAGGAGAAAGTAAAAGAATTTAGTAAAAGGAAATATAAGGAGAGATGTCTCATAAGGAAAAGAAAAAGGAAGAGAGTAAAAGAAAAAAAGAAGATTCCCTTAAGCAGAAAGTAAAAGAAATATAGAAGAAGATATGTACCATAAGGAAAAGAAAAAGGAAGAGAGTAAAAGGAAATATAAGGACGATGTCTCCCATAAGGAGAAAGTTAAAGAACACAGTAAAAGGAAATATAGAACAAGTCAACTTTACAGGCATGCTAAAAAATTAAGTAGTCAAATCAAATATCATACTACTCCTGAGAAAAAGAGATCAGTTAAAGAATCAGTCAATCTAAAAAGGCATCAAATGAAATTAAAGTCTCAAGATTGCGATTTTGTGATAAAGAAGTTTTTGGATAAAGTTAGAGAGGGGCCTGATTATGTTTGTGGTTGTTGCAATAGGCTACTTTTCAAACATCAGGTATTAAATTGTAAACAGGATCATTATAAAAAGACCAAATTAATTAATGAAATAGCAGAAAAATGTATCAGTGATGAGTATGTACACAAGTGTATTGAAAGTTGCTCAGTTCCCTGCACATTGTTAGAAATGGGGCAGGGCAAATTATGGATTTGTTACACTTGTCATTACAAGATTAGTAAAGGTCAGATGCCACCAGAATCTGCAGCAAACAACTTGCGTCCTCATTCTATTCCTCCAGAACTGTCACGTTTAAATAGTTTAGAACAACATTTAATAGCCTTACATATACCATTTATGAAAATGCTTGCGTTACCGAAAGGCGCCCAAAATGGTTGTCATGGCCCAGTTTCATGTGTCCCAGCATCTGTATCTGAAACTGTCAGTTTGTTGCCGCGTTCAAATATGGAAGGATCTTTGTTGCCTATCAAACTCAAGCGTAAATTAACATATAAAGGACATTATGAGTATCAATTTGTGGACACAACACACATAATCGAAGCCCTAAAATATTTAAAAGACACAAACATTTATTATAAAGATGTAGAGTTCAACGAAGCTTGGATAAATGACTTTTGTAGAGACGATGCAGAAACTTGTAATGTTGAAGGTGGGGAAGCCTGTGATGAAGGTGAAGATGAATTATTGCATGATAGGCAACAGCATTGCATGTTCCAGGATACCTGTCTCATGCCTGTTGATATTGGTCAAGAAGCACTTGACCAATACTTTGATAAAATATTAAATGTTGCACCAGGTGAAGGAAACAATCCTGTAAAATTACTTGAAGATCAGTCAAATGAAGCAAAATGCTTCCCAGTATTATTTCCTGTCGGATCAAATGCATACCATGAAATTCGACCACACCGCTTGACATTGTCTCGTTATTTTAATAACAGAATTCTACATGTTGATGGCCGATTTTCTCAAAATGTAGAATATATATTCTTTGCACAGTATATGACTGAATTGGAGCAAGTAGTGTCAAATGTATCAGTAGCATTACGAAAAGGGCAGGGTTGTACGTCTCAAAAATTAGGGGACTTGTTAAAAAATGAAGACTCATTAAAGAAGATATTGGAGTTTGACGATGGTTACCGTTTTCTTAAACCCATTCGAGGTACACCAGCTTTCTGGCAATCGGCACAGCGTGACCTTTTAGCTTGCGTTCGTCAGCTTGGTGTGCCTACATGGTTTTGCTCATTTTCGTCAGCTGATATGCGTTGGACTAATCTACTCAGTAGTATTTTAAAACGTGAAGGTCGGACACAAACCGCAGACCAATTAGAGTGGGCAGATAGATGTGAGCTATTGCGTAAAAATCCAGTTACTGCAGCACGCATGTTCGATTTCCGCTGGCATTGTTTTCTAAGAGAGGTACTTATGTCCCCGTCACATCCAATAGGTGAAATAACAGATTATTATTATCGTGTAGAGTTTCAGCAGCGTGGTAGTCCACATATCCATGTCCTGTTTTGGATTAAAGGTGCTCCAATCATCGATAAAAATCCAGATGAAGAGGTTATTGCTTTCATTGATAAATATGTCACATGTGAATTGCCACCACAGGATGATCCGTTATTGGAAACGGTAACATCTGTGCAGCAACATTCAAAGCGTCATTCAAAAACGTGTAGAAAGAAAAAAACTGTATGTCGTTTCAATTTTCCAAGACCAGCTTCCTGCCGAACATTTATTTGTCGCAGTAAAAATTATCAAGATGGCACACAGATTTGCAAGTGCCATGTTGATGACACGGATGAGCCTTCGAAGTGTACATGTGCAGAAAAAGATAAGAATAAAAAGGACCAAATGAGCATTCAGGTAGCTAGTGAAATTTTACTGGAAGTGAAGAAGGCCATTGCAGATGAGGAGTCAAAGTATGCTAACATTAAAGAGTTATTTAAAAGTTTGGACATAACTCAAGAAATATTTGAGGCAGCATATAATCGTTGTGGTCGTAATACTCACGTTGTGTTAAGAAGGCAGCTTGATGAGGTCTGGATTAATCAATATAGCAAACCACTGCTGAAAGCTTGGAATGCTAATATTGATATCCAGTACTGCGTTGATGCCTACGCATGTGTGGTCTATATAATTTCATACATGTCAAAGAGTGAAAGGGAAATGGGCTTACTGCTAGGAAATGCTCAAAGAGAAGCATCCAAAGAAGGCAATGTTAGTGCTAAAGAGGCATTAAAAAAACTAGGTAGTGTGTATCTCCATAATAGGGATGTTAGTGCTCAGGAAGCCGTCTACAGGTTAACAAATATGCATTTAAAGGAATGTAGTAGGAAGGTAGTGTTTGTACCAACGGGCGATAACATCGTGAAAATGAGTTTGCCACTCAGTGTGTTGAGGCAGAGGGCGGCGTCAATGCAAGATGCGAGTACAGAAGATATGTGGATGACTAGTTTAGTTGACCGTTACAAGAATAGGCCAAATCACGAGCCGTTTAGTGACATGTGCTTAGCAAAATTTGCATCGGAATATCGCATTTTGAGTAAAAATGAGAAAAGCTCAACAGCTGTACAGTTACAAAATGGATTAGGTTTTGTAACAAAAAGATGTCGTACACAACCAGCAATTGTACGCTATGCACGTTTTTCCAAAACTAAAGATCCTGAGAAATATTATCGTAGTGTAATGCAGCTGTTTCTTCCTTATCGTTTGGACCAAGAACTGAAATCCTCAAACTGTGTAACATTTGAGCAATTTTATGAAAGTGGGTTTATTGTATTAAAAGGTGGTTCAAGAAAGTCTGTAAAATCAGTTGTAGATGAAAATAGAAGCACCTTTGAAACTGAAGCAGATAACTTGGAGCATATTGAAAATGAAATTGAAACCACAGGAATATTGGAAGATGCGTGGTGTGAGTTGTGTCCTGAGCAGGAATTGGAGCGTCTTGGATGTTTACAAGAATTGGACGAGATGAAAAAAACTGTGGAAGACGAAGATGTTAATATTCCAGATTTGGCCATGGTTAATGAACAGGTTGCACATCTAGAGAAAAAAAATAACATCCTGAACAGAAGTGAGGGTTTAGCTTTAATTAGATCTTTAAATGACAAACAGTTGTCCATCTTTTACCAGGTCAGACAGTGGTGTCTAGACCGGATAAATGGGAAAAATCCTGAACCAATACATTTATTTATTACAGGCGGTGCAGGTACTGGTAAAAGTCATTTAATAAAAGCAATCCAATATGAGTGTACTAGGCTTTTGTCACCGACGTGCCGTCATCCTGACGGTATCTCCGTTTTGTTGACAGCTCCTACAGGCATTGCAGCATATAACTTGCAGGCGAGTACAATACACACAACGTTTAGTATAGGAAAGGATGTGCGTTTACCCTACACTCCTTTAGGTGAAGAGAAACTAAATTCTTTGCGCGTTTTATATGGTGATCTGAAGCTGTTAATTATTGATGAAATATCAATGGTAGATCACAACTTGTTATCATACATTCATGGTCGATTAAGACAAGTAAAACAAACTGGGGACTTTTCTCCATTTGGAAATGTTAGTGTTGTTGCAGTAGGAGATTTTTTCCAGTTGCCTCCAGTAAAGGGGAAACCATTGTATGTAGAAGATGTGCGAACTAACTTGTGGGGTAATTTATTTAAGGTTGCAGAATTGACAGAGATAGTTAGACAGAAAGATGAAGTATTTGCAGGTTTATTGAATCGTATCAGAACACGTTGTAAAGGGACAGCTTTGTTAAAAAGTGATGTGGACATTTTAAAACGCTGCGAAACCGGTGAGGTCAGCTCTGCCTTGCATATCTTTGCGACAAATCATCAAGTAAATGAGCACAACATTAAACAATTAATGGAGATTTGTCCTGAATATCAAGCTGTCCATGCACAAGACTTTGTTAATGATAAAAAAACAGGGAATTTAAAACTTTTAGATGGCCATCATGCTAAAGCACCCCATACTTGTTTGGTAGAGGTTTTAAACATAGGTGAAGGTGCGCGTGTAATGTTGTGTAAAAATGTAGATGTAACTGATGGTCTCGTCAATGGGGTTTGCGGTACTGTTGCGCACATAATGAATTCTGGGACTAGCAATCTTCCAAAGAAAGTTTTTGTTAAATTTGATGATGCACGTGTAGGTGCAAAGCGAAGAAAAAGCTGTAGGACGAATTCATTAGATTTAGCTGACTGCACCGGTATTGAGCCAGAGGAAGAAAGGGCAACCAATAAGGGTGGATTGCGGCGTCAGTTTCCATTGAAACTAGCATGGGCCTGTACAGTACACAAGGTACAAGGTCTCACAGTTGATAAAGCTGTAGTTTCTCTCGATAGAATATTTTCTGCTGGCCAAGCATATGTAGCGTTAAGTCGTGTTAGAACTCTATCAGGACTCATTATCCAGGATTTTGAAGATAAACGTATTTATTGTAAAGAAGACGTAAAGGATGCCATTGGAAGTATGGCCTCATTTTTGGGAGTTTTACCACCACCCAGATTGAGAGATTGCAGTTTTAGTGTGTTTGTGATGAATGTGCAAAGCTTGGCTCGGCATGTTGAAGATCTGGCATCATGTATACAGCATTTGCAGCTTAACTGTATTGCTGTCACAGAAACATGGCTTCCTGCAGCTGCATCATTAGAAACGGTGAAAATACCAGGTTACAGTTTTTACAACAGTCCACGAGGTTCATCATACAGTAGCAGTCATCCGGCTTTGAGGGAATTGCAAGACCAACAACATGGTGGTGTTGGCATGTATTGTGTGGACAGTGTGAAGTGTAATATTTTAAAGGTCCCACATGTCAACCTAGAATGTTTAGTGTATGAGGTTGTGACTCATGATATAGTAATAGCCGTAATTTATCGGCCCCCATCTTATCCAATGTCATTGTTTAAGGAACATCTAGGTAGATTAATCGATTGGCTAGAGCCTCTGCATGACACAGTTGCTGTGATGGGAGATTTCAATGATGACATTTTTAAATCATCCAAAACATCCCAGTTTTTTACAGACAGAGGGTATAGTCAGTTAGTGATGCAGCCAACAACAGAGAGAGGGACACTGATTGACCATGTTTACATTAAAACATCCCTTTATGATGTAGAGGCAACTGTTGTTCCTATTTATTTTAGTGATCATGAGGCAGTGGTTTGTACATTTAAGTAGACTAATAATCTGACAGTTCAGTTTGTGATATCAACCATTGAAATGTTGAGTACAGAGTAGAAATGAAGATGTTGCTTCTTGTCTTTATACTATGACAATCTTTATCATAAAAAATGTCCTTTAGAGCTGTATATTTTATTGTTCATAATGAGTTCAACATATGGAATGGTTCTCCAGCTGTTTTCTTGTAAAGGGGGTGGGGTTTAGTTTGTTGTTGAATTATGTGCATGCATTTAAAACAAAACAAATTGAAGATAAAACTGTAAAGGTTTCGTTTCCTGCATTAAGACAGCTTTAAATAAAGATTGTATTTATTGTACAAAATTAATGGGACTAAGTGATGATTTGAAAAACAAATTGGATCAAGTATTTAAATATAAAATAATATAGAATAGAATGCTAACACAATGCTGTTCTTGGTGCAGGTTTTGCTTTACCTGGTTATGTCTTGCAAAAAAAAGCAAAAGGCACTGGTATGGTACTCTCATTTTTGGGATGGGGTTCAATTCCCTGCGGTGCCCTGCTTTAAGCATTTGACATTGACGTGGTGAGGGAAAAATATATTGTGCGTAAACTATGAGTAACAGTGGTTATGATAATCTTAAAAATCATAATACCACTAATAATGACCAAAATAAAGGAAATATTCCAAATGATTAAACAAAAAGATTATCCAAAAATGTTTCTTATAATAAAAATAATTAGTATTTAGGTAGTCCGTGTCATGTTCTACCAGTGTGCTGAATTTCATGGCGTTTGGGTGATGTGGTAGCTCAGAATGATCATTTGATGTTTTGTAGGGGGTGCTATAGAGCCACATTTAAAGTTCTGGAACATGTGTCCATGTAAATGAGTTCAGGATATGAACATCATCATCTGTGGTGAGTTTGGTGGAGATCGACCTCTTCTATGTGTTATTTCAGGGTACTTCCTGTTGGCGTGGCGCTGAGGTCATATTCGCCATGGTTTCGTTTGGTGAATCCATGTGTTGTGTATACTGTTGTCATTGAAGGGTTTGACCAGATTCTGCAGTAGTTTCTAGCCTTTGGACTTAATCTTTGCTGATCAGGACCACAGAGTGAGAAAAAAGCAATTCCTTTGGCCAGGGGGCGGGGCTAAATAAAACGGAAGTGGTCATATAGTTGTGTTCAGCATCTGACCGGCATCACACATATCAGTTTTGGTGCAGATACTTGGTTTAATGCCAGAGTTATGTCAGTTTTGTGTTTCATTGTGAAAAAGGCCAACTTTGAGGCTTCTCAGTGGTTTTAATAGGAATGCAAGTGATTATGTAGGCCAAAGAAGTCACTTCCTGTTTTCAGGGGACGTGGCCATGATGTCATCATATCATGTGAAACAGTTCAAGGTATGCCTGTCATCATCTGTGCCTAGTTTGGTTGAGATCTGCCCATTGTGTGTGTCATTTACAGGCACTTGCTGTCAGTAGGGGGCGGGGTTGAGGCCAAAACTGGAAATGGTCATATAGCTTTGATCAGCATCTGTCCAGCATCACACATAGCAAATTTTGTGCAAATAACAAGTTTTCTTCCAGAGTTATATGAGTTTGAATAATTGAAGGGGGCGCTATAGAGCCATTTTTGAAGATATACAAAATATCTCCATGTTAATCACTTCAGAGGATGACCATCATCATCTGTAGCAAGTTTGGTGGAGATCTGATATTTCTTTGTGTCATTTCCATGTACTTCCTGTTTCCATGGCGTTGGGCTGATATTCGCCATGGTTACGTTTGGCGTATCGACTTGAGTTTTTACTGTGGCATCATGGAAGGGTTTGACAGGTTGTGAAGCACTTTCAAATCCATAGGCTTCATCATTGAAGTTCTGGACCCCAGACATTGAAAAGTAACACTTCCTGTCGCCAGGGGGCGGGGCTTAGGTGAAAACCGGAAATGGTCATATAGGTGTGTTCAGCATCCGACAAGCATCATACGTAGCAATTTTGGTGCAGATATCTGGTTTAATGCCAGAGTTATATCAGTTTCGTGTTTCATGGCGAGAAGGTCACATTTGAGGCTCCGCCCCCTCCACACGCTTACAGATTTCTGAATGCAGAGCACAACTAGAAATGTCACATGCCTTGTGAACACAAAGAGACCATCGTGATGGCTGTACCATTAGCGGTCTCTGAGGAGTTAACGCAAATATGTCATCAAGAAATCGTCAGAAAAATGGCACTTTTTTCAAAATGGACGACTTCCTGTCGGATTAATCCAAATGGTCCAAGAGGGTTTTTTGTAGGTCCTGACATGTTCTACCACTGTGCCAAATTTCATGCTTGTGGGTCATTGTGGTGGGCGGAGCTGATCATTTGAAGATTTGTAGGGGGCGCTATTGAGCCATTTTTAAAGATATCCAAATATCTCCACGTGAATGAGTTCAGGGGATGACTATCATCATCTGTAGCAAGTTTGGTGGAGATCGGACCTTTCTTTGTGTCATTTCCATGTACTTCCTGTTTCCATGGCGTTGGGCTGATATTCGCCATGGTTACGTTTGGCGTATCGACTTGAGTTTTTTATTGTGGCATCATGGAAGGGTTTGACACGTTTGGAAGCACTTTCAAATCCATCGGCTTCATCATTGAAGTTCTGGACCCCAAACACTGAAAAGTGACACTTCCTGTCGCCAGGGGGCGGGGCTAAGGTGAAAACCGGAAATGGTCATATAGGTGTGTTCAGCATCCGGCCGGCATCATACGTAGCAATTTTGGTGCAGATATCTGGTTTTATGCCAGAGTTATATCAGTTTCGTGTTTCATGGCGAGAAGGTCAACTTTGAGGCTGCGCCCCCTCCACACGCTTGCAGATTTCTGAATGCAGAGCACAACTAGAAATCTCAATGCCTTCTGAACAAAAGAGACCATGGGGTGACCGTACCATTTGCGGTTTTGAGGAGTTAACGCAAATGCGACGTGAGTGAAACGCCAAAATGGCGACTTTGACCCAAAATGGCCGACTTCCTGTGATGGAAGACGTTAAGAGGCTTTTTTGTCGCCCGTGAGAAGGTAAGTGATGGTTTGGGGCCTGCAAAAGGTGGCGCTAGAGCGCAGTTTGCCGAGCGGTCACGAAACGAAATTAAATTTTTATTTTAAATGGGGGGTAGCATTGGTGCTTTGGATGTTAGGCCCCCAATCATTGGGAGAATAATAATAATAATAAGGGGCTGGGTTGGGGGGGCAGAAGAAGGGGGGGGGGTAGAGCAATTAGGATGTGTCGAACGGCTGTTACCGGGCTGAATTTGGTGTTGGGCCAATTTTGTCTTTTCTCACTCTGGCGGGGGGGGTAGGGTTGGTGTGCGGTGGATTTTGTGAGTTCTGTTTTGAGGTTATATGTTTCGTGTTTTGGCGAGAGGTCAATTTAGGCTGCCACGCTTTTGATGAGGCACAACTAGTGAATGCCTTTGAACAAAAGAGCATGGGGTGAGTACTTTGCGGTTGGGGTTGTAGGAATGGGTTGACCAAATGGCGACTTCCTGTGATTGGACACGACGTTAGAGGCTTTTTTGTCGGAATGTAGAATGTCCGGTTTGTAATCGGTGATGGTTGGGGACTTGAAAAGGTGGCGCTAGAGCTCAGTTTTGCCCGAGCGGTCACGAAAACGCCAAATTTTGAAATTTTTCGATTTTAAATGGGGGGGTAGCCAAAATTTGGTGACTTTTCGAGCATGTTCAGGCCCCCAAAAATGCAATTCATTTGACGGGAGAATAATAAGAATAAGAATAATAATAATTAAAGCCGCAAGCGGCGATGAAGGCCCTCGCACCTCTGGCGCCGCTCAGGCCTATGCACCGCGTAGTCCGTGTCATGTTCTACCAGTGTGCCGAATTTCATGGCGTTTGGTTGATGTGTTAGCTCAGAATGATCATTTGAAGGTTTGTAGGGGGCGCTGTAGAGCCACATTTAAACTTCAGGAACACGTATCCATGTAATCCGTGTCATGTTCTACCAGTGTGCTGAATTTCATGGCCTTCGGTTGATCTGGTAGGCCAAAATGATCATTTGAAGGTTTGTAGGGGGCGCTGTTGAGCCACAGTAAAAATTCTGGAACATGTGTCCATGTAAATTACATCAGGTTATGAACATCATCATCTGTGCCAAGTTTGATTGAGATCTGGCCATCCGTGTGTTATTTACAGGCACTTCCTGTCCTGAGGGGGCGGGGCTAAGGTGAAAACCGGAAATGGTCATATAGGTGTGTTCAGCATCTGACCAGCATCACACGTACCAAGTTTGGTGCAGATATCTGGTTTTATGCCAGAGTTATATGAGTTTCGTGTTTCATGGCGAGAAGGTCACCTTTTAGGCTCCGCCCCCTCCACACGCTTACAGATTTCTTAATGCAGAGCACAACTAGAAATCTCACATGCCTTGTGAACACAAAGAGACCATCGTGATGGCTGTACCATTAGCGGTCTCTGAGGAGTTAACGCAAATATGTCATCAAGAAATCGTCAGAAAAATGGCACTTTTTTCAAAATGGCCGACTTCCTGTCGTATTAATCCAAATGGTCCAAGAGGGTTTTTAGTAGGTCCTGACATGTTCTACCACTGTGCCAAATTTCATGCTTGTGGGTCATTGTGGTGGGCGGGGCTGATCATTTGAAGATTTGTAGGGGGCGCTATTGAGCCATTTTTAAAGATTTCCGAAATATCTCCACGTGAATGAGTTCAGGGGATGACCATCATCATCTGTAGCAAGTTTGGTGGAGATCGGACCTTTCTTTGTGTCATTTCCATGTACTTCCTGTTTCCATGGCGTTGGGCTGATATTCGCCATGGTTGCGTTTGGCGTATCGACTTGAGTTTTTTATTGTGGCATCGTGGAAGGGTTTGACACGTTTGGAAGCACTTTCAAATCCATCGGCTTCATCATTGAAGTTCTGGACCCCAAACACTGAAAAGTGACACTTCCTGTCCCCAGGGGGCGGGGCTAAGGTGAAAACCGGAAATGGTCATATAGGTGTGTTCAGCATCTGACCGGCATCATACGTAGCAATTTTGGTGCAGATATCTGGTTTTATGCCAGAGTTATATCAGTTTCGTGTTTCATGGCGAGAAGGTCAACTTTGAGGCTCCGCCCCCTCCACACGCTTGCAGATTTCTGAATGCAGAGCACAACTAGAAATCTCACATGCCTTCTGAACACAAAGAGACCATCGGGGTGACCGTACCATTTGCGGTTTATGAGGAGTTAACGCAAATGCGACGTGAGTGAAACGCCAAAATGGCGACTTTGACCCAAAATGGCCGACTTCCTGTAGACCTGGCACCACGACGTTAAGAGGCTTTTTTGTCCGCCCCGACATGTAGAACAAGTGTACCGAATTTCGTAAAGATCGGTGACATGCAGTTCTGGGGACCTTGCAAAAGGTGGCGCTAGAGCGCAGTTTTGCCCGAGCGGTCACGAAAACGCCAAATTATGAAATTTTTCGATTTTAAATGGGGGGGTAGCCAAAATTTGGTGACTTTTTGAGCATGTTCAGGCCCCCAAAAATGCAATTCATTTGACGGGAGAATAAGAATAATAATAATAATACGGAATAAACGCTTGCATTACAATAGGCCTTCGCACCGCCTTCGGTGCTCGGGCCTAATTAAAGCCGCAAGCGGCGATGAAGGCCCTCGCACCTCTGGCGCCGCTCAGGCCTATGCACCGCGTAGTCTGTGTCATGTTCTACCAGTGTGCCGAATTTCATGGCGTTTGGTTGATGTGTTAGCTCAAAATGATCATTTGAAGCTTTGTAGGGGGCGCTCTAGAGCCACCTTTAAACTTCAGGAACACGTGTCCATGTAATCTGTATCATATTCTACCAGTGTGCTGAATTTCATGGCCTTCGGTTGATCTGGTAGCCCAAAATGATCATTTGAAGGTTTGTAGGGGGCGCTGTAGAGCCACATTTAAACTTCTGGAACATGTGTCCATGTAATCTGTGTCATGTTCTACCAGTGTGCTGAATTTAATGGCGTTTGGTTGATCTGGTAGCCCAAAATGATCATTTAAAGGTTTGTAGGGGGCGCTGTAGAGCCACATTTAAACTTCAGGAACACGTATCCATGTAATCCTTGTCATGTTCTACCAGTGTGCTGAATTTCATGGTCTTCGGTTGATCTGGTAGGCCTAAATGATCATTAGAAGGTTTGTAGGGGGCGCTGTAGAGCCACATTAAAAATTCTGGAACATGTGTCCATGTAAATGAGATCAGGTTATGAACATCATCATCTGTGCCAAGTTTGGTAGAGATCTGGCCATCCGTGTCTTATTTACAGGCACTTCCTGTCCGGAGGGGGCGGGGCTAAGGTGAAAACCGGAAATGGTCATATAGGTGTGTTCAGCATCTGACCAGCATCACACGTACCAAGTTTGGTGCAGATATCTGGTTTTATGCCAGAGTTATATGAGTGTCGTGTTTCATGGCGAGAAGGTCACCTTTTAGGCTCCGCCCCCTCCACACGCTTACAGATTTCTTAATGCAGAGCACAACTAGAAATCTCACATGCCTTGTGAACACAAAGAGACCATCGTGATGGCTGTACCATTAGCGGTCTCTGAGGAGTTAACGCAAATATGTCATCAAGAAATCGTCAGAAAAATGGCACTTTTTTCAAAATGGCCGACTTCCTGTCGTATTAATCCAAATGGTCCAAGAGGGTTTTTTGTAGGTCCTGATATGTTCTACCACTGTGCCAAATTTCATGCTTGTGGGTCATTGTGGTGGGCGGGGCTGATCATTTGAAGATTTGTAGGGGGCGCTATTGAGCCATTTTTAAAGATATCCGAAATATCTCCACGTGAATGAGTTCAGGGGATGACCATCATCATCTGTAGCAAGTTTGGTGGAGATCGGACCTTTCTTTGTGTCATTTCCATGTACTTCCTGTTTCCATGGCGTTGGGCTGATATTCGCCATGGTTGCGTTTGGCGTATCGACTTGAGTTTTTTATTGTGGCATCGTGGAAGGGTTTGACACGTTTGGAAGCACTTTCAAATCCATCGGCTTCATCATTGAAGTTCTGGACCCCAAACACTGAAAAGTGACACTTCCTGTCCCCAGGGGGCGGGGCTAAGGCGAAAACCGGAAATGGTCATATAGGTGTGTTCAGCATCCGGCCGGCATCATACGTAGCAATTTTGGTGCAGATATCTGGTTTTATGCCAGAGTTATATCAGTTTCGTGTTTCATGGCGAGAAGGTCAACTTTCAGGCTCCGCCCCCTCCACACGCTTGCAGATTTCTGAATGCAGAGCACAACTAGAAATGTCACATGCCTTCTGAACACAAAGAGACCATCGGGGTGACCGTACCATTTGCGGTTTATGAGGAGTTAACGCAAATGCGACGTGAGTGAAACGCCAAAATGGCGACTTTGACCCAAAATGGCCGACTTCCTGTAGACCTGGCACCACGACGTTAAGAGGCTTTTTTGTCCGCCCCGACATGTAGAACAAGTGTACCGAATTTCGTGAAGATCGGTGACATGCAGTTCTGGGGCTCTTGCAAAAGGTGGCGCTAGAGCTCAGTTTTGCCCGAGCGGTCTCGAAAACGCCAAAATACGAAATTTTACACATTCCTCTGGGGGGGTAGCCAAAATTTGGTGACTTTTTGAGCATGTTCAGGCCCCCAAAAATGCAATTCATTTGACGGGAGAATAAGAATAATAATAACGAAGAATAAACGCTTGCATTACAATAGGCCTTCGCACCGCCTTCGGTGCTCGGGCCTAATTAAAGCCGCAAGCGGCGATGAAGGCCCTCGCACCTCTGGCGCCGCTCAGGCCTATGCACCGCGTAGTCTGTGTCATGTTCTACCAGTGTGCCGAATTTCATGGCGTTTGGTTGATGTGTTAGCTCAGAATGATCATTTGAAGGTTTGTAGGGGGCGCTGTAGAGCCACATTTAAACTTCAGGAACACGTATCCATGGAATCCGTGTCATGTTCTACCAGTGTGCTGAATTTCATGGCCTTTGGTTGATCGGGTCAGCCAACATGATCATTTGAATGTTTGCAGGGGGCGCTGTCGAGCCACATATAAATTTCTGAAAGATCTGTCCATGTTCTACCAGTGTGTTGAATTTCATGGCCTTCGGTTGTTCTGGTAGCCCAAAATGATCATTTGAAGCTTTGTAGGGGGCGCTGTAGAGCCACATTTGAACGTCTAGAAAATGTGTCCATGTTCTACCAGTGTGCTGAATTTCATGGACTTCGGTTGTTTTGTTAGCCCAAAATGCTCATTTGAAGGTTTGTAGGGGGCGCTATAGAGCCACATTTACAGTTCTGGAACATATGTCCATGTAATCCGTGTCATGTTCTACCAGTGTGCTGAATGTCATGGTCTTCGGTTGATCTGGTCGCCCAAAATGATCATTTGAAGGTTTGTAGGGGGCGCTGTAGAGCCACATTTAAACTTCTGGAACACGTGTCCATGTAATCCGTGTCATATTCTACCAGTGTGCTGAATTTCATGGCCTTCGGTTGATCTGGTAGGCCTAAATGATCATTAGAAGGTTTGTAGGGGGCGCTGTAGAGCCACATTAAAAATTCTGGAACATGTGTCCATGTAAATGAGATCAGGTTATGAACATCATCATCTGTGCCAAGTTTGGTAGAGATCTGGCCATCCGTGTCTTATTTACAGGCACTTCCTGTCCGGAGGGGGCGGGGCTAAGGTGAAAACCGGAAATGGTCATATAGGTGTGTTCAGCATCTGACCAGCATCACACGTACCAAGTTTGGTGCAGATATCTGGTTTTATGCCAGAGTTATATGAGTGTCGTGTTTCATGGCGAGAAGGTCACCTTTTAGGCTCCGCCCCCTCCACACGCTTACAGATTTCTTAATGCAGAGCACAACTAGAAATCTCACATGCCTTGTGAACACAAAGAGACCATCGTGATGGCTGTACCATTAGCGGTCTCTGAGGAGTTAACGCAAATATGTCATCAAGAAATCGTCAGAAAAATGGCACTTTTTTCAAAATGGCCGACTTCCTGTCGTATTAATCCAAATGGTCCAAGAGGGTTTTTTGTAGGTCCTGATATGTTCTACCACTGTGCCAAATTTCATGCTTGTGGGTCATTGTGGTGGGCGGGGCTGATCATTTGAAGATTTGTAGGGGGCGCTATTGAGCCATTTTTAAAGATATCCGAAATATCTCCACGTGAATGAGTTCAGGGGATGACCATCATCATCTGTAGCAAGTTTGGTGGAGATCGGACCTTTCTTTGTGTCATTTCCATGTACTTCCTGTTTCCATGGCGTTGGGCTGATATTCGCCATGGTTGCGTTTGGCGTATCGACTTGAGTTTTTTATTGTGGCATCGTGGAAGGGTTTGACACGTTTGGAAGCACTTTCAAATCCATCGGCTTCATCAATGAAGTTCTGGACCCCAAGCACTGAAAAGTGACACTTCCTGTCCCCAGGGGGCGGGGCTAAGGTGAAAACCGGAAATGGTCATATAGGTGTGTTCAGCATCTGACCAGCATCACACGTACCAAGTTTGGTGCAGATATCTGGTTTTATGCCAGAGTTATATGAGTTTCGTGTTTCATGGCGAGAAGGTCACCTTTTAGGCTCCGCCCCCTCCACACGCTTACAGATTTCTTAATGCAGAGCACAACTAGAAATCTCACATGCCTTGTGAACAGAAAGAGACCATCGTGATGGCTGTACCATTAGCGGTCTCTGAGGAGTTAACGCAAATATGTCATCAAGAAATCGTCAGAAAAATGGCACTTTTTTCAAAATGGCCGACTTCCTGTCGTATTAATCCAAATGGTCCAAGAGGGTTTTTTGTAGGTCCTGACATGTTCTACCACTGTGCCAAATTTCATGCTTGTGGGTCATTGTGGTGGGCGGGGCTGATCATTTGAAGATTTCTAGGGGGCGCTATTGAGCCATTTTTAAAGATATCCGAAATATCTCCACGTGAATGAGTTCAGGGGATGACCATCATCATCTGTAGCAAGTTTGGTGGAGATCGGACCTTTCTTTGTGTCATTTCCATGTACTTCCTGTTTCCATGGCGTTGGGCTGATATTCGCCATGGTTGCGTTTGGCGTATCGACTTGAGTTTTTTATTGTGGCATCGTGGAAGGGTTTGACACGTTTGGAAGCACTTTCAAATCCATCGGCTTCATCAATGAAGTTCTGGACCCCAAGCACTGAAAAGTGACACTTCCTGTCCCCAGGGGGCGGGGCTAAGGTGAAAACCGGAAATGGTCATATAGGTGTGTTCAGCATCTGACCAGCATCACACGTAGCAATTTTGGTGCAGATATCTGGTTTTATGCCAGAGTTATATCAGTTTCGTGTTTCATGGCGAGAAGGTCAACTTTAAGGCTCCGCCCCCTCCACACGCTTGCAGATTTCTGAATGCAGAGCACAACTAGAAATCTCACATGCCTTGTGAACACAAAGAGACCATCGGGGTGACCGTACCATTTGCGGTTTATGAGGAGTTAACGCAAATGCGACGTGAGTGAAACGCCAAAATGGCGACTTTGACCCAAAATGGCCGACTTCCTGTAGACTTTTCACCACGACGTTAAGAGGCTTTTTTGTCCGCCCCGACATGTAGAACAAGTGTACCGAATTTCGTAAAGATCGGTGACATGCAGTTCTGGGGCTCTTGCAAAAGGTGGCGCTAGAGCGCAGTTTTGCCCGAGCGGTCACGAAAACGCCAAAATACGAAATTTTTCAGATTCCTCTGGGGGGGTAGCCAAAATTTGGTGACTTTTTGAGCATGTTCAGGCCCCCAAAAATGCAATTCATTTGACGGGAGAATAAGAATAATAACGAAGAATAAACTCTTGCATTACAATAGGCCTTCGCACCGCCTTCGGTGCTCGGGCCTAATAAGAATAAACGCTTGCATTACAATAGGCCTTCGCACCGCCTTCGGTGCTCGGGCCTAATAATAGCGAAGAATAAACGCTTGCATTACAATAGGCCTTCGCACCGCCTTCGGTGCTCGGGCCTAACTAAGAAAGCTTAGAAAGAACCTGAAGAAAACCCTGAAACCATTTTTCTAACGAGGCACAGGCCGGAAAAAGATAGCAGAACAGAGCATGAAAACATGAAACTGAAAAACTAAATAGAAATCCAGTTCAACCAAAGATCATTTCATGCATCATAACTGCTTTTTAAGCAAAACTTCACTGTGGTGTTTCCTCATGAGGAAGATTTTTTAAAAGAGTAAAAGGGACGGGGTCGTCACGCTTTTCATTTTACCGCCTGTAACTCACTGAATTTTTTCAACGATTCTCAAACTTTTACATGAAACACCTTCATTTGTCGACTACAAATTGCACCTGTTGCAAGAATTTCACACCTTTTGTGTCGATGATAAATGCAAGATATTCCCCAGTGTGAGTGTGTTTGTGTGGATATTTGTGTGTCTTCTGAATC
Organism: Atherinomorus stipes; assembly: GCA_023101725.1. Classification (NCBI taxonomy): domain Eukaryota; kingdom Metazoa; phylum Chordata; class Actinopteri; order Atheriniformes; family Atherinidae; genus Atherinomorus; species Atherinomorus stipes. The sequence continues at coordinate 50,410 of JALJCO010005101.1, forward strand.
TGAATCACAAAAATCAGCAGCCCTGGAATGCAGGCTTGGTAGGTCCAAATACCGCATGGGGCACACCCTTCCTTTGGCTTTGATTTGGCTCCATTAATATTTTCATTTTCATCTCTATTGTTGGCTTTCATCATCACTGAGATGCTTCTTTCTTTTATAACATCAGCAGGCTCACTTTTCTCAGTCTCTGCTTTTAAATAAGTACAATCGAGAAAATTTTCTCAGTTCTATGTAAGTTGTAAAAAAATGTAAAAATTTTGAATGATATGTTACAAACTACCATATAGCTGAGTAAGCTAAGTGGTGGAATAAGCAGGGAGAAAATGACTCCATATCTGACTGTAGGTCATATGATTTTATCTGTAATTGTATGAGAACTAAACAAAGTTTAATGCTGGTAAAAAGAAAAAAAAAACTTTCTTAACTTAACACCCGTTTTTCTAAATAAAACCTACATGCAGCTGTTCCTAGCTACTGAGACCAGAAGGAAGTGGATAAACTGAAATAATTATATGACTCCTGCCTGGTGGAAACGGTGGTACGACTTTAACCATGATACAACCATGCAGCCTAAATCTCCATGCAGGCTAATGGTTGACTTTGCAGGCTCGATGGGCAACACTGGTTTTCCTGCAGGTTTGAGATGTTCTCATGTTTCAACGCACCTGATTCAAATTAATGGGTCATTGTGCAGAAGTTGGCAAGCTGCTGGATCCATGTAATTTGTAATTTGAAGCAGGTGTGCTGAAGCAAGGAAACATCTAACACCAGCTGAACTGGAGATCCACAGTGATGAGATCTGTGAAATAGATGTTTTTAAAACATCTTTAAATACCTCATTCATTAAATTACTTTTACTACTGTTACTGTACCTACAGTAGTATTACTTAAACAATAAAGTGCAGTTATGTAGTCATGTAGATGTTTGTGGTTTTCCTCCTGATCATGCAAGTTATGGTTAAAGGTGCATTGCACAGGTTTAAATGTTAAATACTTTTCTTTTCTTTCCTTTACATGCTCTTACAGTTGCTTGAAAGTTGGCTTTCTTCTTACTAGCAAGGTAAATGTGATGTATGATGGAAATAAGGATACATAATATTGCAATGCTAAGTCTTTAGCATGGAAATGTAGCAGTATGACAGCCATATGACTGTTCCCGGGAAAAAGAAACACTCGTCAACTTGTTAAATTTAGATGATGCGGTAATTTTATAAGGTAATCGTGGTCTCAGCCTGTGAATTTATTTATTTGATCTACAAGCCAGCGTTAGCCTGTTGTTACCGTTAGCATACAGTCTGTCAGTTTACTCAACGATCAAACCGTAAACAACTTGCAGATTTATAACTTTATTACTTCAGTAGACATCGTGACTTTAACTCTGGGTTCAGACTGAGTGCAATGAGGGTTAAATCAGAGACCAACGCAGTCCAAGCAGCTCATGCGTGTGCACGACATTAGCGTCACTTCCACTTGTCGCCAGAGGGGGCAAACTTCTAAAAAAAAAAAAGCTGGAACTTGCGCTTTACTCCTTTAATGACATGTGGCAGAGCCTGTGTTGAACTTGGCATGAGCTTCATAAACATGGGGGAAAGTACACCTTAATTAAACACACTGCAAAAAAAAATAAAGGGAACACTTAAACAACACAATGTAACTCAAAGTATTTCACACTCATGTGAAATAAACCGGTCCATTTGGGAAGCAACACTGACGCCCCTTTCAGACTTGCTCTGGAAAGCAGTAATAGTGCGGACTTTGTCCTTTATACCGTTTGCATTCAGACCTGCATTCCGGTCTTTTACCTCAGAGATGTAGTAGACATGTACCGGCTGGTCCCCGTGTCATAAGAGCGGAACTGTTGCAGCATTTGATGATGGGATTGATGCTACAGCATGGACCAGCCTGCCTGTTCCCCAGACCTGAATCCACTGGAGCACATCTGGGCCATCATGTCTCGGTCTATCCGCCAACACCACGTTCCACCACAGACTGTCCAGGAGTTGACCGATGCTTTAATCCAAGTCTGGGAGGCGATCCCTCAGGAGAACATCCGCCGCCTCATCAGAAGCATGCCCAGGCGTTGTAGTGAGGTCCTACAGGCACGTGGAGGCCGCACACACTACTGAGCCTCATCAATACTTGTCATGAGGAACTTTCTCTGACGTTAGATCAGCCTGCAATGTGGTTTCCCACTTTTATTCTGAGTCTGGTTCTGAATCCAGACCTCCATCATTTTGATTTACATTGATCTTTTTATGTTACACTGTTCGCAGCACACTCTACTATATATATTTTTTTTCAATTGCAATATTTCATTAATTCAGATCCGAGATGTGTTCCCTTTATTTATTTATTTTTGAGCAGTGTATGTGAGAAATTCATGAGAAGCAAAGTGTTTTAAAAGTGAGATAAAATAAAACCATGCAGGAAAAAAGTGTATAAAAATAATCTGAAATAAATCTAACAGGGAAAAACAAGATTGTTTTCCAGACAGCATGTCAGCTGCGTACTGTACCTCTGACTCATAAACATTATGGAGCTTACAAACCCACAGAGCTTATTCAGAAACAGTTTTCCATTTAGTATCAAAGTATATTCCAATCAAATCATATGAAGATGCAGGTTTGAGACAGAAATAGATTCCTTTATCTGTTCTATTAAAAGCAGAGTCAAATGTTTTTAGTATGACATGACAATGAAATCATGCTGATTTAATACTCTTAAATAGAGCGACCATCTTTGGTTTGATTCAGCCTCTTCTCGCTTGAAATAACAGTCACATGATAGAAAACTGTGTTATAACAAAGACATAATCTGTCTCCTTTTTATTGTGCATGATTTTAAAAGAAATGTCACGCTACGTTGAGGCTGAAGGGTCCAAATTAGGGATGCACGATATAATCGGCCCCCTATCGGTATCGGCCTATATCAGCCTTAAAACTGAGTATCGGACATCAGCCACCCCACTGATATCTAACCGATCAGCCCGCTGTTTCTAAAGTCTAAAAAAACAAACAAGAAAAAAAGTCTTCTTCTTCATCAAAAACTCCTTTTTTACAGACTTTAGAACTTCTAAATACTAGGGGTGGGAAAAATATCAATAGACTGAAGTATCCCGATATTTTCATATGCTGATATTATACTGACATTTAGAAAATGCAGAATCGGTCTATTTTACTAATGAAATATCGCTATATTTCATCGTTCAGTTATGAAAACTCGCAAGAATTCACAAACATTTTGCGATATATTCATATGCTGATATCATATTGACATTTTAAAACGTGGTAGTGATCGATTTTACTAACAAAATCTCACGATATTTCATCGCTCTGTTATGAAATCTCGTGAGAATTCGTGAAATATTGTGAGATTTTGTGACAGAAAATGAAATCTCATGAGATTTTGTAAGTAAAATAGATTGATACCGTGTTTTTAAATATCGATTTGATATCGGCATATGAAAATGTTGCAATATTTTAGTGTATCAGCATTTTTTCCCACCTCTATTTTTCAATGTGTCAGAAACGGATAACAAAGCTGCTTTAATATCTGTATCAATATCGGTTATCAGCCACATGACTTTTAAAATATCAGCATAAGAAAATATTGCAATATTTCAGTGTATCCGCAATTTTTCCCAACCCATATTTTTCAAAGTGTCGGAAACGGATAACAAAACTGCTTTAATATCAATATCGATATCAGTTATCGGCCACATGAGTTTTAAAATATCAGCATATCGGATATCTGCCAAAATTCCAATATCGTGCATCTGCTAGTCCAAATGCAGGATGACAAGCAGGAGTCAGGCGGATGCTGCAGACAAAACCTCCAAACACAAACACAAGAAAACTAGACAAAGAATGTCAGAACAATGCAATAAGCAAAGAAACCTCCCATACAGGGAGGGTTAATGACTGGTGAAGGAGGGGGGGGGGGGGTTACTGTATTCAAAAAACAGAAAGCCGAGGTATCAGAGGCAGGGAAAAAACTAAGCAAAACAAATGAGACAGAACAGTTTACAACCCAAATTCCAATAAAGTTGGAACATTGTGTGAAATGAAAATAAAAACAAAATATAATGATTTGCAAATCCTCTTCAACGTATATTCAATTCAATACAAAAGTAAGATATTTGATGTTCAGACTGATAAACTTTATTGTTTTTGTGCAAATATTTGCTCATTTTGAAAAGGATCCCTACAACATAGTTAATGCTTTTAATGCGTTTAATGTACAGTAGGGATCAACCGATACAGACTTTTTTAGGACAGATACCAATATTTTCACATCAGACTCAGGCGATGGCCGATACAACCAGCCGATATTTGGAGCCGATACTGCATTTGATCCCAAAAGGAACATAACGAAGGATACAATGAAAACTTATTTTGAAAACTCTTTTTAAGATAAAAATAAACATAAGAGAGAGAGTGCACTTGTAAACAAATATTAAATAGAAACATTATACTTGTAATATAAACTACTGCCTGTACAGATGCCTGTCTGTAAATTATGCCAAGTGGGGGTATCAGCCACCACACCCGACGTATCGGCTAATGCCGATACCAGCAAAAAAACGTAAATACCCACCTAAAATATCGGCTTTGAGTTGTCTTGTACATGAAATGTGCTTGTAGATAAACTTGCTTTGCCTGTACAGCATCCAGATCAGACACATTTATGAGCAGTTATGGCTTGTATTTAACTTTTCCCTCAAATCAGAAATTTTCTCTTTCAACTGTAAAACAACAAAAAAAGGAAAAGATAGTTTCAATTTGCCAATATTGGGATTAACATAATTACCTTCCTTATACTCACTTGCATCAGATATAAACTGATTAAAGAGTCAGAAACTGTATGAAATCAAATCTGCTTTGACTCCTTGTTTCCTTTATCTCCTTTTCCTGCTCACAGTGAAAAACAGGATGCTTATATTTGCTTGTGTTCTCTCTTTCCAGCTGCACAATGTTTCTAAACGCCACTCCGCTTTATGACGTTGCCAAATCCTCCAAGGATGAGCAGGGCACAAAGGTGGACGTGGAAGCCGTCATGGACAACATCAGCATCATCCTCTACACGCTGACCGTGGTGCTCGGCATCACGGGGAACTCAGTGGTCATCTGGGTGGCTGGATTCAGACTCAAGGTGGATATTCAGAGTTTGATGTATCGTTATTATGAATATCATCACTCTATGATGATAAACTCAACAGGACTATTTCAGGAATGACAAATATACCTTCATCTCTCATTCCTGGAAGTTTTGAAAAGATAACGCTGTAAAGTCTTTAATTCACAAATTGCAGGAAGCTGGTTTCCAAACATTAACAGCTGCTTGATTTAAACTAATGACATTATTACAATAATCATGTCTGCAAACATTATAAAGAGCTGCACAAACAACATGCTGTAACCATTAACTAGTGTATTAGTATTTATTTATTGTTCAGTGGTATGTTGACACAGTTTTTTGTGCTTTATGTTCCAGTAACAGCAGAAATAAACCACAAAGTCAAGATAATTGTGACAAATCTTCCCCTGATGCTCTCTGTAGTAATGCAATGAGTCATTTTTGGATGATGTGAGACAAGAACACCCTGTTTTCTGAGTTTTCTGATCTAGAAACAGAACAGGTTCAAGAAATTACTGTATTGCATGGAATTCATGTGCACAGTGAGTGCATGCAAACCTCAGATTAGGTCTTTAAATGACGCCACTTACAGCAAAAGACTTTTTTTTTTAAAAAGCTAAACGAATTTTCTTCCACAGGTGTGTATTGTGGAGTATAGCTTGTAGCCTCCTATCATAAATAATTTAATAATAATGCAGCATGTAACTTGCTCCAAGATCATCAATGGAAGATTTAGATGCTGTGAAATGCAGCTTTCTAGACATGAACTGTGATGTTTTCTCACACAGCAACTTCTGCATTCTTTATATATATTCATTTATCTTTAAACCAGATAAACGGACAGATTACAGAGTTGGTCCATTCAGAGGAAAAGTATCAGAAAGGAGGAGTCAGGAGTGTGAGGCCAAACAAAAACAAAAGTTTATGACACTGCTTGCCCTCAAGTTGCTTTTTCTACACCTAAACCCTCAATTTTCATTCTGATTCCACCTGATTAAAAGTAGGGATGTCTCGATACCACTTTTTGCCCACCAAGTACAAGTACGAGTACTTGCATTTGAGTACTTGCCGATACCAAGTACCAATCCGAGTACCGAATTAATGGAGATAAGTGAAATAAGTGAAAGACGTTCCTTTTCTTTTTGGGGGAGGGTTTGGTTATTTGTTTAAAGGAGTAATCACCTGGAAATTGCATTTTTCTGGTTAAAACATGTTTATTGGTGTTGGAGTGAAATGTAAACTTGCCTGAACATCCACCCCCCCCCCCCCCCCCCCCCCCCCCCCCCCCCCCCACCCATCTTTTACACGGTCCAGTTTTTTCATTTGGGCTCTTTCCTCACACCAGAACAGCCCACAAGAGGTAAATCCGGAAAATGTGAGATTTTGATTTGGCTCCTTCAATTTCGTAACTAACAGAGGCTGTTAGCATAGGCCAGCCTCTCTCTGACACGCCTACGGACTTCTGTCCACACTGGACCACATGCTCCACTCCACAACATGTCGAGGGGGCGGGACTTGTGGGATTTCCAGTTTGCATTTTTTTGGCTTTTAAATCATTATTCAAATACACAAAGTGCCTTTCCCATTATGATATAAAACATTTTAAATAAAAATGAGGGATGTCCGATCCAGATGCCGGCATCGATACTCGCTCCCATACTGATGTAGGCTTCTCCTCACTGACAGCACCTGAGCTACCGATGTTACTTGATGTGTTACCGGGTCGGGTCGTGAGCTAAACAAACGGGTCGGGTTCGGAAGCCATCCTTACGGGGGGTACGGGTTGGTGAAACTGGACTCACGCAGGACTTTGGCAAAGGGAGGACACCCCCTTACTTACAGAGAAACATTTCAGTAAGATATAAGATCTTGTTTTAAGGCAATGGATATTATTTCAAGAAATCTTATCAAGAAAATTTTGCATGTCCCATTGGCAGAATTTTTTTTTTTGCTTATTACAAACAAACAAAAAATCTTGGTCACTCTAAAAATAAGTTTTAAAAAAAGATTTTTTTTTGCTTGTACAAAGCAAAAAAAATTCTGCCAATGGCATAAATAATGTTTTTCTTTAAGTAATTTTGTCTTATTTTGAGTGTGATGAGATATTTTGACAAGAAATTAGAAAAATATACTTGGTAAGATTTGAGTTTTTGCAGTGAACAACTAATACAATTATGTAAATATTGTCTCCATATTCTTTGCTTCTTCTTCCCCCTTTGTTTCTTCTTGCCCTCCATCTCCTCCTGTTTTCTTCCTTCCCTCCAGCCAAAGGTGACGAACGTGTGGCTGGTGAATCTAGCCATTGCAGACCTGATCTTCTGCTTCACACGCGTCTTCTCCCTCATTAAGAAGCTGTTCTTCGACTACTGGCCCTTCGGCGTCTTCCTCTGCAAGTTCAACGGCTTCTTCAAATACGCCAACATGTTCTGCTCCGTCTTCCTGCTGGCCGTGATCAGTCTGGACCGAATGCTCTGCGTTTGGAGGCCGGTTTTCACGAAGCAACGGCGCACCCTGTTTGCTGCCAGGGTGGTGGCCGTCTGCGTCTGGATCACGGCCATCAGCTTCAGCACCCCGTACTTCATCTACCGGCATGTCTACAGCAAGAACAACAGGAGCAAGTGCAGCACGATGGAGGTGAAGGAGGCCAAGGATGGAGACGCAGCCAAATATGCGCTCTACTCCATCCGCTTCCTGTGCGGCTTCCTGTTGCCCTTCATGGTCATCCTCATCTGTTACATCCTGGCTGGTATTGGTATCCGACGGACCCGCCTATCCGGGAAGTCCCGCCCCCTTCGTATATTAGCATCGCTGGTCATCGCGTTCTTCCTTTGCTGGGCTCCGTACCACTGCCTCCTTCTTGTAAAAATGGTGGATAGCAAGAACGCCGTGTTGAAAGTTTGGCAACCTTTAGCGAGCGGCGTTGCCTACTTCAACAGCTGCGTGAACCCACTGTTGTACTTCTGCATGGGGCTGGATGTGAGAGGCCAGTTCAGGCAGAGCCTGATGGGTATCTACAAGAGAGCACTGGCCGAGGATGTGGAGGGACAGACGACCCAGTCCAACGAACGATCTCTGGATGACAGCAGTTCTGTCATGGTGGCTGGGGCGGGTCAGGTACCAGTGGGAGTCGCTAAAGTTTAAGTATCTCCCTAGATTTCTAATCTATGAGGTCATTTAGACCGAAAAATATTTTAGTGTAGGAAAAGATTAAATGAAAAAAGATGCGAGCAAAAACAAAAAAATAGACTTGTTTCTGAAAGTTTTTGCGTCTACATGAGAGATATCTAGTTACAGAGTGGTTGCTAAGCTCTTAATGGTCATTTGTATGTTTAAATACCAAAGACAACCACATTTATAGACAAGCCAGAACCACGGGAGCCGCCATGTGTGCTGGTTTCTGCTAAGAACCTCTGGTTACCATGGTTACAGGGTATTTTACACTGAGGATATGCACAAATTAACAACACACATACAGTATGGTGCAAAAGCTGAGACACACTCCTATTTAAAAAAAAGGGCTAAATTCACAATAAGAACTCAAATAGCAAGAAACTGAAAAAAGTAATAATGAATAAAAATGTACTTAATAATAATTGAGTAAAATTAAACATTGCTTTTAAATTGTGGTTAAAAATTGATTTGAAAAATAAAACTTTCCAACAAATTAGAGCACCTTGCTCATTAACAGTGGACCAAAATACCTGCCAACAGGTGCAGACGCCTGATTGGACGTTACAGAAAACGCCTGATTACTGTGGTTGCCTCAAAGTGTTGCTCAGTAAAAATTTATTTCAGTAGCTCCATCATGCTTATTTGCTTGTTTTATTTTTTGTTTATTTTTAATATTTCTGTTGAAGCACAATTCAAAATCAATGTCATGATTTTTTCAAAATTTTTATTGATTACTTTTGTAATTTTCAGCTTATTTTACTGACAGCTGATTCATTTGTCTTTAATAGGAGTGTGTCTACACTTTCACACCGTACTGTACAAAGAGCTCCTGAACTCGATGATTCCACAGTGGATATCTGTGAAACTCAAAAAGGGTTCTGGGACATGTTTTGCCGTGCGTGGCTGCAGCAGCTTGCAAAGACAAATGAATATGAACATTGTAAAGTGATGAACTTACCGTCGGACAATAGCTGCATGACAAACCACGTCCAGCTATAGTTGCATCCTGCAGTCTCCACCTCTCCATCCTCTGTAACCAAACCTTCTGTCAGCAATCATTCAGACGCTGGCTGGTTGAACATCCGCCTTCATGGACACGAAACTGCCGTGTTTGTGTCGCTATCAACACATAGCCCACTGTCGCTATGTAAGTCTATAGTGTTCCTGTTTATCACCATGGACTCAACCGATATCCGATATGCAGATATTTTAAAACTCCTGTGGACGATGTCCGATACCGATACTGATATTAAAGCTGAAAAGAATTAGCAGTTTTGTTATCCGTTTCCGACACTTCCGAAAAACATCGATGCACTGAAATATCGCAATATTTTAATATGCCGATATCAAATTGATATTAAAAAACGCAGTATCGATGCATTGTACTTACAAAGTTTCCCGAGATTACATCGTTCTGTTACAAAATCTTACAATATTTCATGAATTCTCACAAGATTTCGTAACAAAACGATGAAATATTGCGAGATTTAATTTTAACTTTCATTAAAGTAGATTGATACTACGCTTTTCAATGTCAATATATCAGCATATGAAAATATCGCAATATTTCAGTGTATCTTTTTTTCCCACCCCTAGTCTGTAGAAATTTAAAGTCTGTAAAAAATAAGTTTTTGAAGAAGCTTGTTTGTTTGTTTGTCTGTTTTAGACTTTAGAAGCAGTGGCCTGATTGGTTAAATATTGGTTAAATATCGGAGGGGTGGCTGATGTCCAATACTCAGTTTTAAGGCCGATATAGGCCGATACCAATATAGGGCAGATTATATTGTGCATCCCTGGTTGCTAGTTGTAACATTTGGCCATTTTATCATATTATCCTCCCAGTTCAATGCAGCAGCACGGTGAGAAAGTAACAAAACAACTTTTATAAGAAATGAATGTAAATTTTACCATTTTAGAGACATCATGTAAATGGAGGCAGATCTTACTCAACCGGAAGTGCTTAGCAGAAATTGATCGACTGTGGAAGTTAACTGGAAATGTCCGTGAAACTCGTCAATAAGAATGAAAATAGGAAAAAAAGGAAACCGCAACATTTGTGTATTTATGTAAAACAGGATGAAGATTATAACATGTTTAATTTATTTTATTGTTTTTTACTGTGATTGTTGCTTTAAAGGAGCTGTATCATGCTTTTCAAATGTTCCAAAAGTCAAATATAGGCCTTTATAAGCTAGATATGTTCCCATCGTTACTATAGAAACTAATTTGGTGTTAAATATTAGTTTTTCGATGCATCTAATTTCCAACACGGAAGTAAGATGGCTGACTGTACTGAACCGCGGAGCTCTCGACCAATTGCAGCATGTTTTACGCCCATTTCATGACGTCGCCCCGGAAGAGACACTTATTCTGAAGGGTCACAGAATTGTCTGTAGCACCGGCACCGGCAGCTCTCATGTGGATGTTAGTAGTAAACATTAATGGATAATTCCTCCGATCGACGGGATAAAACAGACCAGCCTGTTATGGAGCTGTATGCGCTCGACCCAGAGTCTGATATGGAGTTTGAAGTACATGCAGTACCACATAAGTACCACAGAGACCCCTGACAAGCAAGTAATTTAGCGAACAAATCATAGGCTAACAGTTAGCGCTGAGCTAAGCAGCACTCACATGGATCTTGTAAACATTGATGGATAATCGGACTCCGATCAACGGGATCAAACGGAGCAGCCTGTTATGGAGCTGTACGCGCTCGACCCAGAGTCTGATATGGAGTTTGAAGTACACGCAGTACCACAGAAGTACCACAGAGACCCCTGACAAGTAAGTAAATTAGCGAACAAATCATAGCCTAACAGTTAGCACTGAGCTGAGAGATGTGTTGACTCACCAGTGTTGTTGTCTGTCCATGCGCGTTTTTATAGTAGGAACTGCGTCAGGTTTCAGAAGTAATCCCCGAGAAAAAAACACTTTACTGCCCGAGATTCATGAAGTTGTCAGGAGTGAAGTTCACACACAAAGTTGAGTTTTTTTTCTCCTGCTCCTGAAGTTATAATCCAACTACTTCTGGCGAGTCGATTCATCCAGTACAACAAATAAACTCCCACGCTTATGGAAGTAAATCTGTTCCATCGGATTTTGAAATTTATAAGCTTTTGAATATCAAAGAGCAAAATTTTATGCAGCGAATTAACAAATGTGATTTTTTAAAATCTGAATTAAACTCTTCAATTTTTCAATATTATATTTTCGCTACCATTTTTTCATTGTTTTAAATTTCAGAATTCAAAATTCGAAGTTAAAAATTTCAAAGGAAAAAAATTCAGTTAAAAATTACAAAGGAAACAAATTTGAAGTTAAAAACTTCAGAGGAAAAAAACTGAAGTAAAAAATTACAAAGGAAAAAAATTGAAGTAAAAAAAAATTCAAAGGACAAAAAAATTCGAAGATAAAAATTTAAAAGGAAAAAAATTCAGATGTCCAAATTCAACAGGTCAAATTCGGTGGTAAAAAATTTGCTGTCAACTTTAACATCCGGGCCTCCAGGCTAACAAGTCAATCCTGGATTACATCGAACCGGCATTCAGCCAATCAAAGCATGCGCCTTCGGTCACATGACATTGACCCTTTGGCGAGTGTCTGAGCGGACTCTGGCTGGAGCCGAGGATGGCTACAAACTCTTCTGCGGTGGGTATTTAACACTTACATCTCCTGATGTGTCGTTTTTGTTTTATGAAAATTACTGTCAATGCCAGAAGCAGTTCTCATTAACACAGTTTGGGAGATTGCATCCATTTGTAACTTTTACATTTGTGGCGTGTAGTCAAACAAAGTTTGCTAGCTAGTAAAGCTAGCGAAGCTAACGTTACGCGACCAACCGCGATTAACTCGGAAATACCAGTCTTCTTAAATCATGCTTGCACGGGTTTGATAAAAATATTTTATTTTTCTTTTTTTCTGTGTACACTTGCGATAGGGGGATAATCAGGCGGAGATTGTCGAGTCAGCTCGGCGTTTACTGCAGTTAATAGCATCGTCGGAAAGAGGACGGAGCACAGCGACTAGCACCTTTCACGCTACAGGGTAAAGTATTAAATAAAACTGTATGCTGATTGATTATTCTTATTTGCGATCAAGCCTTATTTCATTAATTAATCTGCTTATTCTGTAGAGAGCAGCAGAGGCAGGGCAGCTTCAGTGGAAGTTCAGCCACTGGACCAGAAAGGCCATCTGTTCAGATGGAAATGACACGGTAAGCTTTAAAGGAACACTTAAATTTAATCTACTTCTTATTGGTTGTTTGGGACTTCCTGTTGCTCTGAAGTGACAAAATTTCACCATGGCTAATTAGGTTTGTAATAGTTCATAATAGATTTGAATGCTTAAATGTTGTGTCACTTTTTGACATTTGATGTAGCAGATTTACATCAACATAGCACACTTGGTCATAAAATTTACTTCAAGGTAATCTGAAAATACTTCATTAGAAGGGTTATTGCTACATGTTTTTGATGTCCACTTAGTTTAATTCAGGGTTGTGTGGAGCAGGAGGATATGGGTTACGTCCTGGGGCCTCATGTACAAAGGGTTCGTACGCACAAAAACGTGGCGTATGATCATTTCCACGATGTAGTTTAGATGTATCAAGAATGGAATGAGCGTGGAAATGTGCTGTGCTTCACGACAACTTCATGGCTGCGTACAAACGTTTCTACAGCTGTGGAGACCTCCTGTTCCAGAGGAGGTTCTGGATCAGAGATCAGTCACCACCTCCTGACCAATCAAATCTCTTAGAAAATGTCCGGCCCATTCGTAAAACATCCTGTAGATGTTGGGGTCTGGTTCTAACAAGAGCCCTTAAAGAAAACGTTGATAGATGCTTTTAATACCCCGATGACGTCCTACAAGGATAGATTTTCATCAGATGCTCAGATTTTTAACTGATGGAGACATATGTTGCAGATGGGATGCTTAAAAGTATGATTTTATCATTTATTCTTGACTTTTTCCAAGTATGTTTAGCTTCACTAGAGATGCATCTGAAATGATGAGCTCAATAATAGTTGTAATGAAGGAAGCATGAGGAAACTACAGAAACACGAATTTATGGAAACTATTCCGTCATCATGGAAGGGGAGTTGTTGTTATTATTATTTATAATTATTACTATTATTATTTATTATCATTCTTCCAACATGAAACGTGCTCTCATGAGCAATGAGCTGCATGTTAAATGTAAAGCAGACGGAGGAAGCTCTGTCCCAAACGTCTGCGCTGTAATAGTCTAGACTGCGTCATCAGTCATGTCCGTTTATGTCTCTGATTCATTGGCGGAGCAGGGGCAGCTTAGGGGTAATTTTTTTTAAGGAAAATAAGAAAAAAAAAAAAAAAAACTAACTCTAAAACGGGGACGGCGGTGATTTTGTTCTATGGGAAGGGATGAGGGGGGGGGGGGGATGGATATAATTATCTGTCATGAGTGGAAGGGCTTTAAACAACCTCATCGATGTTGCATTCTTACACTATTTTTCTAACAGGGTAAAATGCTATGATGAGGTAATGGAACTCTAAAATGCAAGACAGACCCACCATTAATCAAAATAAAATATTATTCTAATCTCTAAATATTCAATGAAAACTCCAACCAATCCTTGAAGTGGGGTGCACTCCTAGGATTGTCCAACGGCCTGCCTGTCAGACCTTGATTCTGCATTGGGAGGTGGAGGGAATGTTGTGTGTCTTAGGAGTGAGGCGGGACTGTTTATATTCAAATTATCTTGCTGTGCTTTCTGAAATGCAAGATCGGTAAAGGTTGCTTTAAGCCTGGAAGGATTCTTCAAAAGCCACGGATCCTTTTTTGAGGTTTCTCTTTTCTGTTTTTTATTAGCCTATTTTAGATTTGATAATTTCTCATTAACTACAATATATGCAAAACGTAATAAAAAGGGGACGCTGCATGTCGTTATTAGGCTCCCCCCTCTCTAAACCTGGTATGGTCCAAACCTGAGGCGTTTGTGTGCCGCGTGCGCCTTGTGTTGGCACTTCACCTCAGAAGAGCACACCGGTGTGCAGCCTGCAGCAGCTCCCACGTGCTCATTGATTCAGAGCATCAGAGGACGTTAATCTAACGTTCATCTGTTAGGTAGTGGTCACGCGTTAAACCTGTCATGAATGACGATGGTGTGTCTGTTACTTTTCCCTTGTAACTTTTATGACAGTCAGATGTCATTATGTTGTTAGGCAGTGAGCACAGACGCGATCGCTTCAACAAGATGAGTCAACGTAATTATTGAAATGGTAATATGCTGTGTTTAGCATTGGTTTATGAAACAAGTACAGCAATGGGCAAAGCCCAATAAATTTCTTAAATTTATAATTAATTTTTACTGACTTTTGAATATAGTAATACATATACAGTCACGTATATACAATATTTTAGTGATTTGCCAACTGTGGACATCAGGTCCTTTGTCAAAATAGAGAACAGCTCAGGTGAGAGAAACAGGGCTGTACGCTTAACTTTTTCACTACGAGCACT
>JALJCO010005102.1:0-19523 GCA_023101725.1 Atherinomorus stipes
TCAAGAGGAGGTTTAAGAGAGATCAAGCTCTCAAATTACAACAATTACAAATTGGTAATCCGCAGCAGTTCTGGAGGGAAATACACAAGTTGGGACCAAAAAAGAAAACTTTAATACCCATGGAGGTTTTGATGGAAAATGGTAGATCTTCTTTTGAGCCTGGTCAAATATTAAAAAAATGGGAAAATGACTTCAGCAAATTATATGCCAATAGTGGTTCCACTTTATTTGATGATTGTTTCTTAGAAGACACTTGTAAAGTAAAACTTGAGATGGAGACTGAGATAAATATAACTACATTCCATCAAAATGATATACTGAATAATGAGATTACATTAGATGAGGTTCTGAGAGTGCAAAACAAAATTAAAGAAAACAAAGCGGTAGGCATTGAGGACCTCCCTAATGAGGTACTCAAAAACCCTAATCTGAGTATTCTTTTGCATCGCTTGTGTCATATATGCTTTCAAAATGGCATTATTCCATCTGTTTGGAATAAATCAATTATAAAACCTATCCCAAAATCTATTAAAGATGACCCTAGAGTTCCATTAAATTACAGAGGCATCAGTTTGATCAGTACAGTTTATAAAATTTATTCAGGAATCTTAAATAATAGACTTAAAATTTTTATGGAGTCCTGTGGATGGTTGGTAGATGAGCAGAACGGTTTCAGGAAAAATAGATCCTGTATTGATCATATTTATGTGCTATCTTCTGTAGTAAGAGCTCGTTTGAAGAAGGGCAAAAGTACTTTTG
This sequence comes from Atherinomorus stipes, assembly GCA_023101725.1. NCBI lineage: Eukaryota > Metazoa > Chordata > Actinopteri > Atheriniformes > Atherinidae > Atherinomorus > Atherinomorus stipes. The sequence goes on from JALJCO010005102.1 coordinate 760, forward strand.
TTTGTTTTGTTGATTTTAGAAAGGCATTTGATTGTGTTAACCGGGAACTTTTGTTGTTTAAATTACTTTCACTTGGTATCAATGGAAAATTTTATAATGCGATAAAAGCCCTTTACAGAGAACCCATTGCTTGTATACAAATCAATCATTTAAGAACAGACTGGTTCTCAACACCCTTTGGAGTGAAACGGGGAGACTTACTTTCCCCTTCTTTATTTGTACTTTATATAAATGATCTAGCTCAGGAAATTAAACAAGCAAATCTTGGTGTTCCAATACAGGACATGAATTTGAGTATTCTGCTTTATGCAGATGATATTGCCTTGATTGCTGAAAATGAAGAAAATTTGCAAAATATGTTGGATATTATGAGTTTATGGTGCAGTAAATGGCGTCTCACTATTAATAGTGAAAAAACACAAGTGGTTCATTTTAGGGAAAAAAGTGATTCATTGAGTAATTATATATTTCAGTTTGGCTCTGTGTCATTAAAGTACTCTAGTCAGTATAAATACCTTGGTTTTGTTTTTGATGAAAATATGAAGTTTTCTGAGGGAAGGAAAATTCTAGCAGAGTGCTGGAAGAGCTTTAGGTTCTGTGTTGAGTAAAATGAAGTCATGTACGGAGCTCAGCTTTTCTACATTTACACAACTTTATAAATCCCTGGTTGATTCAGTTTTATTTTATGCTGCAGAAGTCTGGGGCTATGGGGAGATTTCTGATTGTAATTTTGTTCAGAATCGTGCTTTGAGGTGTTTTCTTGGTGTGCATAAATATACAGCAAAGGTGGCAATTGAAGGGGATGCAGGATGGGATCCATGTATAATAAAACAAAGATGTGAAATGGTGCGATTGTGGAACCGTCTTGTCAGTCTACCAGAGGAAAGGCTAACTAGGAAAATTTTTAACTGGGACAGAGCAAATCTTCAGCCTTGGTTTAGAGAGGTTTCAGTAGTTTTGTCAGCTTCTGACATGCATGTAATGCTTAGAAATAATCTGCAATGTGATATAAACTCTGTCAGACAAAGATTACTTGTGAGTTATGAAGCTCAATGGAAACAGGATATATTGAAGAAGCCAAAGCTTAGAAATTATGTTCAGTTAAAAAATGATTATGCTGCAGAACCCTATATTTTGTTTAATTTAAAGAGAAGGCAGAGATCTCTCTGTGCCCAGTTAAGAACGAGCACCTTGCCTCTGGCAGTTGAAGTGGGGCGTTTTAAAGGCATTCCTGAACACCTACGTTTATGTGAATTTTGTGATCTCGAGGTTGTGGAGGATGAATTTCATTTTGTGTTTTATTGTCCTTTATATTGTGACTTAAGAAATTGTCTTTTTGAATCAGTTCAGTTAAAAAATCCTGATTTATTTTGGAAACATGAAGCGGAGATTCTAGGCTGGCTGTTTGAAAATGATGTTTTTGCCCTGGCAAAATTTGTGGAAAAGGCCTGGTATCTGCGGCAAAGTATTTTGTATCCCATTTGATGAACTACTGTCTCTGTATGTGCCCAAATTTTTATAGGTTTTTCTTTTTATGTCATGCTTTGTTCTGTATTTTGCCACAAGGCTATTGTATTGTTATTTAATAGTGTCTAATAAGCCCATGAGGGCTGGGCACCAACCAAGGTGCTTGACACTTAAATAAACATCAATCAATCAATCAATCAGTACTGAAAATAAAAGACAACAAACGACAGACCCCATCCCGCCCCCTTCCCCAGGAGTGCCACACTGTGGTCATATTAGTCAATCATTGAATGAAGGTAAGAGACCAACGGTTCCCAGGTTTTTTCAAACTCCCTCAGTTTCTCTTTTAGAACGCATCTGATTCTTTCCAGGTGAAGAGTGTCAGTCAGATCTGATAGCCAGTGCTTGAATGAAGGCACTTCTTTTCCTTCCAGTGGAAAAGAATCAGCTTCTTGGCAGCTATAACACCATATGACAAGAGACGCTGTTGTGCTACCGTCAGCTCCAAGAGCTCATCAGATATTCCCAGAATGATCAGAACAGGATCTGGGATTATCTGGACACCCAGAATCCTAGACAAGAAATTAAATATGTCACCCCAATACTTTTGCAATTTATGACATAGGGCATAACTGTGTGATAAAGTAGCCTCTGTGCATTCACATTTGTCGCACAGTGGCGATATGTCTGGGAACATTTTATGCAGCTTGGCCTTGGAGTAATGTAGCCTATGTAGAATTTTAAATTGTATCAAACGGTGCCGGGAGTTAATGGAACAGTCATGTATGTGCTCAAGGCATTCCTCCCACACAGACTGAGGTATTTGGGTTCCAAGCTCTGTTTCCCATTTGTCTTATAGGGCGTTTGTTTTTGGTGACCCCATGCTCAGCAGTGCATCATACAGTTGAGATATCATAGAGTGGGACCTGGCAAACATTTTAATGGAGATCTTCAAAGCATTGGGTGTTGATGTTTCAAAGTCAGGGAGGTATGTTTTGACATAATTTCTAATTTGGAGATATCTGAAGAAATGGTTCTTCGGCAATTTAAATTTCTCCTGCAGTTGTTGAAAAGAGGCAAAAGTGCCCCTATTGTATAAGTCCCCAATGCTTCTTATCCCTGACTCCCTCCACACATTGAACGCTCCATCAAAAGTGGAGCGGGTGAAGGTCAGATAGCACATCAAGATTGAAATCCTTTTTCAGTTGTTTCCATATCCTAAACGTGTCATGAATTATAGGATTATTCTTGTAACATGCTCTGCTGATCTTCACAGGTGCTAATATAACTGCTCTTATAGAATATGGTAAACAGTCCTCACGCTCCATCTCACACCCACTGAGGGGTGAAGGGGCATCCTCCAACCAGTGTGCAATAGAGCGCAACCCAGCAGCCCAATAGTAATGCTTGAAATCGGGTAGTGCTAGCCCTCCAATAGATTTATGTTTACAGAGATGTTCTTTTTTAATTCTGTGTGCTTTGTAGTTCCATATGAAAGGAAGAATGATGGAGTCTATCTTCTTAAAGAAAGATTTAGTGAGAAATATGGGTAGATTTTGAAAAAGGTAGAGTATTTGAGGGAGAAAGATCATTTTAATGGCGTTGACTCTGCCCAGAAGGGAAATTGGAAACGTTCTCCAAAACTGAATATTGTGTTCCAGTTTTCTTAGCAAGGCTGGAAAATTGGCCTTATAAAGGGCACTGTAGTTCTTGGTGATAGTCACTCCTAAGTAAGTTAAGCTGTCCTGGACTACCCGCAGAGGGAGCTGTTTGAGCCACTCCTGGTCTCCTAATCGTATTGGTAACAGCTCACTTTTACCCCAGTTAATCCTATATCCAGAGAAAGTACCAAACGAGCTAAACACCTCCAATACTGAAGGGATGGTTATTTGTGGTTCTATGATGTATAACAATATGTCATCTGCATACAAAGAGAGCTTGTTCTTAGTGCATTCTTGCATGTATCCCAGGATGTGCACGGATAGTTTCTGCTGAGCGGTTCTATGGCTAAGGCGAAGAGCAATGGACTAAGTGGACAACCCTGTCTAGTACCTCTACCCATCTGGAATGGAGCAGACAGTGTCCGATTTGTAAGTATCTTAGCACATGGATTATTGTACAGTAGTTTGATCCAGGACAGAAATGTATGGCCACACCCAAACTTTTCCAGGACAGCAAATAGATAGGGGAATTCCACCCGGTCAAACGCCTTTTCGGCATCTAAGCTAAGGATGACGAGGTCTTGAGTGGGTGGTCTAGTACAGTGCATAACATTAAGGACACGTCTTAGGTTGTGAAAGGAGTTTCTGTTTGGGATAAACCCTGTCTTGTCTGGATGCACTAATTTGCTCATAAAGGCATTAAGCCTCTTGGCTAGCGTCTTAGCTAGAATTTTTTGGTCCAACTGCATCAATTCTTACCAACTCAGACAGATCTCACCCTTTTTATCTGTATCGTGGTGTTAGGCAGGGCTGCCCATCGAGCCCCCTGCTGTTTGCGTTATGTATTGAACCTCTTGCAATAAGCATTCGGTGTAATTCCAAAATTATTCCTATACATCTAGGCAAAATACATAATATAGCATTGTATGCGGATGACGTAGTCTTATTCGTGTCGCAGCCTGAAAAATCCGTTCCACCATTATTAGATCAAATTAGAAATCTTGGAAAACTATCAGGTTATACTATAAATAGGCAAAAATGTGAATTTATGGCTCTATGCGAAGACTTAGACCCCGATTTTCTCAGAAATCTACCCGTAAAAGTGACCACCCACATTAAATATCTTGTTTAAACAATCCCCAAACAATTTGATCAACTTTATGCACTCAACCATAAAGCTTTGCTTAAAAAACTCAAAAGTGATATTGAACTTTGGCAAAAACTTCCTATGTCAATGATTGGCAGAGTTAAAACTATAAAAATGGTGACCCTACCCACATTTTCGTACATATTTCAGAATGTGCCCATTTTCCTATCCAAATCTTTTTTTTAAAGAATTAGACTCAATTATTATGCCTTTTATCTGGGGATATAAGCCACACCGCATAAGCAAAAAACACCTCTGTAAGCCAAAAGAACTGGGTGGACGAGCGCTCCCTCTACTCCAACATTATTATTGGGCAGCTAACGCACGAGCACTTGTATATTGGCAGCAGGCCTATCCTGCAGAACCTAATGAGACTACCCCCCTCGTGGCTGGCCATAGAATAGGATGTCATTGGTACTTCCCTCCCAGCACTACTCAACACAACCAAGAGAAACCCTGCATCATTTAAAGAAACTGGACTTTTAGTTAAGCATTCATTAAAGGTGTGGTATCAAATCAAGAAAACATTTAATCTATCAAACACTATTTTTGCCCCCATCTGTCACAATCATGCGTTTCCCCCCTCTCTGTTAGCTTCTGTTTTCTGTATCTGGAAAGGGAAGGGTCTGAATACAGTGAAGGACTTGTATATTGACAACGTTTTTGCCTCATTTAACCAACTTAAAGCCAAATTTGATCTACATCCATCTCATTTTTTCAGGTACCTGCAAGTTAGGAACTATGTTAGAGCTAGCATTTCAACATTCAAAACCTATAACCCACCAGACGAAATCTACTCTCTCCTAGCAAAGAAAGCTGAAACCAAAAAGCTGGTATCAATGTTTGTAAATGTGTTTGCAGCTCAAACTGTTCCAAGTTCACAGCACTTGAGAGAGTGTTGGGAGAGAGAAATAGGTACCACCATCTCAGAAGATGTGTGGTGTAAATGCCTTCACAGCATATAAACATGCTCAATTAACTCAAGACACCAGCTAATTCAATACAAGGTTAGGTTATGTTTTGATCACATTTGTACATTTACTTGCCTATGCCGTTTTTAAGTATAATTTTATCACACTCACAGATGATCATAGAAACTGTTGGTACAGCTTTTGTGTTTTTTCCCCCCCTAACCTGCTTTGGGGGTGGGTGGGGAGGTGGTAATTGTTCAGGCCGTTCTTTATGTTCTGTGATGTTTTGAAAATGAAAATGGATAAATAACAGTAAAAGAAAAAAAAAAAAGCTTATTTATCAGTCCGACGCTGTCGTGCTGCGGTAGGCCGACTATGGAGGAGAAAAGTGACTGATGAAAACGGAGCGTTCATGGTTTATTTGCTTTCACTGACCAGATTATTTTGCGTAGCTTTGTTCATATTGTGTGAATTTTTGTTTGTTTGTTTATTTGTTTTGGGTAGACAGCTGACTGCACACCAGTAAAAGGATGAAGGCATGTTTGGTTTGCCGTCAGTGGATAATTTTAATTTAGCAGCCCTTTTCCACCCTCCATAAATACAAGGACTCAAATAGACGTTTTCTTGAAAGTAACCTTCAACCCGACGTTTTTTAACTTAAAATGTTTTTACTGCATGCAGAAATGTAATTTCCTTTGCTCTGCAGTTATTCATTGATTTCATAAATGTAACACATTTAACATAAAGGCAATGGAAAAAAACATTAGTTTTATTTCATTTTAACTGTCAAAGTCAGTGGTGGCTCCCCGTGTTTTCTTTATTGTAATAAACGGGTCCAAATAGCTGTTTTCCTGGTAGCTAAAGGTTGCCGACCTCTTGGGCTTACATAAGACATTTAAATTTTGTGGCTCCAGACTAGGGTTGCCACCCGTCCCGTAAAATACGGAATCGTCCTTTAATTGACAATAAAACGTGGCGTCCCGTATTGAACCAATACGGGACGCCATTTGTTCCGTATTTCCATAATTGTCAAATACACATGTCTGTCACACATATATAAACATTAAATTTAGTAATAATGAGCTAAATAAAACACCGGAAATTTTAAAGCCAGCCAAAACCAGCAGGATCATCGCAGGATCCTCCAGTCCTGCATCTCTGCCTGGCTGCCTGCGCGCTTGCGTGTGCCGCTGTCACGCGCGCTCTCGGCACCCGCGCCTTTTAAAATGTCCACACCTGATCCTCCAGCATGCTCTCAAAAGCGAAAACGCTGCTAAAGAAAACACCTGAGTGGGAACAGGCCCGTCCTTGGGTGGACAGCGTCAGTGGAGATGATGAGAGAAACTGTTAAATACGTATGTGGGTGAGTGTTTTCTGTGGCGCGCGGTGAACTGTCTGACATCATCATCACGCATCAGAAAAGCAACACAGGCACGTGAGAACCGCGAAGACGACCTAAACGTGAGTGTCCCATCTTCATCTCCTCATCTCCTGAGACTGAATCAGTCATGACGTCACATTCAGAACAGGATCAGTTTTTATCTGGTTGTTTTTGCCAGAAGATGTCAGAGCAAAGTTTAGGAGAAGCTGGTTTGGTTAGTTTATTGATTGTTTAGGATGTTGACTTTTTCAATTTGAATGAATGATCGTTTATACAGAAACCATTATTAGTAGCAGCCAATATAAATGTTATATGGTTATTTAAACAATAAATCACAGTAATGGATTAACATTTGATAGATAAATTAATATAGATTAATTTAATATTGTTTCATTTATATATATATATATATATATATATATATATATATGTGTGTGTGTGTGTGTGTGTGTGTGTGTGTGTGTGTTTATGCATAGCCTATATGCATTCAATATATTTCCTATATAAACAAAACTTGTACAGCTTTCTGTGTATTCTGTGTCAAAATGTTGATTTTGAGGAACACAGTGTTTAGTTTTCACAACACAAATTCTTTTCTTGGTGTGGTTTATCTGTCTGGATGACCTGACTTTCTTTCAAGTCATAAGAGGCAGCAAAAGAAATAAGTTTAATTAATCTGTCATCCCACTCTAGGTTACAGTTGAGGTGACACAGGTGAACCACAGATTCGGACACATCAGATCTGTCTACAACAGATCACTTTAACAGTTACATTCAGTTCTCCATGTATTTACTAGGCTTATATTTTAAGTTAATTGTTGCACACTCCACACAAACAGATCTCCTTTAGCTGCTGGTGCTGCCATGTGATATGTGCATGACAGCTTCTCATTAATTAGGTTTTATTGATAATGCAATAACTAAGTTTTGTGCTTATGGCACATTGTTATATATTTTTTCCTCATTTTATTTTAAATAGGGATGGATGTAATTACAGCATATGTAGACTAAATAACAGCACTTTCTATGCAACAGTGTTGCTTAAACAATGTGTTCATTACAGCATTTCAAGCTTTAAGTGCCACGAATTGTTTTATTGATCACTCCTTTTCAAAAAACACTGGTGGAAAATAAAGCATACCACTGCTGTGGGGGGCCACCATACGAGTATCGGCCCGTGGTGGTTGTAGCCCCGATGAGCTGTGGTAGGTGTCCCTTATTTTTTTTTTCTGAAAGGTGGCAACCCTACTCCAGACAGATTTGTTTTTTGTTTTTTTGGTCCAGTATGGCTCTTTGAACATTTTGGGTTGCCCCTGATCTAGTTGATCTTCCTTTCCTCCTCACAAACACACTGATAACACACATCTGCGAGCACCAGCTCATCCTTTGTCTGCAAACATGATCATGCGCTGCTGTGAGGTTTGGGAGAGAATCACGGGGAGCTTATAAAAGTGTCTGCTGATGTCCAAGACTTCAGGCAGCAGCAAGTTTCCTCCCAGGATCAGAGGATTTGCTTTGGTTCTGTTTAGAACGTCTGAATGGCCACGCGGACCTTTATTAACCCCGTTGTAGAGGTTTATAGGCCTGCTGCGCAGGGAGGAGGCTGGAACATGTCTGGGTGGGCTGAACCTGCTGCCCACTCCAGACTCTTCATTTTCCAGAGTTTTTTACAGAAGCTGAGAGCGGCCATGACTGCGCTCGTTCATCATCTCCAGATAACAGGTCACGACTTTCACGTAAATCTTAAATCATTCGAATAAAATTCCCAGTTCAATGTTAAAATTCTGCTTATCCCAACATGATGAGCTGGTTTGATCTGGATAAAAGATGAAGAAGGGGCGCTCAGAAATGACTGACCAGCATCTGACTCTGTTGCTCATTGTCACCGTTGAAAGCTAAAGTAAATATCTATGTCTGTATGTGGATGTTGCTCAGTAATATTTGACCTATTTAACTTCTTATACCTTTCTGTAAATAAACTTTATTTCCATACTTGACTTGCATGCATGTGGTTTTCTGTAAATAACTCCCTGAACTCTTACAAAGACGAACCTGGTTGTTTTCTCATAGTTTTAGAAAATGAACAACCTTTGTGTCCAGAAAACAACTGTAGTTTTCTGAATGAATTTAGTTAACTTGTATTCTGGAGATAATGATGGAGAAAAGTCAGTTCAATGTTACTTCATTACGTTCGTTCATTATTAGTTCAACTTTAGTTCAATGTTCAACATTTTTCAACATTAATCTAACGGTTAGGTCAACTTCAGTTAAATGTTACTTCAACATTAGTTCATTATCAGTTCAATGTTATTTCATAGTTATTTCAATGTTCATTCAATGTTGGTTCATTTTAACTTCAATGTTACTTCAACATTAGTTCATTAGTTCAACATTAGTTCAATGTTAGTTCAATGATACGACAGTTCATTATTAGTTCAACATTTTTTTCAACGTTCAACATTAGTTCAACTGTCTCCACAACTTCTTTCCATCATTTTCAACAAAATTCATTTTAAGCTTATAATATCTTTAAAAAAATGAATATTCAACTTTGTCAAAGCATGTGTTGACAACAGTAATGTTATTTGCCAGACAGAGAAGCTATTCTGTCTGCAGACTTTTTGCGTCATTACGCTGGGCCATCTTACTCTGTGAATCTTTCATCATTGTGAATTTGTGAGAATTCAGAATTATTGGGAATTTTAAAAAAAGGGTAAAACAGTGTGTAAAAAGCACCTTAGGCTACAGTTTTAATTTGCCGTTACCTCTTTGACTGGAATATAATTTGGGCCACACATCTTACTTTCCCGCTATCTGTAGATTTTGTTTCTTTGCAAAGTGAGTTTGAGTCTGCTGTTATCATGCACATTTTACAGGAAGTAAGGACGACTTCCACATTCCTTTCTGTCAGAACCACGTTCCTCTTAAAATACGCTTAAGATCAAGCTAAAAAAAAAGCCTGTAGATGTTGTCGTCACCTGATCTTTGTGTATTCACTTGTATTTTTAAGGTTTAATGAGGTTTAGTGCTGTGTTGCATGATGTAGGAATTTAGGCACACAAGTGTTTGTATATTGTCTCGGATTGTAAGGTTTGGGAGAGGGGGCTAATAGAAGTTTATCATGGGGAGGGTTGCTTTTGGACCCTTCCTGCACATCATGTCTCTTTTATAGTGTCTCTTTAGACATGCTTTCTTGGGGGATTTTATGTATGTACCTAAGTGTAAACGACAATACATGAAAAACTAAATGAAAAAGAAGAGAAAAGTGTGTGTGCGTTCTGGTGTGTAGAAGGACATGATAAAAAAAGAAAAGGAAAATACTTTCTTTATGCCCAGGGGAAATTGTAAAGTTGTACAAGTTTTTTTTTTTAAGTAGAAATGATGAGTATGTGAATCAAACTCTTGTTTGTGCTGCAGGGATGCAGGAAAGACGTGAAGGTCCTCGAACTAAACTCCCGGTTCAGCCTTCACTCTGCTGTAGAGGATGTGAAGAGGTACTTACTCCCAACACAGAACCAGAACCAGAGTTCTCCCCAACACAGAACCAGAGTTCTCCCCAACACAGAACCAGAACCAGAGTTCTCCCCGAGACAGAACCAGAACCAGAGTTCTCCCCAACACAGAACCAGAACCAGAGTTCTCCCCAACACAGAACCAGAACCAGAGTTCTCCCAACACAGAACCATAACCAGAGTTCTCCCCAACACAGAACCATAACCAGAGTTCTCCCCAACACAGAAACCATAACCAGAGTTCTCCCCAACACAGAACCAGAACCAGAGTTCTCCCCAACACAGAACCAGAGTTCTCCCCAACACAGAACCAGAACCAGAGTTCTCCCCAACACAGAACCAGAGTTCTCCCCAACACAGAACCATAACCAGAGTTCTCCCCAACACAGAACCAGAACCAGAGTTCTCCCCAACACAGAACCAGAGTTCTCCCCAACACAGAACCAGAACCAGAGTTCTCCCCAACACAGAACCAGAGTTCTCCCCAACACAGAACCAGAACCAGAGTTCTCCCCAACACAGAACCAGAACCAGAGTTCTCCCCAACACAGAACCAGAACCAGAGTTCTCCCCGACACAGAACCAGAACCAGAGCTCTCCCCCAACACAGAACCAGAGTTCTCCCCAACACAGAACCAGAACCAGAGTTCTCCCCAACACAGAACCAGATCCAGAGTTCTCCCCAAAACAGAACCAGAGTTCTCCCCAACACAGAACCAGAACCAGAGTTCTCCCCAACACAGAACCAGAGTTCTCCCCAACACAGAACCAGAACCAGAGTTCTCCCCAACACAGAACCAGAACCAGAGCTCTCCCCAACACAGAACCAGAGTTCTCCCCAACACAGAACCAGAACCAGAGTTCTCCCCAGTACAGAACCAGAACCAGAGTTCTCCCCAACACAGAACCAGAACCAGAGTTCTCCCCCAACACAGAATCAGATCCAGAGTTCTCCCCAGTACAGAACCAGAACCAGAGTTCTCCCCAACACAGAACCAGAACCAGAGTTCTCCCCCAACACAGAATCAGATCCAGAGTTCTCCCCAGTACAGAACCAGAACCAGAGTTCTCCCCAACACAGAACCAGAGTTCTCCCAACACAGAACCAGATCCAGAGTTCTCCCCAACACAGAACCAGAACCAGAGCTCTCCCCAACACAGAACCAGAGTTCTCCCCAACACAGAACCAGAACCAGAGTTCTCCCCGACACAGAACCAGAACCAGAGTTCTCCCCAACACAGAACCAGAACCAGAGTTCTCCCCAACACAGAACCAGATCCAGAGTTCTCCCCAACACAGAACCAGAACCAGAGTTCTCCCCAACACAGAACCAGAGTTCTCCCCAACACAGAACCAGAACCAGAGTTCTCCCCAGCACAGAACCAGAACCAGAGCTCTCCCCACAACACAGAGATCCAGAGTTCTCCCCAGCACAAAACCAGAACCAGAGTTCTCCCCAACACAGAACCAGATCCAGAGTTCTCCCCAAAACAGAACCAGATCCAGGGTTCTCCCCAACACAAAACCAGAACCAGAGTTCTCCCCAACACAGAACCAGAGTTCTCCCCAACACAAAACCAGAACCAGAGTTCTCCCCAACACAGAACCAGAACCAGAGCTCTCCCCAGTACAGAACCAGAACCAGGAGTTCTCCCCACACACAGAACCAGAACCAGAGTTCTCCCCAGCACAGAACCAGAACCAGAGCTCTCCCCAACACAGAACCAGAGTTCTCCCCAACACAGAACCAGAACCAGAGTTCTCCCCAGTACAGAACCAGAACCAGAAAGTTCTCCCCAGCACAGAACCAGAACCAGGGTTCTCCCCAACACAGAATCAGATCCAGGTTCTCCCCAGTACAGAACCAGAACCAGAGTTCTCCCCAACACAGAACCAGAGTTCTCCCCACAACACAGAACCAGATCCAGAGTTCTCCCCAACACAGAACCAGATCCAGGGTTCTCCCCAACACAGAAAAACCAGATCCAGAGTTCTCCCCAGCACAGAACCAGAGTTCTCCCCAGCACAGAACCAGATCCAGAGTTCTCCCCAGCACAGAACCAGATCCAGAGTTCTCCCCAGTACAGAACCAGAGTTCTCCCCACACGACCAGAGTTCTCCCCAGCACAGAACCAGATCCAGAGTTCTCCCCAGCACAGAACCAGATCCAGAGTTCTCCCCAGTACAGAACCAGATCCAGAGTTCTCCCCAGCACAGAACCAGAACCAGAGCTCTCCCCAGCACAGAACCAGATCCAGAGTTCTCCCCAGTACAGAACCAGAACCAGAGTTCTCCCCAGCACAGAACCAGAACCAGAGTTCTCCCCAGCACAGAACCAGATCCAGAGTCCTCCCCAACAGAACCAGAGTTCTCCCCAACACAGAACCAGAACCAGAGTTCTCCCCAGCACAGAACCAGACACCAGAGTTCTCCCCAACACAGAACCAGATCCAGAGTTCTCCCCAGCACAGAATCAGATCCAGAGTTCTCCCCACAGTACAGAACCAGAACCAGAGTTCTCCCCAACACAGAACCAGAACCAGAGTTCTCCCCAACAAACAGAATCAGATCCAGACTTCTCCCCAGCACAGAACCAGATCCAGAGTTCTCCCCAGCACAGAACCAGACCTTGACCAGAGTTCTTCACAACAATGGTGAATCAGCAACATCGAGAGCTGTCTCCACTAACACATGTTCAGCTACAACGAGCATCTCCCCAACACATAACCACTGAACTTTAGTTCTCCACAATAAAGAACTAGATTCAGGGTATCTATCTTGACATAAGCAGTAACCGTTTCTCCACTTACAAACCATGGGTTCTCCCCAACAGAGCACACAGATTCTCTGTAGTGGAAAGAATAAGATACAGAATTTTCCCCAACACAGAAGCACAACTAGAGTGCTCCCATATAGTCCAGAACAAGATCCAGAGCTCTACCCAACACAGAACCAGAACCAGATCTCACGTCACAACATCTGAAAGATCCAGCAGTTCTCATTACATGTAAGTCACATGGAATAACCAGAGTAATCATTTTAACATTTAATGGAATAGATGATTATCTATTTCAAGTAAAGAAAATGAATCAGAATAATGCTTCATTACTTAAAATTCTCATGAAGTAGATCCAGATTAATATTACCAACAAATAATGCCACATTCTCACCAAAATAAATCATTACATCATTACCAAAACTTTAAAATGTAAAATCCAAATTTCTTATCAACATAGAACTATAGTTTGTCTGTGTTACACATTACTGATCTATGTAGTTCTCCACAGAAAATTGTTAAAGTAGAGCTCTCTTCAACACAGAATCAGATTTAATTTCATACTGAGCAGCATGAACCAGAACCAGAGCTCTAGATAAAAATGATCCAGCAGTCCTCCACAACACAGAACAACAACCTCCACTCTCCTCCCATCACAGTTCCATAACCAAAGTTCTCCCCAACAGAGACTTCCACCAGTTCATCTCCATCACATCATCATCACCATGAATTCCCCAACTCATTCCCAGAACCACAGCATTCTCACCAGTTCAGAACCAGAACCAGAGTTCTCCCCAGCAGAACCCGTACCTGCAGTTCTCCCCAGTACGGAACGGTCACGTTCTCTCCTGAAAAAATACAGATCCAGAGTACGTAGCCCCTTCTGAGTTACCAGTCTATCACAGTCCTCATAACGCCTTAATAAGCTGCTCTAATGTGTCTCCCCAAGACAATTTTGTTCCATAGTTTATTAAAAACATCAGTTCCAGGACTTCCGGAAAAGACATGGAGTAGTAGGCAGCGTGGCTCTAGACCTCCTGATAGTCAGAGACAAAAACCTCCCAGAAACTCAAATAAATAAGTAGAAATAATCCTAACTCAAATGTAAATGAGAGGAAGCTGGAATGGGAAAGAAAACTCGACTCGTTCAAACCAAGAACACGGCAAATGAAGACATGGAGAAATCGATAACTCACCGGGACCCGCTGGAAGATGGCGGCAGCGAAACAACTCAGCCAGTTCAGGTGGAAACATCCATGGATATTGAGATTCTCGGCAAAGAGATACGAAGCCTAAAAGTTTAAATCAAAGACGCTCTACGCTCATTTGGAGAAACCTTAAGGAACGACGTGAGAAAAGATCTGGATGACTTCAAACAAGACATAAACCAACAACTTACAAAAATAGTTACTGACCAGCAACTACAGAGCAACAGGATCACCGAGGCTGAATCGCCAATCGGAAACCTAGAGCTCTGGGCACAAGAGGCCAACAATGCTCTCATCATCTCGCTAACTGAACAAAAAGCTCTTCAGGAAAAGTTAACTGATCTAGAATCCAGGTCGAGGAGGAACAACTTGCGTATATACGGGGTTGCAGAAGGATTAGAGGGCGAGTCTTTGTCCGAGTTTATACAGAGTCTGCTCACACGTGAACTTGAGCTCCCGGACGGCTTTAATCTCCGAATTCAAAGGGCGCATCGCTCACTTGCTCAGAAACCCACGGGCGGAGCCCCTCCAAGACCCATTATTGTGAACTTTCTGGAACACACCACTAAGGAAAAGGTCTTGCACGAAGCATGGAAAAAGAAAATACAACTGGCAAACAAGACATTATCATTTGATCACGACTACGCGACTGAAGTTGTCCAGAAGAGGAAGGAATACAACGGTATCAAGAGAATCCTGAAGGAGAAAGGTATCCGGTTCCAAACCCCGTACACCAAAATGAGGATCCATTGGGAGTCCGGCCCCAGGACTTACAACAACGCGATGGAGGTGAGGGAGGAATTGGAGAGACGCGGTCTGACTGAGAAGACGCAAACACCGACAACTTCGACTACACCGGACGAGTTGCAATCACGGCTCCGTACAGCGATGGAGTGGCAGCAGAAAGATGAATCCCGGAGGAGCTACGCCACAGCGGCGACACGAGCCAAGGAGAAGCTGCAGGAGTTTCGAAGATCCCTTGTCTAGACTCATGACTGCATCAGAAGTCGGTAGGATTGCGATGATTTTGCCTGTATTTGGTTTATTAAAAAAAACTATTAATATTGGGCATTAAGAAACAGCCTATCAGGGTCTGAGCTGCCCCCCCTTTTTTTAAAAATTTTTTCCCCCCTCTTTTTTCCAACGTTGGACTCATTTAGTGTGACTGGTAAGAGTCATCACTAAGCTGGGCCCCTTTTCTTATAAAAGGTCTGTACCCAGATCCACCAACAGGATCAGACTGATGGATGACAGAAGAATCCTCCTCTCTCTGGAAGTTAACTTGTTCTTTTTTTGTTCCTTGTTTGTTTACTCTGTTCTACTTGTTCCATGCCACTTTCATGGCAGTGTTTGGGGGCCACTGATGTTTTCCTTTGTCTCTTCATCATCAAATGACGCAGTATAATAGTGTGCGAATAGCGTCTTTAAATGTAAATGGTTTAAACAACCCTATTAAAAGAAGCAAAGTGATGGCAAAATTAAAGAAAGAAAACGCTCAAGTGATATGTTTACAGGAAACTCATTTATCTATACAAGAACATCAGAAACTGAAGAAATTTGGGTTTAGAAATGTCCTTTTTAGCTCATCAAGGAATAGTGCCAGGAGGGGAGTTGCTATATTAATTTCCAAGTCTGTTAATTTTGAAATTTGTAAGGAAATAAGTGATAAGGAGGGGAGGTATATATTAGTAAAGGGAAAAATGGATAGCAATGTGGTTACTTTAATTAATGTCTATGTCCCACCTAACTCCAGTAAAGAGTTTTTGAAATCCCTCTTTGAAATCATAGCCTCAGAAACTGAAGGGGTTCAAATATGTGCAGGAGACTTCAACCTGATCTTAAATGATAAGCTAGACACTACCAACAATAAAAGATCTAGGAGCCACTTATCAAAATTTGTCAATATTTCTCTGACAGAACTAGGTATGTTTGATGTTTGGAGAGAACTCCACCCAGAGGAGAGGGACTACACCCATTATTCTGCCCCACACTCGGTCTATTCCAGAATAGATTATTTCTTTATGAACAAGATGGATAGGCATAGAATAGACAATTGTGAAATAGGAATAACAGATCTGTCTGATCACAGTATGATCCTCCTCAGTATCCATCTGAATAGAAGAGCTAAAAATATGTTATGGAGACTGAATGTGAGTATGCTAAATAGCCAGAAATCTCAAGACGAAATTAAGAGCGAAATCAAATGTTGCATTGAAGAAAATAAAGATAGCCCAGTAGACTCTACCATATTATGGGATACAGTTAAAGCTGTGATGAGAGGGAGATTATTAAAAAGGGCTTCCTACCAAAAGAAACATAGAGAGGAAAATTACAAAAAACTAACCAAACAATTACAAACTTTAGCACAGCAACATAAAAAAGATCAAAACAAAACACTTGGCAAGGCAACTTAAAGTCCAACAAAATTCCCACACAATTCATAAAATCAGAGACCCTTTAACTAAGCAACTTTTATTTGAACCTGAGGAAATAGAAAACACTTTCAGGAATTATTATGAAAATTAATATTCCCAACCTGCAGCCAAAAATGAGCAAGAGATGAAGGAATATCTAGATACTTTGGACCTTCCGTCGATTGGAGAAGAACAAAACAGAAAATTAATCTCGAATATCACTATAGAGGAGCTACACACCGCAATAAATAAATTAAAGCTAAATAAGATGCCAGGCAGTGATGGCTTCCCCAGCAAATGGTATAAAACATACAAGGAAGAATTAACTCCATTGCTCCTAAACTCTTTTAATCAGACTCTGGCAGAGGGTAAATTACCCCCTTCATGGAAAGAAGCCTTGATTTCCCTGATACCAAAAGAAGGGAAAGATAAAGAACACTGCTCGTCATATAGACCTATCTCAATTCTAAACGTGGACTACAAAATATTTACTTCAATAATGTCAAAAAGATATGGTGACTTCATGATGGATTTGATTGATGAAGATCAGTCAGGATTTATAATTGGCAGACAGACCCAAGATAATATTAGACGTATCCTCCATATAATAGATCAAATACAGATGCAGAAATTGAAAGCCGTGTTGGTCAGCCTTGATGCAGAAAAGGCATTTGACTGTGTTAATTGGACATTTCTTTATCAAGTACTGAGAAAATTAGGTATTAAAGAACAGTCAATACAATGCATCCAGACTCTTTACCAGGAACCTACCGCAAGGATTAAAATTAACGGACATCTTACAGATAGGTTTATCCTACAACGAGGAACCCGTCAGGGATGCTGTCTCAGCCCCACTTTCTTCGCTATGTTTATAGAACCGTTGGCCCAAAAGATCAGACAAAGCACAAATCTTAAAGGAATTCAAATAGAGAATCAGGAACACCGTATAGGACTTTTCGCTGATGATGTTATTTTGGCCCTTCAGGATGCTGATAGAACCTTCCCCGAATTGATGTCAATATTAGAGGATTTTGGTAAATATTCAGGTTATAGATTAAATGTAGCGAAAACACAAATTCTGACATTCTGTTACTCCCCAAACCAAGAGCTCAGAGGAAAATACCAAATTAATTGGAATGCCAATGTGATCAAATATTTAGGTGTGACTTTAGCAAGAAACCTCCAAAAAACATATCAAACAAACTATAAACAAATTAATAACAATATTGGAAAGGATATAGAGCGCTGGTCAACCTATAATATGGATTTCGAGACACGAATCGAAATAATAAAAATTAATGTACTACCTAGACTGCTGTACCTCTTCCAGTCCATTCCACTAATGATTCCAAAAAATACAATTTAGACATTGGGACAAACTTATATCAAGATTCATCTGGGCTGGTAAGAAACCAAGGGTCAGATATAAAACACTTCAATTACCAAAACAAGAAGGTGGTCTCTCCCTGCCTAACCTCAAACAATACTTTTATGCAGCTCAAGTGAGGTTCCTAGCCTGTATCTGCTGCCCCTTCTATCAGGCAAGATGGAAAGATATAGAAAATAAGGTAGGTACTTTCCAAACTCAGAGTTTGTTAGGTGACATAGTAAACAAAATGAGCCAAGAAATTGATAATGAAGTTATAAAAAGAACCTTGGATATCTGGACCAAGATGGTAAAAGAATATCATATGGAGGGGAGATGCCAAACTGTTAATCTGGCCTGCCTTGGACCCCAAATTTAAACCAGCAAGCAACGACTCAGGATTCAAAGGATGGTGGGACAGAGGCATTACAGCATTATCTACACTAACCCATAAGGGAAATCTTAAAAGTTTTAGTAGGTTACAAAAAGGAATTTGGTCCTTGAAAACAAAAGATTTTTTTTCAGGTACCTGCAGATGAAGGATTAATATGGGAAAATTAAAACAACTCTATCTGAGGAGGGCAATGCAGTGATAGGTGTGTTAATTGATGCTTACAAAAAGAAAGACAACAAGATTGTATCTAAAATTTATCAGGGACTTCAGATCCGGAAAATTGACAATACAGGAATACATTAAAATAAGATGGGAGAAAGAACTGGACATAGAAATATCACAAGAGGATTGGTGTTTAGATGGAGGGCACAGCACACATCTACAAACTCAAAGAAGTGGAGAATATTTGGTTGAAAAAACCTTACTAGATTTTTTTATCACCCCTCACATAAAGGCAAATTAGATAAATCCAGAAACAATGTTGGAGGCAGTGTGGAAATAAGAATGCCAACCACTCCCATATCTT
>JALJCO010005103.1:0-33034 GCA_023101725.1 Atherinomorus stipes
TTGCGTCCTCGTATACATTTCTTCATGATGACACTTGTGAAAATGCAGATAAAAAAATGAAGACGAGACGCCACGTTTGCATCTTGTCTTCTGATTGTGGCCGTGTGAACGTAGCCTGAGTCTGACTCTGGTCTGCTGCAGCAGGGAGACTTTAGAAAACCTGCAGGATGCCGGCCCTCGAGGACCAGGATTGGTTTGCTTTGTTTGTTTTTTATTAAGATCCACCATTAGCTACTGACATAGCAGTCGCTGTCCTTCCAGGGGTCTACATCATCAGTATAACAATAATAAAAATAAATAAACAATAAAAATGTGACCTAAACCTGAGTGCAATAAATGAAAATCACTACATAAATTACAAAATATCATCCATACAAAGAAACTGGCTCGTACCTTTGCAATCTCTGTTGTGAGATCAGAGAATATGCTCAAGTTCATCCCACAAATCTCCAGCACTCTTTCCCTCTTTGCCATGCGTAAAATCTCCTCTCTCGACAGTCAGCCTGTGTATCCAAGCAACGATTACCTGGGTTGGCCATAGTTAGGCCTTTAGTCCACACAGAGCTGAAGCCAGACTAGAAACTGATATGAGGAAATCCAGGAAAAGGTTGCTCTCATGATCCCTATGAAAAAACTGTAGGGCATCATACAAGGCTGTGGGTGGCGTTATGATGATTAGTTACACTTCAAACCTAGAACAAGACACAGCGCATGCGCAAAAAAAGACTCACCGCATGTCGCTGGGAAATCAACAAAGAAGAAGAGCAGAAAATGTGGAGATGGGTGAGGATTTACGAAGCAAATGCTAAAGTTTTCTGAGTTTTCACAGTTGAAAAGCGCTCACCTAGCGTTATTGCTGTTGGGGATTTTTTTTTCAATGAACTTTATTGTTTTTGTGAACAAGACCATTGTTGTTCCCTTCCTTCCCCTCCCCCTCCTTGCGCGGTTACGCCGTTCCATGAAACACAAAAACCGTCAAGGTTTCAGACCTTTTCCACCTTTGACTCCGGTTTCAGAGATGACTGGTTTCAGGAGGCTAATCCCTGGTTTTGGGGAGGATGATGGGGGCAGATTTTCAGATTATTTGACTGTTTTGCTGTAATTCAGCGCCGTGTGGACGTCCCTTTATTCACAGGCCGGGAGTGATACTCAGGTTCAACTTCAGGCGCGTGTTGGAGTTTATCCTTGAAGAGCTCTTTAAATAAAGCCGACATATAACTTGTTGGATTTTCTTTCTCATCATCAGTGGTGAGGCCGAAATGCGGAGATTATATTTTTGACTGTTGATTCTCCAAATGGTCGGCTTTAGCTCGCAGGTCTTTATTCTCCTTTTGGAGACGTGCCAGCTCCAAAAATACGGCTCTCCAGACAGCTCACCAACTTCTCCAAATCAGCAACTATCGTAGTACACTTAATCAAGTCTGTCTTGAGACCATCAAGTTACGGTTTTAGTTTATCCACTGCTGCATTAATTTCTTCACGTATAATGGTTTGAATAAGGACAGACAATTCTTTGGAGTTGACACTTTTATTTGCCATATCAATCACAGACACCTGTTCAGCAGGTGCGCATTAACTTGACTTTGCACAGTCTCCCGCAGTTTGCCTGGAACTGGCAACCCCTCGAGCAGCTCAGCCTTGACGCATGCTCAGAGGACCAGGATTAGTGATCACTGATCTAATGGCTTTCCAACACTTGCTGACATTTCGGTCAAATTTCGAGATAGCAGCATCTTAAAGGGTACGTTTGGAATTGTTTCCATGTCCTAGTTGGGAAATTCAGTCTCTACATGCATCTCTATATAGGCAAGGGAGCAGTGGGCTTCCATGTCTTGGCGCACAGGAGCAGTTGGTGGGGGTCAAGGACCTTCCTCAAGGGCCCACACTGGTTTAAGGTAGAGTCTTAAGTCCCAACACCGTTTCTGTTTGCAAACAACACTATTCAGACTGAGGGCCCCTCCCCTCGGGCCAATGGCCACCTCATTCCTCAGCCTATTCACCTTCAATGACGCCTTCAGAGCTCAGAAGCAGGTAAAAGCCAAACCAATATTAACCCTGGTTTTCCAATGTGCACTATCTTAAAGCTCTTACAGCAGAGTACTTCCTTTCCTCACTGTGTCTGCCATTTTTTCTTTAACTTCAAGAGTTTGAGTGACTGCTGTCTGCTCAATCATGAGCCTTTTCCTACACAGCGTCATGCCCTTAGTAATCTGTCACTGGCCGGCGACATGAACAGAAATCTCTGCCCACATATGTCAGAGATGCGCCATAACAAAGGGTACCGGCAGGAGTAAAGACGGGGGAGAGGGGGGATGCAAACAAACGCACCACTGTACAGTAGAAGCCCAAAGCCACAGATTGAGATGGATTTCACTTGCACAAGTCTAACGTTTATTTTCAAAGAGGGAAACTTAGACTCTGCCTTTAACCTAAGTGCCACACACTGGAGACTCAAACTAAGGTTGCCCTAATCTGGCATATCAGCCTGGCTAACAACATGTTTGTGATTATTGCACTGCGTAGCATACTCTGCTTCTTCTGACATGATATGAACATGACAGGACAAATGATCTTCTTTCTCTTTACTTTATTAACGTTGTCCATAAGAGCGCATCATTGCCAACATGCACTTTCATTGTTTTTCTGGTGGGTTAGAGGAAGTGAGGCAACAAGAGGAATTACTTTAGTCATTGCCTTCAACATAATGGCCGTTTCACACAGTACAAAATTAAAGTGCATTGAAGTTGCTGAAACACAAAATATATGAGAACACAAATCCAGCATTGATGCACGGCAAGTCAGTCCTCGCTCCCTCCGGTGGAGACTGACTTCCACCTCGGTAAAAAATTGACCTGACCAATCACAGCGCAGTCACCTCCGTGTTTCTCCGATTGGTTTTCTCCAGTTCAAATTGTTACCGTTAGTCCTGCTCTCTCATCTTGAATTGGAGGGTGCCCAGACTGAATTGACCTATGGCTAAACCCACGCCCCCAAACACGATGAGCCAATCACAGTGCGCATAGCTATCCCATACACTCGGACCATTCTCAGCTTGAATGTCCATTTGGAATACATTGAAGTTTGTCAGTTTTTGTTTGTTTTATGTATTTTCTTTTTCTTGTCAAATGGTGTGCATGAGGTACATGCAACTCCGACACTCGTATCCTGAGGAGGCTGGGGGACGGGGTGTATTTTTTGCCTTTTACCAAGTCACATCAAGCCAAAGTTATGCTGGCAGCACAACATCAACTGAACATGGATAAAATGAACAAGGATGTCTACATCTGTTCTAAGGTAAGGCAACATCGTATTTGAGGCACATGTTGTCACTTTGCTTGAAAGAAATATGAAGTTAGCTTCCCTAACGTTAGTTTA
This sequence comes from Atherinomorus stipes, assembly GCA_023101725.1. Classification (NCBI taxonomy): domain Eukaryota; kingdom Metazoa; phylum Chordata; class Actinopteri; order Atheriniformes; family Atherinidae; genus Atherinomorus; species Atherinomorus stipes. Next base: position 3,376 of record JALJCO010005103.1, read on the forward strand.
CGTTGAGTAACGCTAGCTTAAACATGCTAGTTTTGGTGCGTGGTAACTGTACATAAGACACTGTCGTGTAGTACAGGTGTCCTGTAGTAACGTGGATAACGACACGCCTCTGGCTTCCAAGCTGCAGCCATACTGCTCCGCTTCCGTGGCTGTTTGATCACTTTTTGTCAGATGATCACTTTCTGGCACAACAACAGCAGCCGTGCAGCAGTTTGTGCAAGAAACTGAGGAGCGACACGAGTCCCATCCAGAGATTCACAGGCTGATTTCTAGTCCCAATTTAAGACTTCTGAACAATTTCTTTTTGTTTTTGGTTTTTTTATTTATCTTGTCATGATCTCTCTGTCTGATCACACGTCTGCTGTCCGTGTTGACAGCTGTCATCTCCCGAGATGTCACATAGCGCCTGTCACCGAATGTTTGTTTGTCCGAGTGAGTGGAGGGGGCGTGGCTTAGCCATAGGTCAATTGCAGTGTATCTCGTACTGTAGGCTACATGGCATTAGTCAGGTTGGTGTGCCGGGCTCATGTTGCGGTTGCCTGGTCCAAAGCCCACCTCTGTAACCACTAGGCCACCACTCCAAAAGTGTCTCATGTTTGAGGTAGCCAGGGTACTGCTCATCACTGGAGTCAGTGTTTCAACATATTTCATCCCGTCAGGATGGTCACCGACGCTGATGCTAGTGCATATCAATAGGGATTGCGCTAGTCTGTCATTAAAACAATCTTATCCACACCACAGAACACCCAAAACAGATCAGTTACAACAAGACTACCTGTGTTAAAATAAATAAAACTTGTCTGGCATCACATATTATGCATTATATTTTAAGGGACTAGTTTCTCACCAGATATAACTTAATGAAACCCAACATGTCCTCATGCCTTTCAGTCGTGACAATATGTCTGACTGTATATTTGGTAGTCAAATTATGTCATGTGCAGAGAGAAAAATGGAATCACTCTGCTGCCAAATACAGCAAGTAAAACTATGTTACTGCTGAGACACTTTACCATCAAACTGCAACGTAATGCAAGGTTAGTTTTGTTTGTAACATTATATCACAGCATTTACACGGATAGTCCTGTTATAACTGATTCCTCCTGGGTGTTCTGGAGAGGATAAAATAGTTTTTAATAGTGTTGTAGACGAGACCACACCACCAAGACCAAGATATTTGGGAGACCAGGGACCAAGACATTGGACAAGACTGGGTTATGTCTTGGTCTCTGTCCCTCGTCTTGGAAATGTCTTGGTCTTGGTAATGTCTCAGTAATGTTTTGGTCTTTGTGGTGTGGTCCTGACTTCAACACTAGTTTTTAATGACAGGCTAGCATGTGATTCTTATTGACTTGCACTAGCATTAGCATGAGCGAACTCATGCAACAAGAATAACGCGATGAACTATGTTGAAACTGTCTCCAGTGATAAGCAGTATCCTAACTAACTCAAAAATGAGACCCTATGTCAAAGATTCCGAACTACCCCTTTAAATGCCGTACATGCGCTTGTGGCAAACTGCATCAGTGCATTGGTTGAGTAAATCCAAACAAGCACCTTTGAAATTTAAAAAAAAAAAAAAACGCTTTTACCCGATCTGTAATTCTCCCAAATCCCCTACACACATTACAGTTCAGTTCAGTTGAATTCTGAAAGCATTCAGACAGAACTGTCAGGTGATCTCATAGCCAAAGCAGCTCTGTCAAGGCACTACTTTATGTTTCCTTGTGCTTCAGCTTTGTTTTTTTCCACATTTTGTTTGGTTTAGTCAATAAAAACTGTTTGTTTGAGGTTAGGAAAACACAAGTTCACCAAGTTGATAATCTCGAAATGTCCACCATCCATCTCCGATTTTCTGCCCTTCAGGGTGGGACTGATGAAGGCAGCAGGTAAAGCCAAGTATCCAGACGTCCAGTAGTCCTTACCTGTTGTCCCATGTCATACGAGCTATCTTATCCTCCCAGCACAACTTTGGCCGGGTCCAACCACCCTATTATGACAGTGTTGGGTCCTGCCACCATGCCTCCGATTGATTGTGCTGCCCCGTCTACTTGGCCGATGTAGCAATTCCCTTTGGGTGACTGGTTAGCATGCATGACTCTCACCCAGTAGTCTGGGGACCAGGGACCTTGTTCCATACCTTGCAACCCTATAAAGAAAACTCACTTTATCAAACCTTTCCACTATTACCTGTTGTCTGAAGGTGTATCAGCAGGTGGTGGTACAAGTCATTGCGAGGACTTTCACCCAGGAGATGGTTTGTGGTCTCAAAGCACTTTTATATCAATTTTTAATTTTTTTAGCTGTGATAAAGCTTTTAAAATTCTCCAACGAGCATAGGCATTTACAGTTTCCCAGCTCTTCTTCTTTGGTTTGACTGCTTACTTCATGCACCACCTGTTCATTATTAAGCAAACACCATCTTCAGGAAGCCACAGTTGAGTCTCTGTTTGATTGGCTCAGTCTAAAAGTCCCCAGTATTTACTGGTATTTACTGGTCCTGCGAGACTTTAAATAGATGCAGGAGCAGCATGTGCTTTCTGAGCCCGTTATTCTGAAGATGAGAAGCAACACAAACAGTTTGAAGCAGATTATCAGAGCTGAAGCTCTGAACTAGCTGCTCTTGTCTTGCCGTCGGAGCTGGTAAAGATGATTGCAGAGAAGTCAGAAAGTCTCCAAGCTGCCTGTTGTTACGCAAGCCTGCGCCCGCACAGTGCTCTGTTATTTCCTCCTCTCTAACCTGAAATGCCCGAGCGTTATGAATGAAAATGAGATTATGGCTCTCTAAGCTCCCCCGTTTCCCTCCCTTTTTCTGCTCGGGCCGAGGGGCCCTGTGGAGCCCCTGCCATTCCCACCTGGGGAGAACAATATCCTAAGATCATCTTAGTGTGCTTCCCAAAGGCTTTGGTTAACAGATGGTTCCTCAAATCCCCTGGTTTCCTCCCAGCCTTGAACATGTGTTCATGTGATCCTGCCCCCTAAAAAAATACTCCAGAGACGAAGATGTGTTTTGGTCACTTACATCCCAACACTGTCAATTCACTTCCCGACCTCCCCAGTTTGGTTTTGCGGATGACTGTGCGAGCGGTTGATTGTTCGTGTTATTTTCCTGTGTCAGAATTGTGCGTTTTATTTCCTTTTGTTCAAAAATTGACTAAGAAACAAATAGTGATGAATTTCCATCATTTCCCAGTGTTTTCTGAACCTTTGAGGCCAGATTAAACACAGTGGTTTCATGGTTACTGACTTGGAAAGACCATCGATCGTTGAGAAAGTGTGTGTGTGTGTGCGTGTCAGTGTGTGTGTGTGTGGGGGGGGACTCAAACCCCGTCTGTCTTTTCTCATCTCAAACCACAAAAAAAGACAATTGACAACAAAGAAAGGGAAACTGTTGCCAGATTTGGAGCTGTCTTCTTCCTCTCCTGGCTCGTCAGTCAGCTCAGAGAGTCATGCATAATCACACTTCACCTCTATTGTTTGTGCTCTGAAGCTTCATAATATCACATTTTGAACTGTCTGCCAAAATCTCCCCCACTGAAGGGGCCTCCACTTATGATAATTCAAGCTCCCCCCAGCTTGGTGGACTTTGACTTTGTCTGCCCACTTTCCCACAATTCACCTCTGCTCTGCAGCCAACACGCACCTCATTCAGCGCTTGTTTGCAGCCGTTCTTGTGTAGCATGGTCGTGTTTCCCCTCTTGTTGGACTTTCTCGCTGCTAATGGATGTTTGGCAAAAGGCTTTCCGTTGACAAACATCTCCAAATCAAACTATGATGAAGCCAATCAGAGGCTGCTCCAGCAAGTCGTGGACCTGCTGGTTTGATGAAAGACCGGAGCGGCAACAGAACTCATGTTTTAGTGAAACGGTATTGACAGCTACCGCTTCCTGTTTGAAGAAGCTGAATTCAGGCTCATTTTCTAAAGCAGTACAAACACTGTTGTACTCAGTTATTTGTGAGTGTTGGTGCTCCAAAAAGAAAGGAAATAAGACGGGTTGTAGAGTTTGGTGAAAACAAAGATTGATCAATGTTTTATTAAGATATAAGGTGCATCAGAAAAGTTGAATCACATCTTACCAAACATTTGAAAAAAGAACAAAAAACAACACAAACGAAAAAACTACAAAAGGGTTGGGATGCTGTGTAAACTGTAAATACTGTAACAAAAGAAGTCAGTGAGTTCTAAATCGCATCAACTTGTATTTCAAAGTAGAAAATAAACAAAATATCAGATGGTGAAACTGAGACATTTCATCATTTCATGGAAAATATGAGCTGATTGTGTATCTGATGCAGAAACACATCTGTAAGGAGTCGGAACAGGAGCAACAAAAAGCTGGAAAATAATGATAGGAGGAGACGTTAATATCTTATCAGGTTAACTGGGAAGAGGTCAGTAATATGACTGGTTTAACTGGGAACAGGTCAGAACATGACTGGGGAAAAGGAACATTTCAGAGAGTCAGAGTCTCTCTCAGAGGGAAAAATGGACAGAAATCCCCCAACCTGAAATAAAACAAAAAGTGTGGAACAAATTTAAAAAAATGTTACACCATGGTAAACATCACCCTGGACTAGAAGGGGAAAGAAAGAAAAGACAAAAGGTCAAAGGAAAGACAGCAAAGGGATGGTCTCCCCACTACTTTTACAGACGTTTGTTACAACACAATGGTAAATATTGCCCTGGAACTACCTTTTACAGATGTGATACTACACGATGGTAAACATCACCCTGGAAATATTCTTTTACAGACATGTTACTATATATATATATATATATATATAAACATGATGGTAAACATCGCCCTGAAACTTTTCCTTGTTACAGGGATGTTTTACTACACCGATTGTAAACATCACTCTGGAACGACTTTTTACAGACGTGTTACTACACGATGGTAAACGTCACCCTGGAACTACTTTTTACAGACGTGTTACTACACGATGGGAAACGTCACCCTGGAACTACTTGGAACTACTTTTACAGACGTGTCGCTGCCATCAGATTCATGATGAGCACATGTGTTCCACGAATTGATAAAATGTCTTGTTTATCCTCATAGTGTAATTATCTAAGTCATCCTTAATGGTTTTTTAGGCAACATGCAGAGCCAATCAGCATTTTTAGAACGGTGCAGTTAGACAGATATCACAATCTAGCCAAACCTGAAGCAGGAAGCTCTGCAAATCGCTAATCATGTGTTGTTAATGTTCTTTAGGGAACAAAATGTTTGTCAATGAGATTTGGAAATCATTGTTTTATAGTTTTTATTAACGTGTTGACATGTCAAAACATATAAAAGAGAAAGACAGAAGAAAACAGCCGTGTTCTATTAAGCAGTTTTTGGGCAAAAGAGAAACCACTTGTTTGTCCAATTTTAGTTTCCCAAACAACAGTGAAAAATCTGAGCTTGCCTCAGGAATCTTCCCTGCACTGCAGATTTCAGCTGTCTGCAACGATTTTCTATGGGATTTAGACGAGGACTCGTAGCTGCATCTCTTTAAAACCATTTGCTTTTGTTGCTGTCTCATGCTTGAGTCGGTGTTCTGGTGAAAGACTCAACACCTTCCCATCAGAGCTCATTCCTGTGATGAACCGTCGAGCTGAAGATTGACACAAGATACGTTAGTAATGATTAAGTAATCTTCTGACTTAATCTTTTCATTGATGAATTGTGTCTTTGGTACCAGTGGCAGCAAAGTTGACCTCATTATTCCTTCGCCTACAAACAAAATGCTGTACAGTATTCTCAAGCATTTCTCTGGAGCATTTCTAAATGCCTCCAGAGAACCTGTGGCCAAGTCCAGTCTTCCCGAGTACCTATCCTGCAACGGTTAGATCCATTCCTTCCCCAACATCACCTGAATTACCTAGTGCACTTGTTATTCAGTTCTGCAGAAGCCTGGTAACGAGCCGGGTTACAGGATAGTTGCTTTCGAGAACTGGATGTGGCCACAGAGCAGTTGTTCATCATCCTGAAGGTCGGTAGATCAATTCCAGGTTTCCCCAGGCAACATCCCAACACCACCATAGCAACAGTCAAAAAACCTGGAAGACGTAAGCTGCGATTAAATGAAAAAACATACTGTAATTATAGTCCGTATTTTTGTGTATGCACAAAAAACCTATATGGGCCTAGTTCTTTGGAGGACATAACATTTAGCAACTTTTCGTGTCAGCAGCACGTAATTTGAAACAGCTACATGTCAGGGACACGTGACTGAGTGGGTGGGCCTCCAGGTTTCCACCATTTACCACCATGTGGTTTTCATGGTTTTTTGTGAGATCAGGTTGGAAAGGCTAACCTGAAGAAGGTGTGGGCCAAACCGATGGGCATGACTCATTAACCGGACAAGGAAAAGGTGCAGAGTCGGCATAAAACCATTTCAAGTCCAGAGAGGTTTGTTGTGCTTCACAGTTTGAAATGTAAAATTTTAAGAAAGACCTGTTAAAATTTTAAAAGATTGACAAAGTTGGACATTATAGTCTTGAATGAGGTAATAAAGTTATATTAAGTTTATATTTAGCAAAAATCATCTTTACAATGTTGGTTTGAGAGACAAGAGCAGAGTGTGCGATTATTAGTCATGTTTGAGAGTATTTTCTGAAAAATAAAGGCTACAGTACTTCACTGACTGCCTAATGCGTTATCCCACTGGGTAACCATGGAGACCCCTCCAGCCTTCATATGCCCCGTTTCCCCCCGCGGGTCTGGGTCAGGTCCGGGCCGAGCCAGGCGGATCGGGGTGGGTTTGGGTACGGATGTGTTGATTTCACGCTGTGTCCCCACAGCAACCTGTACCCTTATTCTGGAGGCGGAGAATTAGCTGGACAGCGCTGCTACGTGATTGTGTGACATCATCGCCGTGTAACGCCTAGGAACGCCGTTTAACCAAAACACCGGCGCCACACGTGACAGAAACAGAAAGGAGTCACCCCGGCTTTGTTTTTACGCTGGGTCACGCGGGAAGTGGCGGATTTTTCAATGAATCAGCTGATTGTTTGCTCCACCTCTTTGGTCCGGATCGGTTAGATCAGTACCCCTACCGAAGGAGGGTGCCAAAAAAGTAGTCCGGGTCGGGTCGGATATAAGGGTACCCGTCCCAGTTTTTATCTGTGGAGACGTAAAAAAACGTGGACCGATCCGGCCCGACCCGACCCAGACCCGCTGGTGGAAACGGGGCAATAGTTCTCCGTCATGGAGCCGGACACACAGTGCACTTTCCCGCCAGATCAGTAGGGGTTGCTTCACAGTCCCATGATGCTGATGGTTGGTAACCTCTAATTCTGCTTCTGATTCCAGTGAGCACTGGCATCCAAGAGATAAAGATGTTGTTGCTGCATGTGAATAACATTGAAACATATCATTTTGATGCAGAAATGGAGACATTTTGGTATTTTCTCACTTCTTCGCCCAAACGTTCTTTGGTTGGAGACATCTCTGCGTCTTCGTAGACTAGCCTGTTTTAAAATGGCGCTGCCAGTGAATACGTTGTGATCAACCTCTGGTGGCCAAGTATGAGGGAACCCAGAAAAAGTCATTTTTTGTAGTTCTCCCTTCATCCACTAGGGGCTGCAAAACAGAGCAAACCCCAGAGACTCCCATGTTAAAAACACCAACTTCATAGCAGAAATAAACGTTTACAGCAGAAATAAATGTGTTTACAGCCCTCACTGTGAGGGGGTGAATTTTTTTATAACTCATCCGTTTAGATGTTATCTAATCTTGAAATTACACGTAGTTAAGGATGTGTCCTTTTGATTGACATGCAGCAGACCGTAAACCCGGCCTGCCGACCGGTGGCTCCTTGTTAGCTCCTTGTTTGCTCTCAGTAAGGTCTCAGTTTGTAGCAGAGCAGCACAACGATGGTTTTTAGTCAGATAATAGCAAGTCTAAGCGTGTCTTACCTTTATCCTGCCGCTAATCTTTGTTAGCTCCAGTTAGTTTTGAGTTAGCTCGGTTAGCGTTTAGCCCAGAGTACGTCAGCTGTCAATCATTTGCCCTGCAGCTTGGAGCGGCCTTGCCTTTGCCCTTTTTAGTATTTTCTGGAAGTGATGACATATGTGACACTGCAACAGAGCGGGGGTGGGACACGCCCAACTGGCTTCACTTCTAGCTCTTCAGAAAGGAATGGGTGACGTAGCAGAAGTGTTGTCCCTTTCTATGAACGGTCTATGGTTGTGAAAGACCAATCACAGCGCTTGCCATCTCTGTTGTCCCTTGAAGGAGTGACGGACACTTAGAAAATATTTTGTGCAGCCGGAGACGATGGAGACGCTCTCCGACAGGCTCTCCGTAACCGTAACTGACATGAGCCGAGGAAACATGACCATCTAACGCCACAAGAGGGCACTCTAGGCTTGTGACGACTTTATTCCGCTCTGAGGGCAAAGATCCCAAAACAGCCTTATCTCAGTGAGAGGAGTTCATTTGGGACATCTGGCAGTTCTGTCTGTGTGGTGGAACAAATACTCAAAAGCATGTTTATCCTTCTTATTTATGATGTTTGTGATAATTTACAGACATTAACTTTGGAATTGGAGTGATTGAGGAAATTTTAACCGTTGGATATGAAAAATCCAACGATCCCCTAAACCCTAATTTCAATAAGTAAATGCAACTTACAGTACAGTGCAATTTTTTTTTTTTTTTTTACAGATTTTTGACTGATGCAACTTATAGTTGGGAAAATACTTATGTCTTTTATTTCTTACTAACTGAATCCTAAAACTGGTTATTTTATATGCACAGAGTCAAATAATCCAACTCTGACGCTGTTTCAGGTCACATTGTGTCTTTCACTCCCTATTTTAGCTGTAAAAACTTGTTTTAAGACCCCCCACCCCTATAGTTCATACACACATATTCCATGAAATAAGAAAAAATATCTGGACTTAGAACAAGCTGAAACATTCATTTCAAGTTTATTATCAACCGTCAAAACTAGTCTGGTAATGCTTTTTTCAGTGTTGTTGCTTTCTCATTTTAATGGAAAAGAACTTAAAACAAGAAAAACTAACCAGGAATTCCAGACCTGGTTGCAAAAAAGTGCCAATTAACCGTCTGAGACAGGAGCTCAGACAGTACAGCAGCTTTTCCTTGGACCAGAAAGAAAAAACACTGTAAAGAAGCATCAACAGACTAGTTTTGAGTTTTTCACTGAATGAGGGACTTGAATTAAGTGTTTACAGCTTCTTTAAAGAATTTTTTTACCGTCTAGAGTCTCAATACTTTTTCATATTTCAAGAAATCTTACTGTCATGTAATTATCTTAGATTATAGTCACTTGATTATAGTCTGGATCTTCTCGATTTCACTGTTTTTAACTCATATAAAGACCACTAATTTTTGCAGTGAAGGCCTTATGGTGTGTGCTCTTCAGTGTCTTTGGACCTTTTATTCAAATTTTGTCAATATTTGCTTTGTGCAGTTGTCCTCAAAAGTATCCATCCCCTCCAATTAAAGAAGGAAAAAAATCATCTGTCAGTGAAATAAGCTGAAATTGACAAAAAATAATAATAAATGAAAATTCTATGAAGATCATGACATTGATTTTTGAATTGTGGTTCAAAAGAAATAATTAAAATAAACAAACAAAAATAGAACAAGTAAACAAGCATGATGGGGCTCCGGAGCTATTTCTTTGAGGCAATCAGGTGTTTTCTGTAACGTCCAATCAGATGTCTGCACCTGTTGACTGGCATTTTGGTTCATGGGAAAGGTGCTCTAATGTGTTTAGGACAGTTTGTTTGTTGTTTTTTTTTAAATGATGGTTTCCGACCCAGTGAATTTTTATTTATTATTAATTTCTTTAGTTTCTTGTTTTTTGAATTATTATTGTCAATTTAGCCGTTTATTTAATTGGAGATAGGGATGCACAATATAATCAGCCCCCTATCGGTATCGGCCTATATCAGCCTTAAAACTGAGTATCGGACATTGGCCACCCCACCGATATTTAACCGAGGTTTTTACCGATCAGCCCGCTGTTTCTGAAGTCTAAGAAAACAAAAAAATTCTTCCTTTTCTTCTTCAAAAATTTTGTTACAGACTTTAAAACTTTTAAAGACTATGGGTGGTAAAAAAAATTGATACGCTGAAATATTGTGATATTTTCATATGCTGATATCAACTTTACATTTAAAAACCCGGTATTGATCTATTTTACAAAAAAAAAACCCAAAAATTGTGGTATTTCATTGTTCTGTTATGAAACTTCACGAGAATTCACAAAAATTTTATGATGTTTTTATGCTGATATCATATTGACATTTGAAAATGTGGTATCAATCTATTTTACTAACGACATCCCACAATATTTTATTGTTTTGTTATGAAATCTCGCTAGAACTCACAAAATATCGTGAGATTTGTAACAACAATAAATTCTTTGTAAATAAGATAGATTGATACTATGTTTTTTAAAATTGTGAAAATCCCGATATTCCCGTGATGGATGTTTTTTTCCCACCCCTATTTTTTAAAGTGTCGAAAACAAATTACAATTAGCAAAGACAGCTTATTTTTTTTTCAGCTTTAATATCGGTGTTGATATCGGTCATTGGCCACATGAGTTTTAAAATATCGGCATATCTGATATCGCCCAAAATTCTAATATTGTGCATCCCTCATTGGGGTGTATGAGGATAATTTTGAGGATGACTGTAAGTTCAAGCATATTCTAATTTCCTCTCCATCAAATCTGATTTAGATTGTAAACTTTGTCTTTAACTTCCTGCTTTCAGTCATTCAGTTCTAGTAGAAAATTATGAAAATAAATGAAAACATAATGATTTCAGGTTCGACACGGAAGACGAGCATTAATATCCAGAATTTCTTCTGAGTAGTAAAACTGTCCACAAATGAGAAGCAGAAAGCAGCAAATGACAGAAACTGTCTTCAAGGCCAGCAGCATGATGGTGCACATGTTGCCGCCACATGTGATGCTTGCAACACCGCGGGCATGAGCCCTCCGCTCTCGTGTTTTCCAGCTTTTCCACCAGATGTTGAACCTGGCTCTCCACAAACAGGCCTGTTGAGGTCCAGCTCGGGCTGATGCGGTTTCTTCATCCCAACGGTGTTGGGTATCATTCTGAGAATCCGGAGTTCCCACAGTGTGAATGAGCTACATGCAGCCTGGGAACCTCTGAAACACACATTCTGTACATGATGATGGCGTGAACACCAGCATTGTTCCTGCGAGGCAAAAGTTGCCGCTGCGCGTCCTTCCAGTTCACTTCATACATATTTACTGAGGAGGCTTAACGAAACAAAGGCGCCTGATTACTTGCTCATTATCTCTGGCTTAATAGACTAATTGTGCTGGGGTGTTGGGTGTGTGGCGGTAAGCCCCTCCCCCGCATCCCTCCCACCTCCTGCAGCCAATTATTTCATTATCGGGGCAACGCCACCCACGCTGTAGCGCTTGTGTCAACCCAACTGGGATTACTCCTCATCTTCATCTTCATGAGGACGTCCACATGCTCAAACCTCACCTGCTGTCATCTGGAGACGTGGCAGCTGAAATGTTGCCATCCACTGATTAATGACTCAGAAATCAATAGTCTTCTTCTTCTTCTACTGCTTTATATTTCTCTTCCAAGCTGCCAGACTTCTTTGGAACTCTTGTTCTGGTGTTTTGGAAGTTCTCCAGCATTCTGAAGGTCTCAAGTTTTCCTTGGACATTTTCTGCTTTCATTTGCATCCAGACTGTGAATATCGACAAATTTCAGAAGAATTTGCTAGGGATGCACGATATAATCGGACCGCCCCCCCCCCCATCGGTACCGGCATATATCAGCCTTAAAACTGAGTATCGGACCTCAGCCACCCCACCGATATCTAACCAATATCTAACAAATCAGCCCGCTGTTTCTGAAGTATTATAAAAAAAGACCTTCTTCTTCTTCAAAAACCTGTTTTTTACAGACTTTAAAACTTCTAAAGACTAGGAGTGGGGAAAACTATCGATACACTGAAATATCGTGATATTTTCATATGCTGATATCATATTGACATTTAAAAACATGGTATTGATCTATTTTACGAGCGAAATCTTGTGATATTTCATCGTTCTGTTACGAAATCTTGTGAGAGTTCATGAAATATTGTGAGATTTTGTTAAAAGAGCGATGAAATCTCGTGAGATTTTGTAAGTAAAATAGATCGATACCGCGTTTTTAAATATCAATTGATATTGGTATATAAAAATATGGCAATATTTCAGTGTTTCAATATTTTTCCCACCCCTATTTTTCAAAGTGTTGGAAACGGATAGCAAAACTGCTATTTGAAATGACTGCTTTTTTTTTTTGAGCTTTAACATCTGTATCGATATCGATTGTTGGCCACATGAGTTTTAAAATATCGGCATATCAAATATTGGCCAAAATTCCAAAATCGTACATCTCTAAATTTTGCTTTTGTTTTCTTTGTCAAAGTGGCCGATGAATCGTTCAGGCCAAGGTGCCAGAGTCCTGTAGACACAGACAACGTTGCAAAGAACCGGTTTAAACTGGATCTTTAGCCTCTTCATTGTCTGTTCTCAGTTCTTTAGTTTCATCTGTGAAAACCAGCAGAGACCAGACAGGAACCAGGGTTCTGGTCCCAGAGAGCTGGTTCCTGGAAACATGACTCAGCACGGAGCAGAACCAGGACCTCAGCGGGTCTGATGGAGGGACGGATCCTATCAGAACCAGGACCTCAGCGGGTCTGATGGAGGGACGGATCCTACCAGAACCAGGACTAGGGGGTTTGAGGAGGGGAGGGATTTTCAGAACAGGACCTCTACTTTAGTGAATCGGTGTTGAATCATCTGGACAGAGAAACAGAACAAAAAGGCAGAAACATCAAAGAAGAGTTTTTGGAAAGTCCTTCCAGGATCCTGGAGACCTGGTCCCGAAGACTCCTGGAAGACATGACGTTTCGTTACGACGGTTCAGACTGGATGAAGACGAAAGCTGGTCAGATCTGATCTCCAGAACTGGACCGACCCTGGTTCTGACTCGGATTCTGGGTTCAGCATCTCTGCAGCTGTTTTTCTGTCGGAAACTAAACCGTCCTGGTCTCCAACATAAATGAATGAATATGATCTCTGCGAGTTTCCAAACTGAACTCCAGCTCCGGGGTAATCTGCTCATCTCCTGGAATATGACCTACAGGTGCCGAGGCCAAGAGCAGCCGTTGTTTGTTTTCCTGCCGTTATCTTGAGATCTTGGTGTTTCATGAGACCAGAACTTCGATTTTCTCAGTATTTTCAGAAACTGGCCTTTTCTCCTGTAACTGGTTTTCACCAGTTCCTTTCTCCAGATTACCAGATGATCAAGATGAGCATGAAAATGAGCCGTTAGTACCTAATTTAATTGGACATTTATACAACTGGCAAGTGTGGTCTTGTGCTTTCTTCGAAACTATAACTTCTCTGAACTCTATCAGAGATGGAAATCTTTGTCTTATCGTAGTTTTTAAGGTGCCATGACATCAAATTTCACTTTTCTGGGGGTTTTGGGGGTATAATATGATCTATTGTGCACTGATGAGGCCATGTGAATGTCCAGAGTGAGAATCAAAGTTCCTGTTTATGGTCTGTCAGCTTTGTCTCTCTGCTCAGAAACAGTTGAATCAGACAGCAGCTTATCATTCTACGTAGTTCTATCATTCTACGTAGTTCTATCATTCTACGTAATTTAATTGCTCCAATAGGAGCACACTATCAAGTAAACAGCGCCCCCCCCTTCTCTCTCCTAACGGTTTATGCACCGTCCGCTCCCCCCCTCCCCTCCCTGTCTGATTCAGCTTTGTGTATGGAGCTAGTAGTAACTTCTGTGCAGTCAGGTCTGGATTTTCAAACAAATGGATTTAAAAGAAAATTTCTGCAGCAACACTGAGGGAGGGGGCCACAACCTTCTGTCATTACCTGTAGGTTTATTTATTTTCTAAATGCTGTCTTGTCTGGTAAACGTAGCTCACACTGTCTGAAGTGCCCATGTTGCTAGCAGTTAGCCTTTAGCAAACTCCGACCGCAGCTTGACCTAGATTCTCCAAATAAGGTCATAGCCAAATAAGGTGTAGCCAATCAAAATGAAGTCAACGTGGTCTCCGGGTAAAGCTCCATATCATCACCGGACCCAACTGTATTACTGAGGAAGTGAGGTCTGGCGTTTCAAAACAATACTCCGCTGTAAAAAATGCCGTTTTTTTCTTTGGAGTATTTACATATAAAGTAATGCCAACAACATAAACTAGTTTTTAACTGCTATGTCATCACTCCTTTAGAAAATAAACCATTTTCTCAGGAAGACATCGCAGTTATCTGGAGATAACCAGACTAAACTTGTCATGGCTGCTCTCATCTTCCATACATTACAACTTAAACATACTGTTTAAAGCTACGGCCACGCGGAGGTTTTCCATTTTCAGAAATTTTTGCGTCCACACGAAACTCAAAATGCTGCAGTGCGTCAGCCCAGCAAGTAAGTGGCGATGCAACGCTGCCGCAAATACACTAAAAACAAAGAAGAAGACAAACTGACGCAATGGAAACCCTATAGCTGTGTCTCATGTTGCGTCTGCACCCTACGAGGTGCTGATTCGTCGGCTGCAGCAGGTCCAAGTCCTGACCGTTACAAAACCGTCTGAAGGAGCCTCCAAACCTGCACTCCGTTTGGCCTGAAACGAAGGATCCATCGCATGTGTCCTTCGTGGCCTCGCCTATCCCAGAATTCATTGCACACAAGATTTTGTTTAAAACTTTATTTACATGAGCGGAATGTACAAACTCTGGTGAGGAGAGTAACAAGCAGTTTGATACAATACTGTACACGGTTACATCTGAAAGGTGTGAACAATAAACATACAAAGATGTTTAAATAAAATAAAGGAAAATGAGATATTTAGCGCAAAATTTACGATAAATTATCGTTACAAAGCGATGTAAACACAAAGTTAATCATCGGGAGCTTTTAGAGAATGGGGGCAAGATTAAAACAGAAGGGTAGGAAACTTTTACAGATCATTTTTGTAATTCTACTTGACATTTTTTAAGTGATGAGAAATATTGTAAAAATCAACAAAACAGGCAAAGTTAAGAATTTTGTTTCATCCCACGGAAGATGTGGGGGGGGGGGGGCGACGACACTGCAGAGCTACGAGTGTAATATTTGGATATTCGTGAATTTCTAATTGTTACATGAAGTGTTTACTGGTAAGAAACAACAGATAATTTGGACTCCGTAGCCTGTGTAGCCTGCAACATGAGACACAGCTTATATTGCCAAAAGTATTTGCTCGCCATCCAAACGATAGATCAGGTGTTCCATCACTTCCATGGCCACAGGTGTATAAATGAAGCAGCTCGGCATGCAGACTGTTTCTAAGCATTAGTGAAAGAATGTGTCGCTCTCAGGAACCAGTAACTCCAGCATGGAACTGTGATAGGATGCCACCTGTGCAACAAATCCAGTGCTGAAATTTCCTCGCTCCTAAATATTCCACAGTCAACTGTCAGCTGGATTATAAGAAAATGGAAGTGTTTGGGAACGACAGCAGCTCAGCCAGGAAGTGGTCACCAAACCCAGACTCCTCCATCAGATTGCCAGACGGAGAAGCGTGATTGGTCCCTTCAGAGAACCTATGAGAAAACCTGCAGAAGGTAAGTCTCAGAAGTTCATCACCAACGTTGTGTTGTGATGTTTTTGTGGATAAAAAGGCAGGAAATCCTCTGTTTGCACCTGACTTGCAGTAAAGCATGGTGTACTCAGGGAAGTTTCCGCCTCTGGATGAACAAGATCAGGTTTCAAATGCTGCAGTTGCCAAGTTCAAGTTGCAACTATGGAAAGTTTTATGGTGTTTTCAGGTTTCTGAGGAAACAGCTGATGTCAAAGCAGATCGTAGACATGAAGACATGTTTGCGGCTGACGATCACAGACACCGTGCTGGAGTCTGGGTGGACAGGTGGAGCGTGGCGGGGCTGTCAGCCGGGCGGTCCCGGCCTCGCCCCGCAACCGTACCCCGTATCTTTTATCACGGCCGCTTATGAAAAGCGATACGGCGAGCTCATGAGCGTGAAGGCCGGGCCGTCGCAGGTGTTCTGTCATCCCTGACGCTTCCACACCTGCGAGGGCACCGAGGCACCGACACCCTGCTCATCTTTTCAGCAGCAGCTGTCAGCGGGCCCGAGGCCTTTTCAAAAGCCTGCGCTGCTGCTCCAACGGCCCGACAACCGCTATTGTTTACCGCGGCCCACCTATTCACAGCAGGGTGGGGGACCTGTCATTAATAAAAGCTCGCTGTCAGGCGGTGAGGCCCTCGTTCCCCTACACTACTTCCTTTTTCTGAGGTAGGAAGACATACGGGGCTGAACCCGAGCTGACATCCTCTACCAGCCATGTAATCAGGAGCAAAGAAGCTGGTTGTAGAGTTGCAGTGAAGGTGGCGGAGCTGCAGGCCAGCACAGTGTCTGCATGTCTGCAGGGAGAATCACAGCTGGATCTGGGATAGTTGCACTGCAAATACAGTATCTAACCAAGTGTTACACTGCAAAATGTGGTGTTAAAAAGCATTAATACCGGGAAGAATCAGACTAAAATAAAGTGAAATTTTCTGTCCATGCAGTAAGATTATTACATTTGGTAAGATTTCCTGAAATGAGAAAGAATACTGAGACTCTAGACGGTGAGAAATATCTTAAAATAAGTTGTAAAACACTCATTTAGTGAAAAATCCTCCAAAACTAGTCTGGTAATGCTTCTTTTCAGTGTTTCTCTTTCTTATTTTAAAGTAAAAAGAATCTTAAAACGATATATTTACATATTTTAATTGCTAAAAAGCCTTTTGTTAGGCAGCACAACACCCACCAACCTCCAAACACGCATGCACCTGAATGGAGCTGGTGAAGGCTTCTTTTACCAAGAGTCAAGTTGGTTTTGGACGATATGGGACTTGCATTTGGGGTCTTGTGAGTATGAGACAACCTGCTTTACCTCCTGAGCTGCTGTTTCAGACTGTCAAACACGTCTCTTTGCTGCCAGTTCTTGAAGTCCTGGTTAGTTGTTCTTGTTTTAAGATCGTTCTCTTAAAATGAGAAAGCAACAACAATCAGATTACCAGACGAGTTTTAAGTGTTTATCACTAAATAAGAAACTTGAAATGAGTTTTTCAGCTTGTTTTAAGTAAGTTGCCATTTCTCTTACATCTAGATACTTTTTCTTATTACAAGAAACTTGTGTGTATGAACTGGTATGGGAGGTCTTAAAACAAGATTTTACAGCTAAAATTGGGAGCCAAAGACACAAAGTGATCTGAAAAAGTGTCTTAGAGAGTCTTAATTTAATATGCATATAAAATATCCAATTTTAAGATTCACTTACTAAGTAAGAAATAAAAGACATTTTCTCAAAACTAGATTAATAATCTTACGCATTCTGGCCTTGTCAAGTATTTAACTCTCAAATTGAGATAGTAAAGACAGTTTTTGCTGAATATAAAACTGTAAAACTTGGTCAGATAGACTGTTTTTGCAGTGTGCTGTCTTATATTCAGCAAAAAGTCTTACCAAAGGAAATGTATTTGACAAGAGCAGAATATGTAAAATTTTTAATCATGTTTTGAGAGTAAATGTCTTTTATTTCTTACTTAGTAACTGGTAATTGGTTATTTTATGTGCATGTTAAGTTAAATTTTCTCACTAAGACACTGTTTCTGATCACTTTGTGTCTTTCACTCAATTTAAGCTGTGAAAACTTGTTTCAAGACCTCCTGTACCTCCTGTCAAATTCTCAGAAGTATATTTTTCTCATTTTAAAATATCTTGTCAGACTCAAACTAAGACAAAATTACTTAAAGAGAAACATTTCAGTGAGATATAAGATCTTGTTTTAAGGCAATGCATCTCGTTTCAAGAAATCTTATCAAGAAAATTTTGCTTGGCCCTTTGGCAGATTTTTTTGCTTATAACAAGCAAAAAAAAAATCTTTTTTTTAAAACTTATTTTAAGAGTGGCCAAGATTTTTTTTCTTCTTTTTTTTTTTTTTTGATTCCAACATTAATACCTGTAAATAATCATAACTATTATAATAAAGAAGGATAAACATAAAACTCCCCTTGGCAAAGCAAATCTGTTCAATACAACAAAGCAGCCACAGCATCAATACGTGAAACGCATTCACACTCATTGATAACAACAAACCTGAGTGGGTTGAACTTCGGTAGGTGAATGTTCCCCTGGTGCTAACATCCCCTCAATAATCTGTGAATTTAGTTGTACTTGAAGTTGCCACCGGAGTTTAGATTGTAACGTACATAGTGATTGCACAATAAGGAAAATACCAACATTACTAGTTTTAATATTCTATTTAGTTGTGTATACGCTGGTAAAGGTTGTAGTAAAAGTTCTCCTGAGTTCTCCTGTAATATTCGTAAGACAATAAGTTGGTTGCCATGTAGTTTTAGTTGCTTAGTAGTGCTACGAGTTACAATGTAATGGTTAGTTTTAGTAGTACTAGAAGTGGTTATAGATGTACCAGAAGTGAAAGTGCCCTGACTACACTTGCAGCTCACACATCAATCAAAAACTACCAATGCTAGTACGTGTTATTCTAAAAGGATGTAGGAGTTGCATCCTCCTGTAGACTTCTATAGCATCACCGAGACTTTTTTAAGCTCATGTCCTGGTTCTGGGTGCAGTTGAAGATTTTAGGAGACCTCATCATGTCTGCAGCACGGCTCATTTTACAGTTACATCTTTATATTGATGAACGTGTCAACAGTAAGGGGGGACTCCAATTCTCCCCTTGGCCCTTACTCTTCATTTTGCACGTTCATGTGACGGAGGAGTGGTGTCCGAGTACTGGTTCAGACTGGGGGGGAAGGGGAAGTGCTAGGGCTATGTGGTCCTCGAAACGGAAATTTTCAGCAGCACACTAGAAAACAAGTGGTATCATATTACCCACAATTTCATGCGAAATATGAACAAAATGGCGAGGAAATCGGCAGCCAAAGAAACGCACAAATGTGAGTATTTTTTGTAAATAAAATATAAAAATCGCTATTTTAGGGTTGCTTTAATGTATTACAGACAGTTTTATAACAAATGTGAAAAAAATGCTAGTTTCGCAGTGCTACGTGAATCTGCTCATGTCTGTGACATAATGTGAAGCTTGAGTCAAAGGCGTCTTTGTTTCCTTTCATTTTTACGTTTTTGGCTCAAAGCCAAAATAATCCAATCACCCAGAAAAGGGAGATTGTTGCTGCTGCAGATGGTATTGTGAAGTCTTCCGGAAACAGCAGTGATATAAGTTTACTGCACCACAGATGACTTTTGGTGACGTGTGAGGATTTTGAAGGGTTGTCCCATTTCTTAGGGGAATAACCAAGGGGCAACTCTGGTGGAAAAGTGTGAAACCAGGAAGTGAAGTTTTTAATTGTAATTCTTTCTTGATCCACTAGGGGCTCCACAACAGAGCAAATCCACATAGACCCCCATGTTAAAAAGACCAACTTCACAGCAGAAATAAACTGTGAGTGGGGTAATTTTTTTTATAACTCATCCGTTTAGATGTTATTTAAACTTGAATTTAGACATAATTGAGGGCGTGTCCTTTTGATTGACATGTGGCAGACCGAAAGCCCGGCCTGCCGGCGGGTGGCTAACAGTTAGCTCCTTGTTTGCTCTCAGTAAGGTCTCAGTTTGTAGCAGAGTAGCACAACGGTGGTTTTTAATCAGACAATAGCAAGTCCAAACATGTCTTACCTTTACACCGCCACTTAGGGGGCTAATCTTCGTTAGCTCCTGTTAGTTTCGAGTTAGCTCGGTTTGCATTTAGCCCAGAGTAGGTTGGCTGTAAATCATTTGCCCCGTGGCCGCGCTGTGCCGATTTTAGTGTTTATCAGGAGTGATGACACACGTGACACGGCAAGATGGCGATGATGGGACGCGCCCAACTGGCTTCACTTTTCTCTATTCAGACGAGACCGGATACTACGTCCATCTCTATAAACGGTCTATGGGAATAACTCAATCTCTGCCGCTTGAAACGTGGGAAGAGCTAGGAGTAGGGATGACAATAGGAATTGGAATTGGGCCTAACATTCAGGCGTGTAGTGCTGTAAATCGCTGGTTTGATCACGATACGATGTTATATCAATACAGTAGATAGGCGATTCGATATCTGACGGTATCTCAAATTCAGTCGCAATACGATTGCAATTCGATTCGATTTAGGATCTCCAATTAATATAAAATGATACCAAACAACATTACAAGTAATAAACAAGGTTATTGTTTCTTAAAGGAGTTGTATCATGAAAAATGGACTTTTAAGCATGTTACTGTTATTTACACATAAAAACTTCATTTAAGTAATTTTTTTCTTCATTTGTGCATATTTGAGTAATATATATGAATATTAAGGCCAAGCTCTAGCATGACTTACTGACCACCGGTGTACGTAACGAGGTGGCACCAATTATGAAGCCACAAATACGCCTGCGCAGCATCGTAGCAACATGCCCACTCTGTTCAAAGGAAACTGAAGAAGAATCCTAACCTATCCACACTCTGAGGAAGAAACAAGCAGCCTGCAGGAAGATTTCCACAGTGACAAGCAGCCGTCAGCTAACAGACGTTTGATCCAGAGTTCAGAGGATTTTTTTTTTCCTAACTCTAGATGATGGCAAGTTGGAAAAAATGTGGTTGTGTTCGGCGTGGGAGTTTATGTGTAATACTGGATGAATCGACTTGCCAGAAGTGGTTAGAGTTTGTCTTCAGGAGCAGAAAAAACCCTTAAAGCCTGGTCCAAACTACACGAATTTAGCCCGATTTTGGCCCGACGGAGGCGTCGCAGACAGTCGCTCACTGTCGTGCACGATTCTGCGTCGTCGGGTCGCAGGACGTCGTGTCTTCGCTTCGTGTAATGTGACACAATCAGCGATTGGCGATTTGGCGTCTGCGACGCTCCACGACCACGACGCAGAAAGACTGGCGTGTCAGAATTTTTTGGTTTTGTCCGTGTAGTGTGACACGTCCCACGACATGTCCCTTCATATTGACCAATAGGAGGACAGTGCGCCTTTCGCCTCTACCAGAGAGACGCTCAGGTGCGCCGGTACACAAACAACAGTGGTGGAAAGGAGGAGAGACGCAGTCCCGCTCCGGTGGAGCGGAGGAGAGATTTATGGAGCTGTGGCATCAGTTTACTCCAGAAAAAAAAGAAAAGAAAAGAAAGACTGGGTGTGCCAAATTTATTTTCAACAGTGTTAAACCTCCACGAACATTAAAAAGGGTGTATCTCTCTTGAATATAACATTACTTTATTAACTCGAAACATAACCACACGATATGTGTGTTATATCAGTAATAGTAATAGTCAACAGTAGTTTACAGCAGGTAAACGTGCACGAATGTGACGCTCTCAAATAAATCAATGACAAAATCACAGAAAAATCACTTTGTTTAAATAAAAACACCGCAACATAACAGACATTGCGCTCAATGAGATGAGCAAATATGACACCCATGCGCGCTCGTGCACTCAGCCGTAACTATCCACTTTACGCGTGATCATCAAAGCTAATTAACCCTCTAAACACACCTACTGGGTGCAGAATATAGACACAGCGATGCTGCTGCTGCGCAGCTCTCAGTTTATCATGCGTGTGTGATTTCATGTGGTTGCCATGGTTTCCAGCGTGCGCTCTGAACTGATGGAGTTTAGTGAATGACGTGAGGACGCACCCGTATGCGTTCGTATAGAACAACACACTTTATTTCACTTTATGCCAGTTTTTTAAAAGTAGCGTCACTGGGTCAGCTGGACTTTGGTCTCGTGGCAGCAGACTGTGGTCAGACTGATGGTTTTGGCTTCGCTTGGCACTGGGCGTCCTGCGCGCGGTGCGTGATGCACCTGGTGGAAGCAACGGCGCCGATCAGAGCTCTCTTTCAAAGCTGTTTTTCAAAGATGAGCAGCGAGTCTTTCTGTGCGCATCATGGATTTAATCCTGTTTAGTTACAAATGAAAACCCGCTCCACAGAACAACTGGAACAGGCAGAATACACACAAACAGGTCATGTTGGTCACAATAATGGAGGGAACTGATGTCTCCGTCCACTTTCCATTTCATAAGTGACCCAAGCAGTCAATTCAGAGACTCCAAACCAAGTGACTGATTGACAGCTGCTTGTCCCGCCTCCCGTTTCGCGTTGTCTTTTGCGACACCCCGCGACGATCAGACGGTTGTCTGTCTGGTGCAATCCTTGTAGTGTGACCACTCGCGAGTAACACGACACCGTACGATTTTATGACACAATTTCTGTTAATGTGACATATGACCATCGTGAACGACGGAAAAAGTCGTGTAGTTTGATCCTGGCTTAACTTTGTGTGTTAACTTCACTCCGGACAACTTCATGAATCTCGGGCAGTAAAGTGTTTTTTCTCGGGGATTACTTCTGAAACCTGACGCAGTTCCCACAATAAAAATGCCCCATTGACAGACAACAACACCGGTGAGTGAAAAGTCTCCCAGCTCAATGCTAACTGTTAGCCTATGACTTGTTAGCTAATTTACTTGTCTGGGTCTCTGTGGTACTGCATGTACTTCCAACTCCATATCAGACTCTGGGTCGATCATACAGCTCCATAACAGGCTTCTCCATTTTATTCCATCAATCGGAGTCTGATCATCTATCAATTTTTACAAATAATGTTCATGCGAGTGACGAAGCTGGTGTTAAAACCAAATCTGTTACCTTCAGAATCTGTGTCCGTTCCATGGTGACATCATGAAATGGGTGTAAAATGTTGAGATTGGTTGAGAGCTTCGGTGGTTCGATACAGTCAGACGTTTTACTTCCATGTTGGAAATTACATGCATAGAAATACTAATACTTACACCAGATTAGTTTCTATAATGGTGAGGGAACATGTTTAGCTTATATATGCCTGTAGTTGACTTTTGGAACGTTTGGAAAGCTGATACAGCTCCTTTAACTTAACTGTAAGCTTTGCAGTACAGTCTCCCTGTGTCACATATCCACAGCACAACTATAAACATGGATTTTGTTGTGAAAATATTGTGTTAGAGGACCTTCAAAATAAAGCCATCTTCATAATAAAAGTGGGATTACTATCGATTTTTGGTTGATATTGGGGTTTTGGATCGATTTGCGATTGATACATCGATCTATATTGATGTAATCGATATACACACACCGGACACTTTATTAGGGAAACCTGTCCAACTGCTCGTTAATGCAAATTCTAATCAGCCAATCACATGGCAGCAACTCAATGCATTTAGGCATGTAGACATGGTCAAGACGATCTGCTGCAGTTCAAACCAGCATCAGAATGTGGAAGAAAGGTGATTTAAGTGACTTTGAACGTGGCATTGTTGTTGGTGCCAGACGGGCTGGTCTAAGTATTTTAGAAACTGCGGATATACTGGAATTTTTCCATGCAACCATCTCTAGGGTTTACAGAGAATGGGCCCAAAAGAGAAAATATCCAGTGAGCAGCAGTTCTGTGGGTGCAAATGCCTTGTTGATGCCAGAGGTTCAGAGGAGAATGGCCAGACTGGTTCCAGCTGATAGTAAGGCAACAGTAACTCAAATAACCACTTGTTCCAACCGAAGTATGCAGAAGAGCATCTCTGAATGCACAACACATCCAACCTGGAAGCAGATGGGCTACAGCAGCAGAAGACCACACAGAGTGCCGCTCCTGTCAGCTAAGAACAGGAGACTGAGGCTACAATTCACACAGACTCACCAACATTGGACAATAGAAGATGGAGAAATGTTGCCTTGTCTGATGAGTCTCCATTTCTGCTACCAAATTCGCATGGTAGGCTCAAATTTTGGTGTCAGCAACATGAAAGCATGGATCCATCCTGCCTTGTATCAACAGTTCAGCTTGGTGGTGATGGTGTAATGGTGTGGGAGAGATTTTCTTAGCCCACTTTGGGCCCCTTAGTACCAACGTGGCGGTTTAACCACCACAGCCTACCTGAGTATTGTTGCTGACCATGTCCATCGCTTTATGACCACAGTGTAGCATCCTCTGATGCTGCTTCCAGCAGGATAACGCCACCATGTCATAAAGTGGGAATCATCTCAGACTCTTTTTTTTTTAACATGACAATGAGTTTTTTGTACTCAAATGGTCTCCACAGTCACCAAATATCAATCCAACAGAGCAGCTTTGGGATGTGGTGGAACGGGAGGTTCTCATCATGGATGTGCAGCCGACAAATCTGCAGCAACTGTGTGATGCTGTCATGTCAATATGGAGCAAAATCTCTGAGGAATGTTTCCAGTACCTTGTTGAATCTATGCCACCAAGGATTAAAGCAGTTCTGACGGCAAAATGGATCCGACCCGGTACTAGCAAGGTGTACCTCATAACGTGGCCGATGAGTGTGGATTGATGTATTGTTACACCCCTATGGAGCTATTGCTGTAGTTGTCCATTTAAGAAATTTTTGCCGTTTAAAAGTAATTAAAAAGCCATGAAGAAGTGTTATATTACCGAATCTAATATTCTGTTTATAGTCTATTAAAACTATTGTTATTGCAGATGAACAGACTCAAGATGTTGAGACTGAAAATAAGCCGTAAAGAAAAGCCGTAGGTTTATAATTAATGGAGACACACGTCTCCACACAGATGATACCAGTTTGGATTTATTTGTGCAATAACACTTTCAGTGGTGTTATTCCTGCGCGAAATGAAAACAAAAACAAGAAGAAGTTGAAACAGACGGACTTTATCCTTGAAGTGTTCGGGGCTGCCAGCAGGCAGCAGGAAGAATGCATTACAGTCCCTCCAAAGGCGGCTCGGACGGGCCAACATGTTGCACTTGGCATGTCCTCACGTCCACAGAGACAGAAATTTGTTTTCCACGGAGCCGGCTGGCTGGCCGCGCGACTCCAGCGCAGCCCTTTGTGCGTTCGCTGCCCGTCACCCAGAAAAGGGCTGGAGCTGTCAGGAAACGTTACATCTGTAAGAGAAGTTGGCCTGCGCTCCGGTTGCGGCGCTGCCAGGGAGAGCTGGGCTGCATGCGCCAGTAATTAGATGCAGTTTATTGTCCGCGCGGGGTCAGCGGACTGAGGTTCGGGGGCTTTACTGCTGCTTGAGCGCGCAGATTCACTGTTGACGCTGATAGGAACGCAGTGGGGGGCCACTCCACTGGGTGTGTGTTTGAGAGCACGAGTACATTAGAAGAAAGGACACACACATACATGCGTGCACACACACACGTTGTTGTGCTCCCAATCATGCAACGTCCCATCCCACAGCACCGCCGGGCTGCAGTGTGAAGCTCGGTGGGGGGCTCATGACATCTCTGCTCCCCACAAAGCTTACACCCCCCGGTTTCTGTGTGTGTGAGTGTGTGTGTGCTTTGAATTGCCAACAGAGGGAGGAGCGTATGCATGTGTGTTAGTGCTCCATGAATGAGGGGTGAGGGAGTGTCAAGCCTGCGTAAACCAGCCGTAAACATGATGTGTTTACATCCTTCATTGGAAAACAAGGCCAGCAGCTCACCTGGTAAACTTCTGACCCCCCCCGACTTTCCTGCTCTACATCCAGAGGATAGAGAGGATTGGTCCTTCCTCTCATCCCCCTCAGGCGCGAGCTGAGTGGAAATCGCTCACCAGTGTCCTCACATGGCCTCTCCATCCTCCCCCATCTCTCTGTGATGCTGAAGACTGAGGATGAGGATGTGGAAGACCGTCGTCGGTGGTGAGAAGGCATGCAGCTCAGCAGCCGGCTGACAGCTGTCCCCCGTCACAACACACTCCTGCTGCTGCTCAGACGGCTGGGAAGTAACGGGTCACATTTAAAATACTGTGCAAAATAAGAGAACCTGGATTCCGTTATTGTCACAGTCTGAACTGGTGTACTCTGAATTCAGTTACTTCTAGAGATTACTTTACACGGCACAAGACGCAGGTTACACTGACTGTGTGGATGCAGGAGGTGTTACCTGTGCAGCGACTCTGCAAATCAAAGCCTGAGACTTTCCACAAATGACAAAAGGATGGGAAAAACCACCAAGAGGACAAAAATGCATCTTTGTCACAGGAAATATAGACAATAAACAGTTGAGACAGTTAAGCCCAGCATAAACTAGCTGCGTTTACATGGCACAATTTTAATCCGATCAAATGCCAATCAGAATAAAAATGTGTCATGAAAACATGTCAGCTGATCCGATCAGAAAGAATTTTCAATCCAAGGAGAGGGGTGGTTTAAACCTTTTTACGATCCAATCAGCAGGAAAAAATGAGCAACTAAACGCTTACTCAGATCATTTCTGTGGAATTTTGTCTCTGCGCATGCTTGAACCACAGATCCGCCCCTTTCCTGATTTCTGTTTTTTTTTCATGTTTGTCACAATTAAATGTTTCATATCATCAAACTAGTTTAAATAATAGACAAAGATAACAAGTAAAAACAAAATGCGGTTTTTAAGTGAAGATTTTTATTTTTAAGGGAGGAAAAAAATCCAAACCTCCATGTCCCTGTGTGAAAAAGTGATTGCCATCTAAACCTAATAACTGGTTGTTCCACCTTAGCAGCAACAGCTGCATCAAGCGTTTGTGATAACTGGCAGTGAGTCTTCTACAGCGCTGTGGAGGAATTTTGTTCCACTCATCTTTGCAGAATTGTTGTAATTCAGCCACATTGGAGGCTTTTCCAGCATGAACCGCCTTTTTAAGGTCATGCCACAGCATCTCAATGGGATTCAGGTGGGGACTTTGACTAGGCCACTCCAAAGTCTTCATGTTGTTGTTCTTAAGCCATTCAGAGGTGGACTTGCTGGTGTGTTCTGGATCATTGTTCTGCTGCAGAACCCAAGTGCGCTTCAGCTTGAGGTCACCAACAGATGGCCGGACATTCTCCTTCAGGATTTTTTGGTAGAAGCAGAATTCATGGTTCCATTTACCACAGCAAGTCTTCCAGGTCCTGAAGCAGCTAAACAGCCCCAGACCATCACACTACCACCACCATATTTTACTGTTGGTATGATGTTCCTTTTCTGAAATGCCGTGTTACTTTTACGCCAGATGTAATGGGACCTCCACCTTCCAGAAAGTTCCACTTTTGTCTCGTCAGTCCACAGAGTATTTTCCCAAAAGTCTTGGGGATCATCAAGATGCTTTCTGGCTAAACTGAGATGAGCCTTTATGTTCTTTTTGCTCAGCAGTGGTTTTGGTCTTGGAACTCTGCCATGCAGCCATTTTTGCCCCCCAGTCTCTTTCTGATGGGGGAGTCATGAACACTGACCTTAACTGAGGCAAGTGAGGCCTGCAGTTCTTGGATGTTGTTCTGGGGTCTTTTGTGACCTCTTGGATGAGTCGTCGCTGTGCTCTTGGGGTCACTTTGGTCGGCTGGCCCCTCCTGGGAAGGTTCACCACTGTTCCATGTTTTCACCATTTGTGGATAATGGTTCTTACTGTGGTTCTCTGGAGTCCCAAAGCTTTAGAAATGGCTTTGGAACCTTTTCCAGACTGATAGATCTCAGTTACTTTGTTTCTAATTTTTTCCTGAATTTCTTTGGATCACAGCATGATGTCTGTGCATGAGGTGTGTATCAGTGGGCATGGTGTATGCAGGTGTACAAGGATTGGTGTTGGAGAGAGTGAATGTCTGAGAGTAACAGGAAAGAGAACCGTGCAGGAGGGGAGGGATGTGTAGCAGGAGGAGGGGGTGGGAAGGGAGGGTGTCAGGGGTGCACATGGAGGACAAAGTAAATAGGGGGAGTGAGGAGTGTGTGTGGGAAGGGGAGGTGTGTGTGGGAGTGAGGAGTATGGGTTGGGGGTTGAGGAAGATACGTGTGAGTCGTTGAAGGGAAGGAGGTGTGGGTGATGGGGGGCATGTTTTTCTCTCTCTCTCTTCTCTTCACTCTTTTCTCTCTGTTGCACTTCTTATCGTATCTTCTCCAACCTTTAATTTCCCTCCTGTCAAGCCCAGCAATACGATGTAAAATGCAGTGATAAACATTTAATTAAAGCAATAAAATGAATGAATTCAGAATATCAAGGAGTAGCCTTATATTCATAAAGCTCCTCTTGGCAAAGCAAATCTGTTCAACACAAAAAAGCAGCCAGATCATCATTCTGCTGCTACAATGCTGGACAGGACAAGTTAGAAAGAAAAAAAAAAAGAATTCATCTAAAAGAGCCAGAGGTTTTAATGGTGTCCATTTAATCTGTTTACTGTATTAAATTAAGTCAAAATCCATGTTGATGTTCTTGTGTGTGTCCACATCATTTCATCATCTCTTTGACCTGGAAAGTTTCTTCCTACCTTCTTCTCACGAGTTTTGAAATCGTAGACGTCCTTTTGGAAGGACCGTTGTATGCATGCGATTGCAAAGGATTTTAAACAAGTTATTAATTGTTCTGCCGTTCAGACACGCCTTTCAAACATCTGAGTAGATGAACAAGTCATTTTTCTTCTCTAAAGTCCTGCAGATAAACCTGATGCCACATAGATAACCACAAAATGACTCTTTCAGACATCAAATTAATCAGAGTTCCAGATGAACCAGAAGTTTTCAATATCATTTAACTTTGATATAAACTGCTCTCTGAGGCCTTGTGGACAACGCTTGTGGACAACTTTGTATCTGGGAAGGAAATCAAAGAGATCTTAGAGAGATTTCCACCCACAAGTTGTCCAAACTTCAAATGGCGGCCTGTTTGTCAAGAACTGGCTGTCCCAGCTACCTCAGGCCCACAGCAGACGCTATGATGCAAAAGCATCACTCGCTATTTCATCACTGTTTCTGCAGAGCTGCAGCTCTTCATGTCAAAATGCTGCACATACAATCAGAAAAAAAGAAAGAATGATTGCAAAATCTGACCTGCAGTGCCAGGGAAACTTTCTTCCTAGCCAAAATGAACACTGGTTTGCCAAGAACCAGTTGACCCAACATCTCCAGATAGGACAGTCCTTTGCGTACGAGCCCATTCCAGATGTCTTTTGAGTTTTCAAAAAGAAATGAACATCCAAACCTCAACTAGAGAAATACAATGATCACTCACTGACACAATATGTCAGTAAAGTGATATTTTAGATATTTGACCTGTGACTGATTCCAGCTGAGATTTCATGAAAACAGAAAAAACAAAGTTATTCCAGTTTCTCTTCTTGTTCCATCTCTTTAAATATTCCATGTGTCAGTTGTACAGAGACACAGTTTAATCCTCTTTTGAAAGAAGCAAGTAATTTAACAATATTTTTGCTGAATTCAATGCTGACATCTATAAATAAGGCCCTTGGCTATTAGCATAAAAACATGCTAATAGCTTAGTGCTATGTTATGCTGCTTTCGGTCTTCTATTGACCATGTTAGAAGTTATTGTTTGTTAGATTTCTCTGACTGTTCGTATTTGTTCTTAGCAAAAGAACAAATACCAGGAAGGAAGATTTTCATGAATGGAACAGTCTTTGTAAACAGTTTGTAAGTGGGATTCTAGGGTGGATTCACACCAGGATAGTCTGGGACTCTGTCCGATTGTGGAGATATTTCAGAAAAATTTCACACATTCTCTTTGCTTCGGTTTGCGTTAATACTGCAGTAACCGAAGCGAACAAAACCATCTGGTTAAACTAACACAGAAACAACAGCTGCTCACTAGGGGGCAACACT
>JALJCO010005104.1:0-245108 GCA_023101725.1 Atherinomorus stipes
CTGCAATTAGGCCGACAGCTAAGTTCAGATTTGGGGAAATGTTGTATATGTGTCGTTTGTGGCACAAGCCATCCTTTCATCCCTGTCGTAGTGATGTGAAATGATGTTTGCGGGTCACCACTAAGGGGCGCTGTTCATTGTTATTGTGATGTCAGAAATTGAAGAAGAAGAGAACATTTGGCTTTTGTAGATAGCAGAAAGCAGCAGCAATGAATGAATGAATGCACCAAGCAGTGTAATAAAAGTTCTGAAATATACAGCGGTGTTAGGACATTTTCTTGTGCGTTCAGCCAAAACAACGTGCTGCAACATTTCCTCTTTAATGACATGGAGGCGTTTGTCTGGATGATAACGGTATAAGAGACAAGAGACCCCTTTCCAGAACAAGTTTGAAAGGGTTGGAACTGTATTATTGCCTAAAGCGCTTTGAGTGGTCCGCAAAATGCGTAATTTAGCGCATCACTGGAACAAAAAATGTTGTCCATGGGTGCCGTTTCAAATGTGGTCACACTTTTCAAATCTTATAAGTGAAAAACAGAGGTCTCAAGCAAAAATAATTTACCTCGTAGAAACAAGAGCACTATGTGGTGGGATTATTTTAACCCCCATTTTCAGGATCAAAATGATCCAGATTTGGGCCCAAGCCTTTGAAATACCCAAAAGAGCAAAAAATCTGGATTAAAGGCAGGATTGGATTCACAGATCTGGATTTAAATCTTCAGGATAAAATTTCGTTTGAAATACCCAATTTCTGATCAGATCTGGAAAAATCCAATCCACCTGGATTAATCCTGGTGGATTATGTTTGAAATACTGGGCCCTGAAGACCTAGCCTGGTACACCAGCCTAACTAACGCCATGTATGAGATACACGGCAAGTTGGAAATCAGTCTCCAGCGGAGGGAATCCAGACTGACTTGCTGTGTATCTCATACATGGCATTAGTCAGGCTGGTGTACCAGGCTACTGAAGACCTGCCACTACGCGCAACTTCTTTCTGTTATTGTTTCATGTGTCCTGGAGGGACGGATTTGTAAATCTCCATCTAACAGGATCAGGGTCATTTTGATTCAGATATCAATCTGAGATCCTTGGATTCCAGGGACTGAAATCCAAAGCCTAGTATTTTAAACATAATCTTCAAGGATTAATCCAGGTGAATTGGATTTTTTTTTTTTATCAGAAACTGAGTAATTCAAACAAGATTTTATCCTGGTTTGAATCCAGATCTGTAAATCCAATCCTCCTTTTGATCCTGATTTTTCTCTCTCCCTCTTTTAGGTATTTAAAACGTTTGGGCCCAAACCTGGACCATTTTGATCCTGAAAAATAGGGATTAAAATAAACCCACCTCAGAGGAAGATCTTGATGTGTAAAACAATGGGGTTCACAGCTACAGTCACTAACTATATTTTACTCTGAATCTTCTTAGGATACTCCGTTCATATTGATTAAATATTAAATGTTCATATGCATTGTGACAGAGCTAAATTTACAACAAACATGCAACATAAGTAAACTATCTTTGCTTGAAGCCGCTTTTTTCCCTTTAAAGATTTGAAGTGTGTAATCAAGGTTTGTAAATTGCAGCAATGCACACTATTTTATGTTCCAGCGATGGTAAATTGATTGTACTTAAAGCACGTAAAAAGAAGAAAAAAAAAGAAAAAAAGAAAAAAAACAGAAGAGAAAAAAACCGGAAGAAAAACCCCCCCTTCTAGTCATGTTGCTGACCACTCAGAGTGCTTTATACCCTTTCAGACTGCTCTAGAAAGCATATCCACATTTCCTAATATCTGAACGTAGCCGGGATGCAATAAGTCCGCAGCCCTACTTCCAGCATTGTTTCTGCTGTTTGCAATTAGTAATACAGCATCAGCATTGATCTTTAAATAATACTGATCAGACACGTGCTCGAGACAAGTTCTTGTGTCGTCTAGAGACTCAAGATATGTAATATTATTATACCTTTAATCTAAACAGCTGCATTCAGCCAAATTTCTTTTATTGTGTTGAGTTAATGTGAATATATTAAAGTGAAATTTGATTGAATAAAGGAAACGCAAAACTATACACTTTATGTATCATGTGGCTTTTAGGTTGCAGATATACATAAAGTGTATAGTTTTGTGTTTCCTATATTCAAATTTCCCTTTATATAATATATTCACATTAACTCAACACAATAAAATGACATTTGACTGAATGCAGCTGTGTAAATAAAAGGTATGTAATAAAATTGGATGGAAAATCTACATGTAATTAAATTACATTAAGTCAACCTTTTGGGTTTGAATTTAAGTTTATTTATACGCCTATATGTCTCAAATTTATTTAGTTTCTGTTCAGATGAGGGGTCACAAAAGCCCAGATCAAATCAAGTTGGGTGTCAGTTTCAGTCAGTAATATTTTGGTTATTTTTGAGGAGTTTTTTTCCCCTCAATATGTATTGTTTAATGCAAAATTAATTTCAAAATCTGCTTGTTTTCCTTTTTACTAAAGTGAAAATGTGATTACAGACATAGCCACCTATGCATACTTAATTTAATACTAGATTAGATAATTTTATACAATATAGCAAGTGCATAATTATTCATCTTTTCAAATACAGTCAACAGTCTCCAATGGACAGTCCTTGTGGAAAATGACGTGTATGCCATCTAGTGGACAACCACACCACCTACACTACAACAATGATCCTGGGATACTTTTCCTGCAGTTTTTCCACTTTTCTGACTCTATATTTACAAAAATCTGCTTTTTATGGTCCATGCAGCATGTTTGGCATGTACCAAGCTACTAAAAAAAATACCATAATCCCACTTTCCTTAATTGGAGCAACAAAATAAGGCCAGGCACGGTTTTTCTTTTAACATTTTACCACTCACTTTATTCATTTTTAGGATACAGCCACAGATGAATTTAATAAATCAAGACCTCATTAATCATCACAAAAGCCATCAAAGACAAAGAATCACACATTTTGTTCAGGCCAAAACTTGACTTAGACGCCATCTAAATCACAAATTAAACTTTGTAAAAATAAAAGTAATTCTTAAACAGAAGCGTTTCTTTTGTTTTACATAATTACTCATGTAAAACACATTTAATAAAAAAACAAAAAACAAATAAGGACAGTGTGACTATTCAGTACTCATAGTGCTTTCTGTGTGCTATGTCATCTTAGTCGTAATAGTCCTTGATCTCAAGCCAGCCTCAGAAAACCTCTAAATCTGTAGAGTTGTAAACGACTACTGACTCTTCAGTGCCCACAGCAGTTTCCTCTTGAACTTCTTCATCCTCGTCCTCTTCCTCTTCAGCTGCCTCCTCTAATGACTCCAAGGCCTCATTGGTATCACTAGCAAAGGTCTCCCTGGAGACGTCGTCATGCTCCTGCAGGTTCAGCGTCCCGATGGCTTGCTTCATCTTCTTAGCCACCAAGTGTCGTCTCCTCTTCTGGGCAGCCTTCTTGCTCTTGCTCTCTTTTTGCTGCTCCTCAAAGAATATCTTCTTGATCTGGGTCTTGGTGATGCTGGGTGTGTTCTTCAGCAGGTTCAGATACACCCCCCCAGGCGTCCGCCTCCTGCTGCCATCCATGGTGTACACACCACCGGCTTCCTCCAGCGTGGCAGTCTCGCCCAGCAACTCTATGGCTTTTTTCTTCCCGATAACTTTGACCACGCGCTCAATCAGCTCTTTTTTGGTCTCTTTTAGTCTGTATGCTATTTCATCAGACACGCTCTCATCAGTATCGTCCTCTGTGATCTCATACCGGCCCTTTATGTCCATCTCAGCTCTTGGGCCCAGTCTCTCTTTAACTGGCCTTTTCCTCTTAGCATCACCCCCTGATCTGTCCTCCAGCCCTCGGTTTTTCATGTAGTCCTCCAGCTCAGCATCCAGCATACTAACTTCTCCATCTTCCTTCCCTTGCTGTGACAGCTTCTCCAGTTCTCTCTCCTTCTCCATCATCTTACGGGCCATGACAAAGTTATAAGTTTCCACATTTCTGCTGGACATGTCAACGCCCTCCATGCCAAATATGCCGAGCTCTGCTGTTACAGCATCCTGGCACTGCTCTTGGACCACAGAGCCCCAAATGTTGTTCACCTTGCGGCTTCCCGGTGCGCCGGTGGTGTGCAGAGGGGTCGGTCCTCGCGGGGCGTTGCATGCAGGCGGCTGCGGAGCGTTGGCAACTTTCTGGCGCTTTCGACGCCAAACTGTTCCCTCGTCATCAGAGGAATCCGAGTCGCTGTTGCTTGAATCCACCGTCTTACTGTTGAGGCGGTAAGCAGCTCTGCTCTGGAAGGACTGGCCGCTGAAAACCGGAGCAACCTGGGCACGTTCAGCTGAAGCGGTGCCGATCTCATTATCCGAGCTGGACCCGGAGATCTCACCATCTTCCAGGTCACCATCCATATGATCCGCCATTTTTATCCTAAAGTCACAGCCTAAGCGAGCTGTTGACTATCTTAGCCAAAGTAAGGATACTTTGCAGGTGTAGCAGCTAACTCAACAACATTAGCAGCTAACAGTCCCGCTGAACTTTATCATAAACTCCGAACAAAAAAGGGAAAACAGACGTGTAGTTAAAGTGCCTTCAAATATCTGGGAGAAGCTGACTCCTTGCTCAACGTGAGTTTGTATTTTAGTGTTGTTTGGCTCTTGGTGACTACCCAAATGCACGAAGGGAGCAGGAAAATTCCCGCGAGGCTAAAAAATTGCACTTCCGCTACTTCTGACTTCCGCTTGGCTGACCCTTTCAATATAAATGTAAAAAAATATTTCTATTAATTCTAGTCACTCTCCTTTTTTATTTATATTAGCACTCATCTTGTTTAATCATTCGACACTGTACAGAATAGTTTTGCCCAATTACTCAGATTTTTAACAAATCAATATTTTAACAAATGAAAACAAGCTAAATAAAATATGTATTGAATTCAAAATAATCTTTACTTATTTCGAATAGGTATCTAAAAACTTTGTATTTGGTTAGTTGATTTGAAACAAATGCTTTTTCTGAAGTCCTTAGGGAACCCTTTATTTAATAAACAAATTTTTTTTTGAGTACAGTGCATGCTGCATGGGCTAAGTGTAAATCCTGACTTAAAAAAAAAAATGTTTACCTTAAAATTGTTCTAGGTTACCTATATTTTAATATCTTGAAATTCTGAGGCTGCACATTTTTTATGTGGGTTAGTTTGTTTAATCTGCAGTTTTTCTGGTCTACACCCACTTGTTCAAATGCAGATTTGAGGAGCGCTGGAGTCTATCCCAGAAACTATTAGGCAGGAGCCAGGATAC
This sequence comes from Atherinomorus stipes, assembly GCA_023101725.1. NCBI lineage: Eukaryota > Metazoa > Chordata > Actinopteri > Atheriniformes > Atherinidae > Atherinomorus > Atherinomorus stipes. The sequence continues at coordinate 5,305 of JALJCO010005104.1, forward strand.
ATCTTGGACAGGTAATTTGCAGTATCTTCTGTGTTTGGTTTATTTTATTTTATTTTGATTTAATTTATTTGAGACAAGATTATAACTTTTTAAAATGTCTTTATTTGCTTTAAAAGCAATTTACTAAATAGCATGTCATACACCACTTAGTTATGTGCAGTTTTACACATGTATTTTCGTTCAACTCTCAAAACACATGAAAAAGATTGTGTGTTTTATACATCTTAACTTAAATTACAGCTCTAAAGGGGTACAAAAAATAAACAGGATTATTTTCATGACCATGGCTCATTTTTACGTGAAATAAGAAGCTACTATTTTAACTGTTTATCGTTTGTTTTAATCGTACATTTTTATGTTGTAGGCATGACTTTGGCACAAGATTTGCTCATGCTGTTGTTTTAGACTTCATTTTATGGTGATTTTATTTTGTTAAGAAGAAAAAAAATGAACACTTGTGGATGTTACGTCAACGACCTCCGCGCTTGCGCAGTGTCACACATAAACAATATGGCTGCGTCCGTACAGCGCCTCACATCTGCGGGGGAGATATCTTCTTCAAAGACATTTACTGAAGACAAATTATTTAAGTGGGGTAAGATTTAAGTCCTTAGAGTTGTTTTTAAGTATTTTATACATTTTAGATAACTCAAAGTCAATGAGCAGTTTATATAATAACGGAGGAAAGCCTCGCAGCGTAGCAACCTCATTGTTTGTAATAGTTTTAGCAGCAAACAGCCGCAATCTGCTTTGCTGTTATGTGATTAATGTTTACTTAAGCTTTGATAATCCAGTAGAATGATCGATGACGTAGTTTAATTGATTATGGCTGATTGATATCAGATGACGTAAGTGCTCTAAATTTGAAGCGTCACCGTGATTGGCTGTCCTGTCAGTGTTTTGTTGGACCACGGAGACTGTTGGCAACCCAGGCCGCCCACCAGGTGGCGCTAAATGTCCCTGAAACCAAGGTGACTGTGCTAGAAAACGGACTCCGGGTGGCTTCAGAGGATTCTGGCCTTACAACTTGCACAGTAAGTTAGAGGTTTTCCTCTTAAATACACAGGCCTGTTTCTTTTACACTGTTACAACGCTAGAAAATGTATTCCTTTTATATTTATTATGCCTTTTGTATCAGTAAATTGTGTTTCACACCATCACTTCTAGTTTTTGGTAGTTAATTTGTTCCTGTGATAGTTTGGTTTCTTTCTGTTTGTTTTTTTATAATAAACCCCGTTCTGTATCATTAGTGACACACAATGACAAGGAATGTTGTAATATTTTGATAACTAAACAAGCTACTTGGTTAATGATTTGGGTGTTAAGCCTTTTCAAGTCCAAGGTTTTAGCTAATTCCTGTTCAGGAGTTATGGTACATGGAAAGCATATTGTGTTCATGATATTTTGATGACTGACTACTTCCAGGTGGGCCTGTGGATTGATGCAGGCAGTCGCTATGAGAATGAGAGAAATAATGGCACAGCACACTTCTTGGAGCATATGGCTTTTAAGGTAAGAGGGTAACACAGCACAGTGTTTTTTTATCCTGCTATGGAATGAGTAAGATAAATAAAAAATGTTGTTTGCCACAAAACATACTCCAAGGTTTACTTATCTGTATGTATGGTATTACAGGGCACCAGGAAACGCTCTCAGCTGGATCTGGAGTTGGAGATTGAGAACATGGGTGCCCATCTGAATGCATACACATCCCGAGAGCAGACTGTCTACTACGCCAAAGCTTTCTCAAAAGATCTTCCACGAGGTAGAGTGTGAGAAAGGAGTTGAAAGTTGCAGTGATGCACTGAGATGTAGTGGTAAAAGGTTGGGTGACGGGTAACTGATAGTTGCACCTAAGCCATTTCTTTCCATGTCTGCATATTTGATTCAACAATGTAAGATTATTCCCCTCATGAGCAGAAAACCCCACATCATAATCAATGTAATGTTAAAACAAACAAAAGAAAAAGCATACAAGTTACAAGTACCAGATTCTTCTGCATCAATTTAACTACAGTGTATTCCTTGATTCACTGTCCTAAAACCAATTTAAGAAGTCCTTTTTAACTTGAGTGTTGAAGTGCAGTTAGCACCCTAAAAAGTAAAGTTATAACACATCTTCGAAAAGAAACATCAGGATTATATTTAAATGTCTGGTTTCTGTCTCAAAGCTGTTGAGATTCTGGCTGACATCATCCAGAACAGCACACTGGGTGAGGCGGAGATTGAGAGGGAGCGAGGGGTGATCCTCAGAGAGATGCAGGAAGTGGAGACAAATCTGCAGGAAGTGGTCTTTGATTATCTTCACGCTACAGCATACCAGTCCACAGCGCTGGGGAGGACCATCCTGGGCCCCACTGAGAACATTAAGTAAGACCAAACATGTTCTCTTCTCTAAGTGCAGCTGATTGCTTTGAAGCATGTTATTTATTTGTTTTTTTTTCTGATAAAGAAATGCAGCTCACCTTTCCACCACACTGTGAATCAGCTGTGTATATTTTTTGATGCAGGACCATTAACAGAGGAGACCTGGTCGAGTACATCACTACTCACTACAAAGGACCCAGAATTGTGCTGGCAGCTGCAGGAGGTCAGAAATGTTTGTCTTCTCACATGCTTGGTTAGAATGAGGTGAAAAGTTTTCAAGTGACAGAGGAATATGGTTCATGATATGTGATGGTCTTATAAAACTAAGATGTCATGTTTGCTTCCCAATAAACGCCACCAAAAATCTGAAAATGTCAGTTTGAAAACATTCTGACCCTCAACTTCCTGTGATCTGTTTCCGATCAGGAGTTTGTCACAATGAGCTCATCAGTTTGGCCAAGTATCACTTTGGAAAGCTTCTGGGCAGATATCAGGGCGAAGCTCCAGCACTTCCACCGTGCCACTTCACAGGAAGTGAGGTAGGATCAAATCTTCAGTCTTCTTTGCTTGTCAGTCTACTAGAGAAGAAAGTCTTTACCATGTGGTCATTGGAAGGATATTCCACGTAACTGTTGGGGCGGGAGACAATATGCAGAAACATCTCAAGAGGGTGATTGCTGCTGAGAAATCACATCTGCTTCCATTTCAGATACGTGTGCGTGATGACAAAATGCCCCTGGCTCATATAGCCATCGCTGTGGAGGCAGTTGGATGGTCTCACCCAGACACCATCCCCCTGATGGTAGCCAACACGCTCATTGGAAACTGGGACCGTTCGTTTGGTGGAGGCGTGGTGAGTACAGAGGAAACTGGTGGGTGTGACGCAGTCTGAACAGATCTGAGGCTTCCATCTAGTGGGCAACGTAACGCCATATTTATACCTCGTGTGTGTATCATGTTATATTTTGACATTTAAACCACATCCCACTCTCTGCCATAAGTATTGGACATACAGTGTCCATAAATGAAGTCATGTCTAATATAGTGAAATGACACAGGGAGTAAATATTGAACACATGAAGAAATGGAGGCGCAAAAAGGTATCAGAAAACAGCTGGAGTCTTTCAGTATTTAGAGAGTAATCTAAAAAAGAAAATGATCCATGTAAACACCTCTTTCCGAATTAAGTGCTGAACCGAATGAATTTTCATTCTGTTTCGCATTAGGGGGATGAATATTCCTTTTCCCAAACCAAACGGGGTTTCATGGAAACACTGAAGTTGTGAGGTCCATAAAAGGTTTCACACAAACCAGTATGCCCATCTCTTCATTCCGGTGTGATTGTGTCCTTTGTAAACCCAGAATCTGTCCAGTAAACTGGCTCAGATGGCCTGTCAGGGAAACCTGTGCCACAGCTTCCAGTCCTTCAACACCTGCTACACAGATACCGGCCTGTGGGGGCTCTACATGGTGTGTGAGCCTGGCACCATCACCGAAATGATGCACTTCACTCAGATGGAATGGTTAGTACCCTTACATGAAGCAAAGACTGCACCTGCTGCATGTCTGATATCAGATTGTAACACGCGCTCCTGTTCCTGTCAGGATGTCCCTCTGTACGAGTGTGACGGAAAGTGAGGTGGCCCGGGCCAAGAATCTGCTTAAAACCAACATGCTCCTGCATCTTGACGGTAAGGCAACATGACAGAAACTCATACGCTTGCGCAGTCTGGGTTGTCAATGTTGATTTTCTTCTTCCAGGATCCACCCCAATCTGTGAGGACATCGGCAGACAGATGCTGTGCTACAGTCGCAGGATTCCTCTGCACGAACTGGAGGCCCGGATCGACGTGAGTGGACTGTGTTTGCTTGATTTAAGGAAAAAGTGTTGCATTTATTGGAAATTGAGCAAAATATATTCCTGTGATTAGCAAGTAATGGCTTAAAGTTACAGTAAAAGGTTGTTGGAATTTCCAAAATGAGTTTACTGTTCACTGAAAAACAGCACCAAAATGTTGCAGCTCATTTGGCCTTACATTGCTTCATGAAATCAGAACTACTTAACTTTAAAAAAAACAAAACAAAACAGAGTGGGAGAACTGTGGGAGTGGGTTGCATTGTCTAACAAGTATTTCCTCTCAACAGGCCATTGATGCCAACACCATTAAGGAAGTGTGCACCAAATACATCTATAACAGAGCTCCTGCTGTTGCAGCAGTTGGTACGTTCAAACCTTTTCTATTAAAGATTAAAAGAATGTAATAATGTATTTCATAGTTTGAGTAAATTTCTATTGTACTTCCTGTGGATAAAGAAATGTCTTACTAGCCAACACACTGCACCCCCCCCCTCTGAGAGATTTGGCCAGATCTTCCTGCATTCTCACCGACAACCTCTGGTTCTCATAGCGCTGAGCTTTCATCTGCTCTCAGGGACTGGATTTGGGCACCCCTGGTTTAAACTGACGGCTGGAACTACTAAAACTTCAACTGGCAGTGATACTAAATTATTTTTTTGCTTTGTGTTTTAGGTCCAATTGAACAGCTGCCAGACTACAACCAGATCCGCAGCGGAATGTTCTGGATGAGACCCTGAGCAGAACCATTGAGGAACCATCACCTGTACAGCATAAAAACAAACAATATTTAAGTCTCGTCTCTAGTTATTATTTTTTATTATAAAATAAAGAACACAATAACATTAAAATAACAGATTCTATTATCATTTATGGTTCTTGTCATTTTTTCTTGGCTGCCACTTGTTCCTGAGCAGCTTTCTTGGCTTTAACCATCTCCACCAGTTCCTGTCGGACAAACGGGGAAAAGTGTAAATGAGCCTATAAATGAACCATGAGGGTGACATTTAAATCTAGATGATGCTCCTTTAGATAGTTACACAGGATAAATGTTTATGCAAATAAAAACAAGTCTCCAACATACCTTGTACCTCTTCATACAGTCTTTCTTGCTTCGTCCGGGGACAGCAGCAGCGATCTTTTCCCACCTCTCAGGCGTGCTGACTGGGTAGGTTTTCAGGGCTTGCTCCAGAAGTTTCTGTTCCTCTGTGGTCCAGGGAGCAGCGTTAACTTCACTACCAGAAGCTAGAGGACGAGATAAAGCAAAATTAGTAAACATTCGTTTCAGTAATTGACTGGACACCAAATAGATCAGGATTTTATATCCAGTCTGGGGAAAGCAGACTGATGGTCATCTAGCCTCGCTGACAATAGGGGGGTCCATTTCAGTGGGCAGTATGAAATGAAGATGCATCGCATCTCACGATGATGCAATTTTGTTTTTTACTGTCATAGTTCCAGGCTAGAAGCTAAATAAGAAACAAGACCTCTACAGGGCATAAGAACAGAGAAAAAAAAACATTTTGTTGTAACTGAACATGAGTAACAGCTGTTAAGTAAGAGTTAGTTAAGATCTATATACATCTACAGAATCCTGTTTGGCCCAAACCAGATGCTGATTGTACAGCAGTTAATTCTGTACTGAACACCCCACTAAAATACCCTGATCCTATCCAGGTTAAACATTCTGACAGTGTTACCAACACTTTTTAAAACAACATACAGTGACTGCATGCTGGATGTGATGCATCATACACAGACACGGTCATGCTCTCTCACCTCTCATCTCCTGATGCACACTAAAACGCAGTTTTAGTTTTCTTATTGCTCTCTTGAATCTAGCAAACTAGTTGGTCTCCACAACCCTGCCCCCAGCCCTGAGATGTAAACAGCTCTTTGCACTGACCCAGAAAACAGGTGGTGCCTGGCGTAGCACCAGCTCTTCAGAGCTGGAATCAGAACTGGTTCAAAGGTCGTTTTCACATCCAACAGTCCGCTAGACTCAAGTAAACTGGGGGTTGCATCATCCAGTTAAGAAGGGTAGGGATAAATGTTCCCCAGGTTATGCTTTAGGGCCAAACAAAAGCACCCAGAGGGTCCTGACTTACAGCATGCTTGATTCTTTGCTTGAATTGATTGATGACAGCTTCAAAACATAAATGAGGAGCAGCTCCCAAAATAGCAGTGGTAATAAATTTACTGTACACCACAGATTCACCACATAGCTACAAAGAATATAATCACTGGTTTGATCACGATACAATACATCGATACAGTGGATAGCCATTCAATGTTTGTCGGTATCTCAAATTCAGTCATGATATGATTTCGATTAGGGATGCAATTTTGGCTGATATCCAGTATGCTGATATTTTAAAGCTCATGTGGCTGATAACCAATATCGATACGGATGTTAAAGCTGAAAAAAATAAGCAGTCATTGCAAATAAAAGTTTTGCTCTGTTTCAGATGCTTTAAAAAAATAGGGGTGGGAAAAAAAATACCAATACACTGAAATATTGCCATATTTTCATTTGTCGATATCAAATCGATATTTAAAAATGCGGTATCATCCATTTTACTTACAAAATCTTATGAGATTTCATCGTTCTGTAACAAAATCTCATTATTTTGTGAATTTCCACAAGATTTCGTAACAGAACGATGAAATATTTCACAAGATTTTGTTTGTAAAATAGATTCATACTACGTTTTTGAATGTCAACATGATATAAGTACATGAAAATATTGCAAAATTTTCATGAATTCTCGCAAGATTTCATAACAGAATGATGAAATATCCTGACATTTCATTGGTAAAATAGATCAATGCTGCATTTTTGAATGTGAATGATAGCATATGAAGATATCGCGAAATTTCAGTGAATCGATATTTTTTCCCACCCTTAGTCTTTATAAGCTTTAAAGTCTGTTTAAAGTTAGTTTTTTTTTTAGACGTTAGGAACATGGGTTGACTCACTGTTAACTATCAGTTAAATATCAGTGGGGTGGCCGATGTCCGATACTCAGTTTTAAGGCCGATATAGGCTGATACCGATAGGAGGCCGATTATATCGTGCATCCCTAATTTCGATTTGATTTGATTTAGGATCAACTGATTGATATGAAACAATATTACATGTAATAAACAAGGTTATTCTTTAATACAGTGGTTCCCAAACTTTTTCTGTAGGGCCCCCTTCTGATTGGCACTTATAATGTCAAGCAACCCCCCTCCAAACCCACCACCATTTAACATAACTGTTAGCTTTGACTTACTTGAAAGTACATAGTACAATGTCCCTGTATCACATCTATCAGCTGCACAACTATAAACATGTATTTTGTTGTGAACGTGTCAGAGGAACTTCAAAATGAAGCCATTTTCATTATAAAAGTGGGTTTGATGTCGATTTTGAGGATTTTGGATAGATTTGCAATCAATACATCAATATATATCAAGGTATCGATAAATGCACTCACCATCAAACCTCTCTGAGGGTGCCGCGTTGTCTATGGAGGGCGGCACTGAAGTGTGTTCCTTCTTGAACTTCTCAAAGGCTTTTTTGTTAATCTCGTCTTTCTGTAGTGGATCTGGGGACATAATGGGAACAAGACTGAATGTATTAGACCTTAATCAAACCTTAACGACCTGTCAAATTTTGTGTAAGAGACTGGAAATAGTTATTTAGATCCCAGTCTGAAGCAATAACTGTGTAGCATGCTCTATGATCTCAAGCAGCAGTGTACTTAAAAGGAAATCCACAAGAAACACTTTTTTCAAATCAGCCATTTAAAACTTGGAACTGGTGAATCAGACCATGCGATCGTACCAAGTCTTTGTAGATTCTTGGCTTTGTTGATGACATCTTTGGCTGTCCTCTTCAAGCCGCTGGTGGAGTGCAAATTCATGTAATTGGCAATAACTTCCCATCTGCAAGAAAAACATGGGAAACATGAGTTTCTTCCACATGACAATGATAAAGTTCCCAGAGAAATTTCTACTAAATACAGATGTGAAAAAGCTTGTAATGCAGTAGAGCACCTTGCGTTGGTTCCAGCGGGGAACAAGTTGACTGCTTTGATGAGCAGCTGCAGGTCGTCCTCGCTCCAGCCTTTCCCCCCGCCGCCGCCGCCTCCTCCGCTGGCCTGCTCGGCACTGCGAGCCGCCTGCCTGGCTTGGACCTCAGCCTCCTTCTCCTTCTGCAGCTGGGCATTCACTTCCTGCACCTGGAGGAGAAAAACAAATTAAAAACACTGACGTGTTTGTGAATTAGTGCATAAACACATGGAGGATCCTGGCGGTTTCCGGAAGAATAACGTTTTTACCTGCTGCTCAACTGCAGCTTTGCTCTCCTCTTCAGAGCCTTCGGAGAGGACTTCATTCAGGGACTGCAGACTAAAAACAGAAATTTTGTCACATCCCATATCTCATTCCCAAAAACCATTACAAAACTTGGATTTTTATCATTTCTATAATAATTATGTAATTCAATCATATTAAAGCCTGTTCAAATCTGCAGTTCATTTATTCATTGATCTAAAAGGGAAATAAATTCAACACTGATCCAATCTGATGCACACCAGCTCTGCGTTTATGATCCTGATGTACAAAATGCACCTTCAGTCATTAAATTTCATCATGGGTTTGCATCTACCGAACCTTGTGAGTTCCAGGCGGTCACAGAGTTTCTCCACCTCCTCCATCATTTTCACACTGTCAGCTTCATTGTCAGAAAAGTAGTTCCATTTCTGTGAAGGAAAAAATAAGCATGAAGTGCAGAGCTGCAGCCATCTCAAAAATACTCAGTTTGGTCAACATTCATCAGCTTGAGAAAACATGTCAAAGACGAGATGAAAGATGTTTATTGGAGGGTCAAAACCTTGCAGGCGGTCCTGAGTTTCTGCCTCTCCTTCTTGATGGCTTTCTTCTGGATCTCCTTCTCTTTCTTTGCCAGCTGGGCCGCCTGCCTGGCCTCCCCTTCCTCTTTCTCCCTTGCCAAGCGTGCCGCCTCCAGCTCTGCTTGTCGTGCCTACAACAGGAACAGAATATTCTGGCATCAGTTTTGCTCAGTCGCTGACAAAGATCTTGACCGAACACACTTACTCTCTCCTTCTCCTCCTGCTCCCTCTTCTTGGCTTCAGCTTTAGCCTTCTTCTCAGACTCTTTCCTCGCTTTCTCTTCTTCTTTAAATTTCTTTATCCTAGGGTCACAGCCGTAGGCCGTATCTGCAGTGAAGCCATATGAATGAGTCGTGTGCACGTGTTGGAGGTTTTTACTGAATATTTTAAAGACCCTGTGCAGCTTTGTGATGCTGCTCAGGTGTTTAATGAAATCTGAGTCTGTACCAACTAGTGTGCGTATTCTGTTCATCTCCTCCTTCTTCCTCTGAGCTCTGGAAGCCCGGTTTTGCTTTTCAATCCACCTTCTTTCATCCCGACTGCAGAATAAAAGAATGAAAAATTTAATTAAACTGGGGGCTACTTCACAGGAACTAAAAGTGTACTCCAGTGCAGAGGATGAACACATCATCTTACCATTCAGCTTTTTCTTTTTCCTCTTCATCCAAATATGAAAATTCCCTCCACGAGTCAAAGTTGTACCTTTAACACACAAAAAACCCACAAAGATTAATATTTTTCTCTTTTTCTGGCTCTTTTTTAGTTGCAAGCCTTGACTTGGAAAACCCAGGTGAGAAAAAAAAAAAAAAAAAAAAAATCAACTTACCAAAAAGAGTAAAAACTGTCCACCTCTTCAAAAGACGACTCCGAGGTTCCTAGTTTGGGCACGTGCTTTTTGGAAGACCATCTGGCATTTCTCTCAAAAACGGGAGAAAACACTTCAAAGAAATTCTCTTTGCCTTCACCCTTGGTAGGCACTGTGTTGTCAAAGGTGGGATCTACGCTGTCGAAGGCTCTCCTCTTCACCGGGTCGGACAGGATTTCAATAGCTAAAAGCCAAACAATCAAAATGAGAACATGGTGACACACAGATGTGCAGTCAGGAACAGCAGAGCTGGTTACCTTTAGTTATGCACGTGAAGTAGTCGTTGTCTCCTTCGACAATCTGCTCTCCTGCAGCTTTTCTCTTGTCAGGATGGTGCTTCAGCACGATTGCTTTGTCTGCAGATAAGAGGAAGAGGGTGCCATCAAACTAACGTCTTCCAGCCAGTCAGGACTAAATCAAGAGAAGAGGAGGAGGCAAACTTACGGGCGGCTTTGATTTGTTTCTGTGTAGCTTTGTACCTCAAGTGTGGGAGCCCAAGTACAGCATAGTGATCTTGATTCTGACAACAGACACGAAGTACAACTATTACAAATAAGTTTACAGGGACGCACATTAAGGCTCACTAACAGCCAATGAGAGTGAGCTCTCTCGCCAATGACAATGCATTACACAGTGAAAATACAAATTATTAGGGATGCACGATATTGGAATTTTGGCAGATATCAGATATCCCGATGTTTTAAAACTCATGTGACCAATAACCATCATCGATACCAATATAAAGCTGTCATTGAAATAGCAGCTTTGTTATCCATTTCCAACACTTTGAAAAATAGGGGTGGGAAAAAATATCAATACACTGAATTATCGCGATATTTTCATATGGCGAAATCAAATCGATGTTTTTAAAAACGCAGCATCAATCTAATTTACTTGCAAAATTACATCGTTCTGTTACAAAATCTCACGATATTTCATGAATTCTCACGAGACTACGTAACAGAATGATGAAATATTGCGAGATTTCGTTAGTAAAATATATCAATACTGTGTTTTTAAATGTCAATGATATCAGCAAAAGAAAATATCGCAAAATTTGTGTGAATTCTTGTGAGATTTCATAACAGAACAATGAAATATTGCGAGATTTTATTAGTAAAATAGATCGATTAGTATGTTTTTAAATGTCAATGTGATATCAGCATATGAAATTATCGCAATGTTACAGTGTATCAACATTTTTTCACATAGTCTTAAGAAGTTTAAAGTTTGTAAAAAAAAATACGTTTTTGAAGAAGTTTTTGTTTAGACTTTAGAAACAGCAGCTGATTGGTTAAACATCGGTGGGGTGGCCGATGTCCGATACTCAGTTTTAAGGCCGATTTAGGCAGATACAGATAGGGGGCCGATTATTTCGTGCATCCCTACAAATTATGCTCCAAACATACCTAACTGACAATTGTAAACTTGGTAACTCAAGTGCTGGAAAACTTTTACAACATCTTTTTTAGATCAGAGTCAGCTTTGCATGCTTTCTTTTGGCTACAAAATAACTGCTGATTCATCATAACACATGCAAACCTGCAGATATGCAACAACTTGCCTCTTTCAAAGGATGGAGAATTTAAAAGTTAAGTAACTGTGTGTCCTCTGAGGGGGGTATTGGTTTTTTTAAGGGGTTAATAACAAAACAAAACAAAAAAAGCTCTTAAAATCCTCCTGCTAGAATCCAAATATCTGCTTTCAAAGTAAGAAATTTTAACTGCTGGTGGATTATAATGCCATTCATTATGAAACAAACCCCAACTTTATCAGTATCTAGAAGCAAGCCCAAACTTTCATTAACCCAGCTCGGATAAGTTTTAATCTTTATTTATACACATATGATGTCAGAGATTGGTTTAAACATTGACTGTACAAAATGTTTTGCAGTTATTTTCAGTGACGCAAGTAAAAGCTGAAATTGTCAACTGCTGAATGAGAAAAAGCAAATAAAATTGTCAAAAAAAGAAAAATTGCAAAACTTTCTTTTTTTTTTAAAGAAACATCTCAGATACCTTCCAGTCTTTAGGGTCGAGTGTTCGAAGCATGGGGTGCTCCTCAAGCTGAAACTCCTCATCCTCCGACTCCTCTGAGGACTCCTCCTCTTCCTCCAGCTCTTGAAATGAGGCAGACACATTCCTGTTTCTTCTCCTCACGTACGCCTCGAACCATCGGCCCACTGGTTCTACCTGAACTTGAACGGATGCTGTGGGGGTACAGAGAAGTTATGAAGACTTCAAAGAAGAATATTCCACATCAAGTGTATTAGAGCAATCCTTTATGATATAAATATTGAAATAAATTATCTTTTCAAACATATCAACGTTAAAAAATTATGCGTTTTGAAACATTGATTTATTTGAGATGCAACAAGGGGTACAGTACTGAATGCAACATTCAGACATTCACTTTATAGACTGGAAACATACATGAATAATAGAGGAAATAAAGGAACAGGGGTGATATTTAAAATGACACCCAAAGCTTCAGTGACATTTATTTGGTGTAGCAACCATTAATGCGCCCCCTTACTCCCAAACTAAGAATCTACCAGATTAAACAATTCTTCACTTATTTTTGAAGTTTAGTTTCCACTTTCTCCTTAAATGGAAGCACCTATTTTTGCATTCAAAGAAGATAGTGACAGGTCAGATTATCAGAAGGTACAACAGGTGTTCAGACACCAGAGATCTGACGCGTGAAGACATAACAGGATGTGAAATGCCAAACAAGTGTGTTAATATGAAGGGTTGCCAACAATTCTGGGCAGTTTAAATCAGAAGCAATAATATATCACAGCAGCAACTGCAACCCTGAGTGGGAACCCACTCGGTGATATTATGCAACACACCAGATACTATTCTGAATAAAGTGAAGTGTAAGACAAACTACAGCGATTAAATTCAACCTTTGAATTATCAAACAACCTTAGTGTAGTTATTTCTGTCTCCCTTTTCCTTTTATTTGTTTTTAGATGAATGCTATTAAGTACAGGAACACTCTCCATGCACCATGAGTAGCTTAGCTAGCTCTTCCTGTGGCCTGTCACTGCTTACCGGCAGCCGCTTTCAAGACGACCGTCTCTTCGCCGTCCTTTGCTTCTAATAACATTTTGGAAAAGTGGCCTTTGAAAACATTCACGTCCCAATTTTCAAGTGAAAGCTTGCTAAAGTGCTAGAGTTTGTGGCCCGCTCATTTACGCACCACATGGGCCTCCCTTTGCGAGTGCCAATCCGAGAACGGGCTCAGCAGTGTCTATAATATTAACTCCGTGTTGTCATAACAGTGCATATTTGTAGTTCCGCTGTGCGTTGATTTATTAGTTTCAAAATTATTTAAAATTAATATGAATTGTTAATTTAAAATAAAAATTTAATTAACGTTTATGATTATGCATTTCTTCTAAATAACAGTTTGTTTTTTTCCCGGGGATAATATTTCATAAGCCGTACAACCTAAATACAATCCGACTTGTATTTCCGGTGTGAGTCGCATAGTGGCGGAAACCTAAAGCTGCTGTGTAATTGTACGTCTGAAGCAGCGCAGTGTCTTTACAACAAAACAGTCGGATCTCACATTAAAGATGCCGGACTATTTAGGAGATGACCAAAGGAAGCTGAAGGAAGAGGAAAAGGATGACGCACCAATCAGAGGTTAACCACAACTTTATATTTTTTGAAAATAATCCCAGCTGCTGAAAGAAAAACATCGATATTAGCTAGCTGCTTGAAGGCTAACCGTTAGCTCAGCTCGCTTCCTAACTTTTACAGTTTAGTCACCTGCTTTTAGCGTTTTGTCATGATATTAACGAAAGTGGTGTATTTGGGGTAAAAAATAAGTAGTATTAACTATACCAGCATTAACTGGGGTGTTTTGTATCGTCAGTAACGATGCTAGCGGCCCAGTGATACTGTCTGATTCAAACTCAATTGTTTTCTTTTTCATCACAGCTTTGGATGAAGGGGACATAGCTCTGCTCAAAACATACGTAAGTATTACCTTAGAAAATCTCATGAATTTGTTTCTACCCTTAAATTTGTAACATTTGCACTTATTTGAAGTCTATTTATATCTTTGCTGTATATCCACAGGGTCAAAGCACCTACTCTAGACAGATCAAACAAGTGGAAGATGACATTCAGCAGCTTCTCAAAAAGATCAATGAGCTGACAGGTGGGTGATAAAACCAGAAAATCACTTACACGACAACAGATTGGTGAAAAACGCGTTGAATTTTATTTTGTCTTCAAGGTAATCTAGTGTATTTGGAAAGTTTGTGAGCAATATTGTGTTCTTTGACTTTAACAGGGATCAAGGAGTCAGACACGGGCTTGGCTCCACCAGCGCTCTGGGATTTAGCTGCTGATAAGCAGACCCTGCAGAGCGAACAGCCCTTGCAGGTGGCAAGGTAAAGCTAACAGTTTTTGTATGACTATTTTTGTTACATGTTGCTCCAAGCATCTCTATCTGGTGTTAATGAGAGGCACATTCTTTATTTGAATTTTTTAAACATTTTTTTCTGAATATCTCATGTATATAAAATCCACTCATAGTCAAGATTGTGATTTATCTGTCGTGGCTTGCAAATGATGGGTATTTCTTTTATGTACTTTCACTATTGTTCAAACAGATGCACAAAAATCATCAATGCGGACTCTGAAGACCCCAAGTATATCATCAATGTCAAGCAGTTTGCGAAGTTTGTGGTTGACCTGAGTGACCAAGTGGCTCCCACTGACATTGAAGAGGGCATGAGAGTTGGGTGAGGCAGATATGTTATTCAGAAGTGACTCACATTATTAAAGAAATGTATTTTAAATATCTTACAACACAGTTTATTAAATGTAGTTTTCTTTTTTTGTTTGTTTGTCAAGGGTTGACAGGAACAAGTATCAGATCCACATCCCTCTGCCTCCAAAGATTGATCCCACTGTTACTATGATGCAGGTATGAATGTAGGAAAGCTCTCATAATGACAAAGTATGTTTGACTTAGTTTCATATAATAAACATTTTAGTATGAAAACATATTTTATGAGGAAAGGGGTTCAATGTTTAGTAATATTTTTTAGCCATTTGAGAGGTGAAATGGATATCAACCTGCTCTGGCTCACATGTTGTCCTGTAGGTGGAGGAGAAGCCTGATGTGACATACAGTGATGTTGGCGGATGTAAGGAGCAGATCGAGAAGCTGAGAGAAGTGGTTGAAACCCCTCTGCTTCATGTGAGTGTTCACGAGTACTAACATCGACCCAAATATGAAAAAGCGCATCTTCTTCTGCTTGGCTGATGACTTGTCTCTGCCCTCTTCTCACCAGCCTGAGAGGTTTGTCAATCTGGGCATTGAACCCCCTAAAGGTGTGCTGCTGTTTGGGCCCCCTGGCACTGGAAAGACCCTGTGCGCTCGTGCTGTTGCTAACCGAACAGACGCCTGCTTTATCCGAGTCATCGGCTCTGAGCTAGTGCAGAAATATGTGGGAGAGGTAAGCTCGCCCTGGAAGGAATGGTTGGATGTAGATTGAAAACATTTTTTGCCACCAGCATTCATTCTTTACCGTCTATGTTCATGTTTACAGGGAGCCAGGATGGTGCGTGAGCTGTTCGAAATGGCCAGAACCAAGAAGGCCTGTCTGATCTTCTTTGATGAAATTGATGCCATTGGGGGTAAGGCTTTCTCCACTGTTCATTATGGGTATTGTGGTCTTTGAAATGATATACAGATCAGGGTAACAAAGAGAATTTCAATATAAAACCTTGGAAAACCGTCGCCACTTAACATAGTCTGCTGCTGCATCCAAAACCTGAAACATTACACAAAGAGGAAGCCAGAAATAGACAGAAATGCCACAAGTTCATCTCAGGTGGATAAGAAGACAGCAGAAATGTGCTGTCTGATCAGATGAGTTCATGTCTCAGCTTCAACTGAGCTGGTTCTACACTGAAGACAAAGATTATCCAAGCTGTTATCAGAGAAAGATGCAAAAACAAGCATTTGCATTTATAATGGAGGAGGTGCATCAGTGTCTGTGTCAGAGTACAACTGATGCAGGGCTGTATATTTGAATTATGGGACCTGTATGCTGCCATTAAAGTCAGTTCTTTTCCTGATTTGTGTGTGGGTACTACACTATGCACAACTTAGACCAGAGTTTTTCATTTTTATTCTGAAAGAATGGACACAATACCCATTTCAAAAAGGGAAAGCAAACTACTGTATTTATAAAGTTTTTTTTTTTAAAAAAAGAAAAAAAGTTGATTAGTGAAGATGCTGAAAATCATCTCCTTTACATGTGTGTCCATTTAATAAAGCTTTAAATTACAGATTTTGTCTAACTTTTCAACTTGAAATATGTATTTGTTACTTGGCCCCTCTGGAAAATTCTGAATCTCTTAAATCTCTCAGGAGCCCGTTTTGATGACGGGGCTGGCGGAGACAACGAGGTGCAGAGGACCATGCTGGAACTCATCAACCAACTGGATGGCTTTGATCCTCGAGGCAACATCAAAGTGCTGATGGCCACCAACAGACCGGACACACTGGACCCGGCCCTGATGAGACCGGGACGTCTGGATAGGAAGATTGAGTTCAGCCTGCCTGACCTTGAGGTGAGTTTGTCCTCACACATTAGTCATAAAACTGATGAATACCCTCTCATTTTGGCCTGCAATCTTAACTTCAGGGGTGTCCAGCTCCGGTCCTTTAGGGCTTCAATCCTGCGGGTCTCAGATGTCTCTCTGACCCAAATTAAATAGCTTTCCTCAGCTTCTCATTCCTGCCCAAGCATGTTGACCTACTAATCTGATGCAGGTGTGCTGCAGTGGGAAACATCCAAAACCTGCAGGATTGGGCCTTCAAGTACTTACTTTGGACACCACTGCTGTATTTCCTTTTTTAGTAAAAGTTTCAGATTCATTAGTCTGTCCTGACCTTATATGACCTTTGTTTTATGCATTGCAGGGTCGCACCCACATATTTAAGATTCATGCTCGATCTATGAGTGTGGAGAGAGACATTCGCTTCGAGCTTTTGGCTCGTCTTTGTCCCAATAGCACTGGTAAGACTTTAACTGCAACAATCTGTCCCTTTCTGCTGTTAATTGCTTTTGTCATGCCCATCTGTTCCACAAGGGGGCAGTGTAACAACATTCTGCTGCTCTGGAATGAAAAGCATTTACAGTATACCTTAAAACCAGGGGCTTGTACTCAGAATTTAGGGCTTTATGTGGTGTCTCAAGGTTTTTTATTAGTCTTAAAAGGCTGAATATTTAAATTTAAAAGTATTAAGTTTAATATAAAAGATTTACAGAATACAAATGCAGTCAAATGTCTGTTTGTTTTGGTGTGAAATTAATCTCCGTTTTCCATCAGGAGCCGAGATCCGCAGTGTGTGCACAGAGGCAGGAATGTTTGCAATCAGGGCTCGTAGGAAGATCGCCACGGAGAAAGACTTCCTGGAGGCCGTAAACAAAGTCATCAAATCCTACGCCAAGTTCAGCGCCACCCCCAGATACATGACCTACAACTAAGTGTGTTTTCTGATTTGAATTGTCAAAAGAAACGGTAAAAGAAGCGTCTTTTCGTTGTCACTCTAATCTGCTTAAAAATAAAGTTTATTTCAGATTTAAGTCTCTTTGAATTTTAACATTTCAACATTAACCACATGGTAACTTTAAAAGGCATCTTGTGATATTCAGTAACAGCATGGCTAAATGGGAGTTGACTCAAGTGTCCAGACAAAAGAAAAAAAAAAAAAAAAAAACCAGTGCAGTAAAGTAGTAACACAAACTCTAGAAACTGTCTAGTTGTGATCCTCTCTGATAAATAATTACATGGAACCAGCTAAAAAATATAACACTCATATTCATCATAACAGACATTAGGTACCAGTGTGAAAATGAAGTAGTTTCACATTTGCACCACTAACTGGATTCTTCCAGATGATTCTAGCGTCGTCATTTATACAAGAGCTGCAGCAGGAAGTCTGAAGACTTCAGAAGTACAAAAAGACAAAGTGCAACTTTCAATACTCCTCTTTGTGTGGACTGCTATAAAGATGGAGTAAGGTTTTTGGAATGTCAGATGGAAACTTGTTTTCTCATAATGCACAATTTACCGCTGGTTTAAACATTTAGAGTTTTATGAGAATGTCGAGACTGAAAACAAAATAATACTCCTTCTATGATGTTGGACATCACAGAGATCTGCGGTCAGCTTGTGGTATGGAGCAGATCTGCTGTCCAGGTCTGGACATTTCTCCTGTGATTGTCTTCGTTTTCAGGACCGCCCCCCTCCCTTCTGTCAGGTTGTTACATCCAGAGCAGCAGGTGGGTTGGAATGTGAGTACTGACAGTGTAGTACTGCATCATGGACAGTCGGGAACACTACATCTGCATTTATGTCCCCAGTGAAGAACCGTAACGCATCCAGCTCGTCCAACAGGTTTCCTTGACGAATAAAGCAAAGGTCAACATTAGAGCCACTGCAAACCGTTCCATCTGTATTATTTATTATACAATTACTTACTGTTGCAGCTGGCTATGACCACCCGGACATCCACTGCAGCGTATTCCTTAATAATCTGCAAACAGAACAAAATTATTTCACATGTCTAAAAATATACATGTCGTCCAGAACTAAGTCTTTACCAAAGGGGAAAAGAGGAAACCTGTTTGATGGCTTTGGCTCCCACTGAGTCGATGAAGCTGGCGTTTGTCCAGTCCAAGATGATGGAGTGGACGTTGCCAAAGGGCTCGAGGAAGACGGCCTCCTCAGAGGTTGATTCGTTGTGTTTATCCTCCAACTGTCCGTTCCTCTCCTTCTGTACCTCATGGCTCTGAGGCAAAACCTCATGGGTCACAGCCTCGTCCTGGTACTAGAACCAATCAGAAACTATTTAGTCACTGAGATATACAAAATGTAGGAATGCACAATATTGGAATTTTGGCTGATATGCCCATATTTTAAAACTCGTGTGGCCGATAACCGATATCGAGACCGATATTAAAGCTGAAAAAAATAAGCAGTCATTGCAAATAGCAATTTTGTTATCAATTACAGACACTTTAAAAATAGATAGAGGTGGAAAAATATCGATACATGAAAAATCACGATATTTTCATATGCCAATATCAAATTGATATTTAAAAACGCAGTATCGATCTATTTTACTTACAAAATCTCACAAGATTTCATCGTTCTGTTACAAAATCTTACGATATTTCGTGAATTCCCACAAGATTTTGTGAAAGAACAATGAAATATCTCGAGATTTTGTTAGTAAAACAGATTGATACCGAATTTTTAAATATCAATATATCAGCATATTAAAAAATATTGAGATATTTCAGTGTATCGATATTTTCTCTCCATCCCTAATCTTTAGAAGTTTTAAAGTAGGTAAAAAAGAAGTTATTGAAGAAGAGGAAGTTTTGGGGGGGGGTTTAGACTTTAGAAACAGTGGGATGATCAGTTAAATATCTGTGGGGTGGCCGATGTCAGTCAGTTTTAAGATCGATATAGGCTGATACCAACAGGGGGCTGATTATATCGTGCATCCCCAACAAAATGCTTAACAGCAAGACAAGAAATAAGAATATAACGAGTCATAATAGGAAAAAAAATACAAGTAGGTTAAAAGATTGGCTGTATAAAAATACTACAACTGCTTGCTACAGAGTCTAAAGGCAATCCAAAGCCGATTTATTTGAAAAGAATATTACAATAATCCAAATTAGAAGAAATGGAAGCACGATCTGTTAAACTCAGAAGCTTTAAAAGAACTGGGTGTTGTTACCATAAAGATGGTAGAAAATGTTACTGTAACATCGTCTAATAATTCAACCTAACAAAAATATGTTTACTAAAAAGAGATTGGGCCCAAAACAGGGCCCTGAGGAACTCCAACAACAAAAACCTCTGATTTTTTTTTCTACTTTACTCGTTTAGTTGGCTTTTGCAGAGATCGTGTTCAAAGTTGCATCATTCTAAAGGGATATTTACATTCATACTGAACTTGTTGAGTTTTGTTTTGTTTTTTCTTCAGCAAGCCTGAAACTTTCATTTGTGCCATATGCTGTCTTCATTTATTCTTCACCACTAAAAAATATGCTGATATTTATATATTTTACCAAGTCTTACAAGAGTTGGCTCCCTTTAAAATATTCAAATAGACCTTGTGGTTTCAGGGACATAATTATGGGCAAGTAGTTTTTAAGCAGTAGCCTGTATGTCATGATACTGTGGTCAACAATATAAAATGCAGAGAACAAAAAAATAAAATAAAACTAAAATTTTGTCTTTTCTAGAGTCTGCTGCCATCAAATATTATCCGAAACTTTAAGTAACATAGTTGCAGTGAAGCTCTCTTTAACAGTGGCTCAACAACAGCTTGTTTAAAAAGGCTGGGACCTGTCTCTGTATGAAGAGAGGTATATCCTAGTACTAATGAGCTGGTAAAGAAAGTTTTGAGCAACATTGAGTGTGTCGGGGGCAGACACTCCCTCAGTGTGGGAAACAAGTTTTTCAGTCACTGCAACATTTCAGACAAGCCCATACATGAGAGGGGAAAAGAGAAGAAAGTACAACACGCTTCATATTTATAGTCAACAAAGCTGACAGTGTAAGCAGATAATAAGGAAACGGGAGGAGAAGGAAGGAAAAGGAAGATCACCTTGGCACAGATCTTCAGAGGAGAGCTGTGGTTACTGTTTGCCTTCTGCTGCCGTTTCTTTTGGGCTTTCCGAGCTGCTTGTAACTGCTCAGGGTTTACTCCCGTCTGTAAAAATGTAATGAAAATCAAACACATAGTTACATAGATCAACTCTGCTAAAAAAGACACACTTTCATGCATCTTAACTTGTAGTTCTGAAAGCTGTGAAGGAGAAAATATTTTGGGGGTGTGTCTCATACCACAAAACGACAAACTGTGATTTTTCTTTTCTTCAGCCTGATCTCAAACAGAAGTCTTTGCTCACATGTTCAATCTGCCCTTACACTGCTTAAACATACAGCAGCTGCACAGCCCACCCCACACACCACATCCTCATGTAAAGTAAAGCACAGACGGAAAGTTTCTTTTAGTTGACAAATTTACACGTTTGCCAAAATAGCAGCGCGGATTACCTTCTCCTTGAGAGTGTTCACATAAAGGTCGCTGTTGGCAAAGTAGATTGAGGAGTTGGAGTGGAAAATCTTAATCCCCTCGTACTCTAATGCCTGGGAACAAAGCAAAAAAATAAATAAATAAAATAAAAGGATTTAGGGATTCAGGTGGTGAAGTGTTTTCTCCTGAACCCTCACCTCTTCATATTCATCCACATCATAGTACAACCCTGTGTTGGGAACGTAGCCCAGGAGGGAGTTTTTGGGGCTGAAAGACAAGTTCGAAAAGACATTTCTTCAGATTCTGAGCTTGGAAAACCGCTGAAGCCTGCTCCTACACTCTGACTGTACACAGTATGTGGCATTTGTTAACTTAAGATTCCTGTTAGCGGTACCTTTGTGTCCTGTAGATGACTGTTAATAAGGCAAACATGATGGCGACCAGAAGGCCGTAATCCAGACCCAACAGAACAGATGCTACAAATGAAACCAACCAGATGGCCTGACAGCAAAAAAGAAGAAACAAAAGTCATGTCAGCAGGCTAAAAGCAGCATCCTCACTTCCTCTTACGAAAAGGAAAAATCTTGTTCAGCTGCAGCATCTTAGCAGAATGACTTTTTATTGGTCTCCAGAGGCGGTAAAGCTAAAATTATTTATCCCAAAATACAAAAACAGGCAACTGACCAGCTCGATCTTGCTGGTCCTCCACAGACTGGGAATATCCCTGAACTGCTTGAACATCCCGATCAAATTGACCATGATGATGGCTGCCAGGGCGGTCTGGGAAACAAAACAGAGAAGTGATACATGAGAGCAAGAAATAGAAAACTGGAAGCTCTGTGCTTCCTCTCTGCAGCTTAGCTCACCTGAGGTAGCGGCTGGAAGACAAAACCAATGGCAACCACCACCAGTAGCACCACAAAAGATGCCAGTAGCCCTGCGATCTAAACACACACAGAAATAACTGTGTAAACATTATCTCTTATTATGGTTTTACAGCACCAATTAAGTCCACTGAGATAGTGGCGCTCCAGTAAAACTGCATGTTTCTCACCTGTGTTTTCCCTCCTGTGCTCTCCTGCACCAAACTCCTGGACATGGAGCAAGTGATGGCAAAGGTTTGGAAGAAAGAGCTGATGAAGTTGCACAGACCGAGAGCAATCAGCTCCTGCAAGCAGCACAAGAAAATTTCATTCAGAACCAGGAAAAGTAAATGTGATCTGCAGACTGTTCGGAACAGCTTACAGTTTATTAAATAAACAATGCAACAGCAACATACAACACAATAATTATCCTCCTGAAAATGCTAACAGTTATGTTCCTCGCTGCTTTTGGTGTTGAAATTCTAAGAAATCTCTTTTTAGTTTTCTAAAAACTCCCATATGAGGAGAAATCCTGACAAAGAGAAGTTATCCACAAAGCTTCTCAGGGTAAAACAACTGGAGGATGTGAAAAAGATCTGACTCTTTCAGCTCACAAATGGCTCTTTTTTAGCTTCTATTCCAGACAATTTAAGGTATTATGAATCCTTGTTTACTGGTAAACATATTTTTAATTTAGTGTTTTCATACAAGCATGACGTTTTAAACAGCCGACATCCTCACATGGAAACCTGATGGGAATCCATTTGTCCTGCACATTTTTGCCTCAGGAAATCAGGGTTTTCTTGTTTTTCTTGCTCATCCCCCTTTCCCAGTATGCCATTTTTGAAACTATAACCCAGTACCACCTGCAGAGCATAGCTGCTGTCTTTCTTCCCTGGAAGTGAGAAAACAAACTGTTCTGTCAAATACTTTAAGCCCTTTTTTGTTCTGTGATCGTTTCTTCTCTTTCCATTTTTGGGGGTAAATGCACATTCTCTAGTTTTATCAATCAATCAATCTTTATTTATGAAGCGCTTTTCCAGCAAGTTGCACGACTCAAAGCGCTTTACAGTTTAAAAACATTCCCGCCTGCTGCCCTTCACAAAAAAAACCACCCAGAAATATTACAGCATGTATGAATTTTTTTTTTTTTTCTAAATACTTTTCCGAGTTTTTTTTTTTCCCCAAGTCAATTTTTAATTCATGAAATAGTTTGGAAACTCAAACATTAACGCATGTGATACATTTTGACCAGAAATGAGATAATGCTGTCAAATATTTGCAAGAAAGTTGTAGGTTTAGGTACTGCAGTGACATATCTGATCAAAAGTCACCTTATATATTCTATTTTTTCTGTTACTCCCCTCAGCATTATAGAGGAACAAAATCATATTTTCTGTCTTTTTATTTGTTTTTATAAATAACTGATATCTTGCAATAAAAACAAAATTCTAGAATCAGCGCTGCAAGATATTAGATAAAGAAGCAACAGGAAATGTTGTAATATTTCAGTATTATTTCAGTTATGGAATTACTGGCAATACACAAACAAAGACTGCAGTATAGGTTATTTTTGAGGGCTGCATTCGAGGGGTGCACGATATAATTGGCCCCCTATTGGTATCAGCCTATATCGGCCTTAAAACTGAGTATCGGTCAACCCACCGATATTTAACCAATCAGCCCGCTGTTTCTAAAGTCCAAACAAAAACAATAACTGCTTCTTCAAAAACTTCTTTTTTACAGAGTTTAAAACTTCTAAAGACTAGGGGTGGGAAAAAATATCGATACACTTAAATATCGCAACATTTTCATATGCTGATATCACATTGACATTTAAAAACGCAGTATCGGTCTATTTTACTAATAAAATCTCACGATATTTCATAATTCTGTTATGAAATCTCACAAGAATCACAAAAATTTTGCGATATTTTTTTTATATGCCGATACCATATTGACATTTAAAAACACAGTATTGATACATTTTACTAACAAAATCTCGTGATACTTCATCATTCTGTTCAGAAATCTCGTGAGAATTCACAAAATATAGTGAGATTTTGTAACAGACTGATGAAATCTTGTGAGATTTTTTTTTTTGTTTCTTTTTTTGTTATACTTGTATGATCCCCGAGGGGAAATTAGGGCTCTGCATTTCACCCATCTCTGTACTGTGAGTATCAGAGAGCAGTGGGCTGCTACTTAAAGCGCCCGGGGAGCGGTTGGTGGGGGGTTAAGGACCTTGCTCAAGGGTCCACAGTGGTTCACCCAGAGGTTGTGTCGTGCAAGCAAAATAGATTGATGGTGCGTTTTTAAATATACATTTGATATCGGCAATGAAAATATCGCAATATTTCAGTGAATCAATATTTTTTCCCACCCCTATTTTTCAAAGTGTCGGAAACGGATAACAAAATTGCTGTTTGCAATGACTGCTTAATATCAGTATTGATATCAGTTATCGGCCACATGAGTTTTAAAATATCGGCATATCAGATATGGGCCAAAACGCCAATATCGTGCATCCCTACTGCATTCAGTTTCTGCACCTTTTGTAGAACATGCACAAAAGCAGACCTTCCTCTAACTGGAAAGCAGCCCTCATTAATACACTTGTTTGCTTTATTTCAAGTCCAAATGACTGCAACCGTGATTTATTTAAATATAATGTACAGCCTTACATGGAATCTTTCATTGCACAATGAGGCTGTCAACACCAACCAACATCCCCAAAGGAAAAGAAGCAGGAAAAAGATCGACAGAGCCTTTAGATCTGAAAATAAATCCAGTTTAACCTGCATTATCTTGCACCAGCATAAGAGGTACAACTGCTCTGGTTACAAAAAAGATTTGATTTGTGAATAGTTTCCTGAAGGAGTGCAGTCACTGGGAGCCAGTTGCAGCTCAGTGTCTTGTCCCAAGATTTTTGAACATATGAAGAAGTCATTTTTTTCTAAAGCAAAACCATATTTTCTGGACTATAAGTCACACTTTTTTTCATAGTTTGGTTGCTTGTGCGACTCATAGTCCAGTGCAACTTATATACCAAAATATATACAATTTAACATATTTTTAAGTATTAATTCATATTGACTGACATGAGCCAAGGAGTAAATATTACCGTCTAATCTCAAAAGAGGGTGCTAAAAGCTTGTGACAATTATATTCTGCTCAGAGGGCAAAAATCCCAAAATAGCCTTATCTCAGTGAGAGGAGTTCATTTTGGACATCTGGCTGTACTGCCTGTGTGGTGGAACAAATCCTCAAAAAACATGTTTATCCTTCTTAATTATGATGTTTATGATCATTTACAGGCATTTACTTTGGAATTGGACTGATTGTTACTGCTAAAAATTACCCAAATTGGATATGAAAAATCCGAAAATCACTTTATTTTAAATAAATGCGACCTACAATCCAGTGTGACTTATACATGTTTTTTTACTCTTCATGCATTTTTTGACTGATGCGACTTATAGTCCGGAAAATACGGTATATTCCGTTCTACCCTTTTTTCCTAAACTAATCTGAATCTGGAATCAGGAACACACTGTAAATGGTGTTCCTTACACACATGGAAACATGTTGAGTCATGCTTAAGTTCATCGTGCCACGACCACTCACCTGGTTGCCTTCCACACTGTAGCCGTGCTTCAGGGCGAAGGTCTTGGCAAGCGAGATGCCCATTGAGAATCCGACGACAGCTACAGCAAATGAGTCTGTGATCAAACTGGGTAACAGAGAGAACTCTGGGACAGCAGGGGCGCGGAGCCTGAGAACACACAAGAACACGGTTGCATTACATCCATCCCAGGGTGTCAAGATTTTTTTGAGCCAACATGTTATTAAAGCTTTAAAAAACGCTGCTTTAACAGAAATATTCAGCTTACCCTGTTGGTATCTTCCCAACTACATCCACCTTGTAGTCATCTGCTAAGGATAAACCGTACGAGACCCCAGTTGACACAATAACCACAATAATCTCTCCAGGAATGGGAACCGGAAGCTTCTTCTTGTATCGTTCATTAAGGACTTTAATGACATACAAGAATATGACGCACGCAAGGCCCAGGAGAAAAGTGGTGATGTTGGTTCTCGTGATTTCACCGAATACTGCTTTGACACTCTGTAATGACACACGGATAACAGTATAAGAGATGAGTTGCACTACCATTATAATCTGAGCAGGGAATGAGAAAAGACTCCCAAATCCTTCAGGAACTCACATAAATAGCAGACAGGGGTCCAGAAAAACGCTGAGTTTTCACCCCCAGTAAGTATTTGAGCTGGGAGATGACGACATGCATGGCTGCTGCAGTGGTGAAGCCTCGCACCAAAGGCTCTGTCAGATAGATCGCCACAAAGCCGAACCTGAGAAGTCCCAGTACGATCTAAAAGAAAAGTATTAAAAAAAAAAATCAGCAAATCTGTAAAAAGGACCGTTTTGTTTTAAATACAAACATTCATATCAAGGTGATAGATCAACAGTGATTCAGACACCCTGCTGCTTTGGGTAAACAGGCATTTTTCAGTGTGGGAAAATGGGACAATATTGTTGTAACCAAATAATAGTCATCCTGGGGAGTTAAAGCAAATCTGGCATCATCATTTCCAGTCATTTAATTCCTGATCATAGGTACCTCGAGAGCAGGGAAGTCCAGTCCTCATGAGGCAGAATTCTGCAACTATTAGATGCATCCCTTCTCCAACACACCTGAATCAAATGAATGGCTCGTTACCGTGCCTCTGCAGAGCTGAATAGCACGCACTACATCCATTTCAGGTGTGTTGGAGAAGGAATGCATCTAAAACTTGCAGGATTGTGGCTCTCGAGGACAGAACTTGGCCATCCCTGACTTTTCTCAGGGGTGAGTTTTCTCCTGTGGACAAACATACCACATTTTCAAGCATGACACCACCTCAAATCCAGGTGTGCAACATTGCAGATGAACATTATGGTGCCCATGTGGTGCAGATAGAAAACATCTGCAAATATCAAGAAAGGAAACGATGCTTCCACACTTACTTGAGTCTAAAGTTGCAAATTGCCATTCTTTGTACGCAATGTATGAAGGGTGTGTGGGGGTTGGTAAATACCAGCCATGGCTGCTGTGTTCCAGCGGCCCAGTTATAAATGTATCAACGCCAACTACTGTTAGCACGATATAATCGGCCCCCTATCGGTATCAAGTTCAAGTTCGAGTTCAAATTTATTTATAAAGCACATTTACGACAACCAAGGTCGCCCAAAGCACTGGACAAAAGGCACAATAAAAACAAAAAAGTTAAAATCAAATTATATAAAATCATAAAAGTCAAACATTGAAACCAACAGTGTCAAGCTCAACTACGTATTGAAAGCCAGGGAAAAGAATGGGTCTTGAGCATGGACTTAAAACCTGAGAGAGACTGGGCAGCTCTGATGTGGAGAGGCAAACTATCGGCTTATATCGGCCTTAAAATTGAGTATTGGAAATCGGCCACCCCACCGATATTTAACCGATCAGCCCGCTGTTTCTGAAGTCTAAAAAAACCCCAGAAACTTCTTCTTCAAAAACTTCTTTATTACTGACTTTAAAAATTCTTCAGGGGTTTTATTTTATTAAGAAGCCTCTGTGAGGAGACTGAAGTAAAAGTCAAGGTTGTTCCAGCAACAAAACTGCATGAGTTTGACCCTGGGAAAAAATATTAATACACTAAAATATCACAATATTTTCATATGCTGATATCATATTCACATTTAAAGACGCTGTATCGATCTATTCTACTAACGAAATCTCGCAATATTTTATCATTCTGTTATGAAATCTTGCAGGAATTTACAAAATATCGTACAGAACGATGAAATCTCGCAAGATTTTGTAAGTAAATTAGATTAATAATGCATTTTTGAATATCGATTTGATATTGGCATATGAAAATATTGCAATATTCTAGTGTATCAATATTTTTTCCCACCCTAATTTTTCAGTGTCGGAAATGAATGACAAAACTGCCATTTGCAATGACTGCTTATTTTTTCAGCTTTATTATCCATATCAATATTGGCTATCGGCCACATACATTTGAAAATATCGGACAAAATTCCAATATCGTGCATCATGTATCCTCATGCAGTTTTGTTGCTGGAACAACCTTGACTTTTACTTCAGTCTCCTCACAGAGGCTTCCTAATAAAACAGTTGTCCTTCAAGTGTAGCGAACATATCCAAACATTTTAACGCCATGTTGCTGGTGAGGAGAAATAAACCACAACAAGGGATCTAAGGTCATCGTGTCTTTAGGAAACCTGAAGAAGGTTAGCTTCCCCATGTCGTTGTCTAACAAAACAACCACCAACATTTTCCCTGAATCTGTATCCAACCATTTAAAACCTTCATAAGGGATGTTTGAGTGCTATGATGCGGTCTGAAGCCAGCTGGCCACTGAAACTAGGAAATTGTTCACTTGTTTGAAGACATTTTTCTCAATAATCTTCTCTGTGAAAGAAAGATTTGAAACAGGTGTGCAATGGTTTAAAACCGAGGCATCAAGAGGTCTTTTTTTAAGAAGTGGCTTAATGGCAGCCATCTTTAGTGACTGTGGAAAAACACCTGACACCAGAGACCTATTTTTACAATTTATTGCAACTCAGATTTTATGGAGTTAAAAATGGCTTTAAAAGGTTTGATGGCATTAAATGATGATAGTATGTTGATGACTTAAGATGCTGAAGTGTCTCTTTAAGAGTTGTTTTGTCTATTGTAATAAATCATGACAACACAGCTGTGTTATTTCTCAATGGTTGCAACACCAAGGTGGTATTTTTATCCATCTGTGTTGAGTTAATGTCTTGTTTAAATGTAATGATTTTCTCACTGAAAAAGTAGGGCTGGACGATGATGGAAAAAATTATAATCACGATTATATTTACACGATTAGAACCAAGTGAAGGAATAAAATATGAATAATATAATAATAATAGCAATAAAAGTGAAAACCCAGTCTACATGCATTCCTGTTCTATATTTCCTGCAGTTTGCTTCCTATAACTCTACCCGTCTGTTCACTTCGGGATTAAGCCTTTTTCTTCGATTACAGTGTTTTCATGATCATGAGAAGGCAAAATTGAAATCACGATCAAAATTTGATTAATTGTCCAGCCCTATGAAAAAGCAGGCAAATTTATTGCATTTCTCCACTGATCTGCATTCAAATGCCATTTCTTCCATTGGATTAGTTATTTTATGAATCAAGGCAAATAATTTTGGTGTATTATTATGTTCTTATAATGTCAAAAAAGCGTACATGTCTAGCCCTCTGTAATTAACTGTTTAAGTCTCAAAGACTATGTTTAAGATGTCATGAAATAAGCACTGGTATATTCTTTTATAAACTTTTTCATAACAGGGTCTGATGTTGTTCTCACAGTTCGGACTTGCATTACTTCACGGTCGTGGTCAGACAGGACCACATCCTTAACCACAACAGAAGAAATGTTTAGAGATAACCAAGTCCAAGGTGCGGCCTCTGGTATGTGTTGGCTAAGCCCAAAGCTAACAATCATCTTAACATAGCAGACAACTCTGAAAACATAGACAAACAAGTCATGGCCTCTTTAAAGATAGAATGACTGCAACAGCTAGTCAGGCATTTCCAAACTGACCTGAATGATTCCCACCATGGTGGTGAGCACCACCGCCACTTGGACCCTCCTGGCATCACGAGCCTCCTCATCCAGGCTTACTGACGTGTTGGATCCATTTGCAGGGAGGACATAAAACATGGAATCTGGAGCCTCCCTCACTGCAACGCTCCCAATCATCAGACTTATGACAGCAAAGGTTCCTGTAGGTCACAGACACAAGCAGACCACCTGTATGATCATCTGTAAAAATCATCACATGCTTTATAATTAGGGATGCACAATATAATCTGCCGCCTATCGTTATCAGCCTATATCGGCCTTAAAACTGAGCATCGGACATCAGCCACCCCCCACCGAAACTTAACCGAAATTTAACCTATCAGCCCGCTTTTTTTTCTAAAGTCTGACAAAAAAACAAAAACTTCTTCTTCAAAAACTTCTTTTTTACAGACTTTAAACTTCTAAAGACTAGGAGTGGGAAAAAAATGTCGATACACTGAAATATCACCATATTTTCATGCGCTGATATCATACTGACATTTAAAAACGCAGTATCAATGTATTTTACATACAAAATCTCACAATATTTCATCGTTCTGTTACAAAATATCGCGGAAATTCACAAAAATTTTGCAATATTTTCATATGCTAATATATTGACATTTAAAAACACAGTATCTATTTTAAAATCAAAATCTCGCAACATTTCATCGTTCTGTTACGAATCTTGTGAGAATTCGAAAAATATTGCAAGATTTTGCAACAAACTGATGAAATCTCGCGAGATTTGAAAATAAAATAGATCGATGCCGCGTTTTTTAAATATCGATTGATATCGGCATATGAAAATATCATGATATTTCAGTGTATTGATATTTTTTCCCACCCCTATTTTTCAAAGCGTCAGAAACGGATAACAAAACTGCTATTTGCAATGACAGCTTATTTTTTTCAGCTTTAATATCGGAATCGATTTCGGTTATCGGCCACATGAGTTTTAAAATATCAGCATATTAGATATCGGCCAAAATTCCAATATCGTGCATCCTTAATTATAATGTTACTGAATGTATAACCAACTCTGAATGCACCTAACCTGTGTATGTAAGCTGTGAAACTACAACTCACTTGGGAAAGGTCTGACATTCATTCTGTCCATCCATGTTTAATTTAGATCAGTTCTTTAGATTGAAAAGGTTGAGCAGGTTTAGTTTTTATAGGGCAGCAAGGCAGCATCATTTGGCAGTTTGAGCTCAGGATACCGTTGTTGGCAGTGGTTGCAGACAGCAACCAGACTGTGTGAAAAGGTCACATTCTGGATTTAAGACGACCATTAATTCAAATCAGGAGAATCATTAACAAACTGAACAACAAGGGGAGGGGATTACAGAGCACCAGGAGCAAACAGTACTTAAAATACTGGCTAGTACCTGTGAGAGCTGATACAAGTCTCAGAGGCTGATCAGCTCCGTTGTTATTTTTACCACTAGACCACCTCCAGGTTTGAATTAACAAGTGAGGCAAATCTGAAGTGATCTAAAACTTCCACTTAAAAAAATACATAAATAATAATCAAATAAATAAAGTGTGTCAGATATTTCTATTGGTTGGTTACAAATGACTGGTTTAAGGCTAAACTGAACTGAATATTGTGACAGAGTAGTAGTCCAGAGCTGGTGATTGTAGCGCAGCAGAAAATAAACAAACAACTGTGGTGGACATCCATAAGCAGAAAGTAGAGATCTTTGTCAACGTCTTTCCAATCTAAACCATATCCATTTACCTTTTCTTATTCAACAGCAACAGAAAGCAGGAACACTTTAAAACAGCAAAAACAAGAAGGATGGAAACCCCGGTGGCCTTTATGGCTAAATAAACTTTATTAGCAACATTTTTGGTTGCTATTTAAGAGGTCCTTATCAAACTTCCTCTAACCCATCTGATAAAATTTCAACAGTTCAAATCAGGAGTACTCATTTATTATTAAACAAAAACAATTGATTTGGATGCGATTCACATGGCTTGGTTCCAGTACCATTTTCCCCCCAACTCATTCTTCTACCACATAAAAGTAAATTCATTCCAAGCCAGAGATTTCATATAAGTGAAGAAGTGGAAAGCTTGTTTTTATGTATATTAGATATAAATTCACTTGACATTTACTTGTGGTGTTGCATAATAGTGACGTCATCAAAGCCGCCGCAGTACAAATGTCTGTAAATAAGGACAAATCACCACAAAGAAGCCGGTTCGAGCTCACGGGGGAGTCCGGCTAATGCTTCGTAACAAAACATTGATGAAATGAAGGAGTTTGTGGCAGATAATGACTTATTTAGAGGCTACGCGAGGTTGCCCCATCACTTCCATTATATTGGACATACGCTGATCTGGAATGGATCTAAATATCTCCTGGAGGAATTCAAGTTGCACCAAAACTGTCTGGGTGAGTAAATGAACGTATTTCATGCTAGAAAATAGATCCAGATTGAAAATAAACTAACTTCCCCTTTAACACTGGTGTGTTTCACAAATGCTTTTTTTTTTTTTTTTTAAATTCAGCAACATCGCTTATCAGCAGCGGCATTTACACAAACCCAAACAGAGAAGGCCTTCACCTTAGCCCCATTTATTTTCATCCTTGAGCTGCACACGATGTCCAGAGGCACAGTGGGGTCATGCACTTTAAGTGAATATGTTGCGTCTATATATTTCCTGAGTGAAAAGGCCACAGTGTCCAGCACTTGAACAGCTGCACCGTTATTCCCTCTCACTGTCTTCGTGAGAGGTATCATTTCCTCACCATGCTGCTCATCAGGGGAAAAGTTCGGACAGAGGCCATTTTCCAGCTGCTTCCTGTTTCTCTATTCACTGCTTTATTTCCATCAGCTCTTTTGTTTCGAATGCATGAGGTGGTTTTTTTATTGAGCCTGTTAGTCAGCTGCCATCTTAGATGATGGTTTCAAGGAAAGGGAGTGCATAGGTGGATGAAAAGTCAGTGCATGGCCACTAAAACTTTACAATCCTGCTGTTGACGTCAGCAGAGCAGACGGTCATCATCACAAAATGAAAACGTTTCCTCTGCACCTTTTATTTCATCATCTTATTATCTTGTTAATGACAAATAAAGATGAATAAAAGACAGCTTCTACTACAACACTGAGATATCCCTTTGGGATAAATAAAGTACTTTTCATTTCGTCTCATCTTGATCGGCCTGAAGGTTGGACAGTAAATCTAACGTCCTAGTAAATGCTAGTGTGTGAGACAGAGACAGTTGGCAGTTTTGGCTGGTGATACTGAATTGGACACTGGTCATGGAAAGCATCCCTGGCTGTGTACCAAGAGTACAGGGGTGAATACAAGAAGACAACTTTGCATGTGACATCACTCTGCATTCCTTGAGATTAGGAAGCAAGCCAACGAGCATGGGATTAACGAACCATTAGTCTCATCTGCATCATATCAAAGAACCATAACAATGTCATGTTAAGTCTTTGCAACTCAAAACTAAAAGAAAATTTTGAAAAGTATTTTGCCAAAGATTATCAGGCGGAAAGGTCAGTCATTATGGATTCCCAAAAATAAAAAAAAAAAAGAGTAAAAAAATGTTTTGTTGTTATAAGAACTTGCATAAAAGGCAACTGGGCTAATATTTTTTATTTTTTATCAAACGGGTTCTTCAGTATTTTTCGAGATATTCACAACTGACTAATCCGACTTGTCACCTGTGAATTACTAATCAAATATGGCTTTCCTGACACCTCTCTCGCTAACCATCTGTCTTCTCTGTATTAAACGTGCACATTGCTGTCCTAAAAAGATTATCCATTATCCTTGAGATGCAGCTGGACCACTGAATCCTGACCTGCAGGGCCGGCTCTCCTGTGTTGAGCCATATGTTTATGAAGTGTTTGTTTGGTCTCTTCTATATAAAGGTCTGAGCACTCCTCCCTGCACTGCACTGTACTGCAGAGATGACGCCCCTCATGAGTGTTTTGACCTTTGGCTGAACCAGCTTCTGCCTGAGGGTGTTGTTTGATTTGAAAAGTACTGGGAGGTCATGTTTGAAGAAGATCCTCTAGAGTTTCTCAGAAACCCCTTCCACATATGAAACCATGATATTCCTGGGCCTGTTCTGTCTGTCGTCTCCGTTCATGTTGTTTTCAGAGATATTCTAGTTGGTGTGAAGTGCTTTCTTGTCGCAATCCTTACCGCATCCTTAATTTGGGTTCTTATATTTAAGTTAAATTCAGTTTCCTTTTTTTCCCTGGTGAAGTTTGGCTGGATGATGTCAGACCCAACTGTGATTCTGCTTTGCTCCTCTGGTCTCTAAAGCTAATGTTAATTCAAAACTAGGGATGTACAATATAATTGGCCCCCTATCAGTATCGGCCAATATCGGCCTTAAAACTGAATATGGGACATCGGCCACCCCACCGATATTTGACAGATATTTAACCAATCAGCCCGCTGTTTCTAAAGTTTAAACAAAAACTTATTCAAAAACTTCTTTACAGACTTTAAAACCTCTTAAGACTAAGGGTGGGAAAAAACATCAACACACTGAAATATTGCAATATTTCCATATGCTGATATCATATTGACATTTAAAAACGCGGTATCTATCTATTTTACAAACGAAATCTCACGATATTTCATCGTTCTGTTACAAAATCTCGCGAGAGTCAAGATTTTCAGCTGGACAACAGTCGAGTCTGTTGTTCAGCTGAACTCCAGGTATCTGTAGTTCTCCACCACCTCCACCTCCTCTTCCAGGATGTAGACAGGACTATGCTGCTTATTCTTGCTCCTCCTGAAGTCAACAATCATGTCTTTAGTCTTGCTGGTATTTAAGATGAGCTGATTGTTACCGCACCATTTCACAAACTGACTGACCAGTTCCCTGTACTCGGCATCTTGTCCATCACTGATACACCCCACAACTGCAGAGTCATCAGAGTATATCTGCAGATGACAGGACTCAGAGTTGTACTGGAAGTCTGAGGTGTACAGTGTGAAGAGGAATGGTGAGAGTACAGTTCCTTGTGGTGCTCCAGTGCTGCTGATCACCATCTCAGACACACAACCTTTCAGTCTCACAAACTGTGG
Source organism: Atherinomorus stipes (assembly GCA_023101725.1). Taxonomy (NCBI): domain Eukaryota; kingdom Metazoa; phylum Chordata; class Actinopteri; order Atheriniformes; family Atherinidae; genus Atherinomorus; species Atherinomorus stipes. Next base: position 39,998 of record JALJCO010005104.1, read on the forward strand.
TTGTTTGTTAGGTAGTCGTAAATCCAGGTAGTTGTGGAGGATCCACCTGGAAGTTATGGAGCTTCTCACATAGCAAAGCAGGCTGAATAGTATTAAAGGCACTTGAAAAATCAAAGAACATGACCCTCAAAGTGCTGCCTGATTGGTCCAGATGATGGTGGGCTCTCTGAAGCAGGAAGACCCCAATTCAACCCCAATATAAAATATCAATTTGATATCGGCATATGCAAATAACTTGATATTTCAGTGTAACAATATTTTTTCCCATGCCTATTTTGCAAAGTGTCGGAGACGGATAATAAAACTGCAATTTGCAAAGACTGCTTTTTTTTTCAGCTTTAACATCGGTAATCGGCCACATGAGTTTTAAAATATCAGCCAAAATTCCAATATCGTGCATCCCTATTCAAAACAGAGTGAACTAAGAGTGCATCAGTACCAGTGCACCTGGATTAATCTCCATTCAGAAAAACGGACTGTAAACCACCTTTGAACTAGTGCTTCTTTAGAGTCTCTAGTTGTTTAAACTTAGAAATTTCATTTGGCATTTTAGGGTTTTTTGTGAAATTTGTTGCCTTTAACTTTATGAATAAGTTTCACCTCAACCTTTCATTCAAAGCTTTCTGTAATGTATGTTTGTGTTTATGAAATACGGAGATACACAAATTGGGAAATAATGCAAACGGTAAATATTGAATCTTTACTCCTTTTTGCTCAATTTGGCAAAAATTAATGTTAGCACAAATAAAAGAGATTTATGACCCAAAAGCCAAGGTTCAACAAGAGATAACTCACCGACTGATATGTGCCTGGATGTGCCAAAGAAGGTATACAGCACGACGGGGTAAAATGAGGAATACAGTCCATAAACTGGAGGCACAGCAGCTAGCATAGCGTAAGCTAACCCTGCGGAGAAGAAATACAGACTTTAAAACAAACAATCTCAGAAGTGATTGCATCAGAATGTCAGAGCCGCAGTGATATCAAAACAAAGGCAGCATGAAGTCAGAAGCAGACCCTCAGGAGTTGGCAGCTGGCCCTTCACACTAAGTAACCCTCATATTATTCCAGATGACCGGCTCAGCTCATGGCGGCAGCAGAAGGGCCGCCGGGTACTGACCTTGTGGGAGCTGCACGACTCCTGTGCTGAGCCCCGAGACCACATCGGAAAAGAGGTACTGCTTGACTGGGTAGGATGGCAGCCATGTTAAAATCGGCAGGAAACTCAGAGCGATGGCTTTGGCCCTCTCTGATGAACATCTGGGAAACAAAATAAAAACTTGCATCATTATGGAATTAGAAAGAATTAGGCTGTAGTTCCAGCTTCCTAACCACCTAAAACCCAACAAATAATACAGTAGAGCAATGATTGGGATGGGCGATATGTTATCGTGTGCAATAGATCGTCAAAGAAATTCCCTCTGGTAATAATTTGTTATCTCACGATTAAAAACTGTAAATTGAATTTATCAGGTTATATCTTACAGTTATTTATATATAGTTATTTTTGCTGTTTGCACTGTTTGAATAAATGTAAAATTTGTCCTCATATTTCAGACTAGTTTGCTTGGTGTCACTCTAGTTTTGCACTACAGGTAGGACTGCAACGATTAGTCGATTAATCGTTTGTGACAGCCCTAAATACAGCTGTTCTACTTGAGCTTAACTGATATAGTTTAGTGGCTTCAAATATGATTTTATGGCTCTCAAGACAGAATGTAGTGATAGATTGATAATACAAACGGTTAGACTGACATTTTCTACTGTCATATATCGTCACCTTGATAAAAGGTAACAATATATATTTATGTATATGCATATATGTGTGCATGTGTCAGTGATGTGTGTGTGTGTGTGTATACAGCCATGGAAAAAATTAGAGATCACCCTTCCTCTCTCATATTAATTGGTCATTTTAATGCCTGCTACTACTAAAGGTGCATTTGTCTGGAAAAATAAAATGATAACAATAAAAATAGTTTATAAGGGTTTAATTTAAGAACTGGTACCTTTAATATCGGTTATCGGCCACATGAGTTTTAAAATATCGGCATATCGGATATCCGCCAAAATCCCAATATTGTGCATCCCTACCAAAAACAGTGCTTTTAGGCATTCTACATTTTCTTTTCTGTCTCTTTTAGTCACATGATTCACACCACAGTTGGTACTCAATTGCATAACCATTATTTCTGATGACAAAGTTGGTCTCTTGATTTTTTCCATGGCTGTGTATACACACACACACACACACACACACACACACACACACACACACACACACACACACACACATATATATATGTATACAGTATATATAGAAGGATTTAATAAGTGTTCTTTTTACTTCTGTATACTCCTTTTCGAACGTGGTATTTGGCATTTACCTTTACTTATTTCTCATCTATTTTTTAAAATGTTTTAAATCAATCAAAAAGCATTGTGACACCTTTTTCAGTCCATATTGCTCATCCCTAGCAATGATGCGAAGATATTTACATTTCCATCTCTTATAGAACACTGTACAGGTCTGGTTATGAACCGGTAACCTGTTTCTTATTAACAGTGTACCACCACAAATAGAAAACATCTAATAAATACAAAAACAAAAAAGAAAAGAATAGAGTAGGAATTTTCATTCTCTAACTTGCACCTTCAAGTCCACATATTAACGTCTCATTCCAATAAACATGAACGCTTGTATTGTTTGTCTTCATCAGAACCTGGTTATATTTATGTTTTATACTATATAAACTGAAAAAATGATAGTTGGATGTTTTGTAAGAATTAGCATCTAAAGAAGCAACAAAATAAAATTTGAAGACTTAAAGAGTTTTAAAATCTATATTTTTTTAAACCACCTTAATTCTTCATCACAATCTAAATGTCTAAAGATTCCTCCTAGACAAGCTTCCTGTCACTTCCCTCAGTAGTCTTCAGGAATAGTTTACAAAGCTTCTTAAAAGGGCTTTCTGAAGCTCTTTTTTGGATGTTTGCTGTCAAGATGACCTCACACTGTTTACTTAAGGTTGAGGTCCAGGCTCTGGAGAGGATTCCCCCCATTTTTTACAGCTAGAAAAGTCCTCAACTTTTTTTAAGAGACACTGCAGATCATGCTTAATATGCTACTGAGTTGATGCAACATTAGAAGTTCATGTCTGTCAGTGTTATCTCTGGGATTTTAATTCAGATGCAACTAAAGAAATTAGAACAAACTATGTATTTTGCTTTGTTTTTCAAGCTGTTAATAGCAAAATGCATAAAGATGCCATTTAAATGTAGCAGTACAGACACAACACTGATTTATCCCACCGATTAGATGCCTTTTTTCTTGTTTGTTTGTCTTTTTAGCTATTAATAGATCAGCGTGAACTATGAAGTGAATAACCGTACATGTTCCTCTGATTATTCAGATATGGTATGGCTGGGCAATACAGACCAAATATCATATTACGATATATTTATCTTAGATGACGATACACCGGTATACCGGTAATCTTGCAGTATTTCGTGAAATCTCATGAGATTTCTTAACAAAACGATGAGTAAAACAGATCGATACCACGTTTTTTAAATATCGATATGGTATCGGCATATGAAAATATTGCGATATTTCAGTGTATTGATCATTTTTCCCCACCCTTATTAAATAATCAGGTGACCCCTTTGTAGTCAGTCGAGGTGCAGTCAGGTCATTACGAAAAAAAAAAAGCAGAAAAATTTGTACAACTAATACCGCGGTTGACGATGTGTGTAAATATCATATCTCTCTCATGTAAATATATCGCGATATACCAGTATATCGCACAGCCCTAATCCTTGGGCTATTATTTCATCAAAATGACAAGTCAGCATGTTTTAGTTCAAACTCTTGGATGCATTTTCACGAATTCTGACATTTTAAACACATCTTTTGACATTAAGTAAGGAAATAAAGTATTTCAAATTAAAACCATCATTAACACCTCACTTTCAAGCAGATATCTGTCAGATTATAATCCAGCTAAACCATTTATGCCGTATGGCTGCATATTTTCACCTTCCTTATCTCTGCTAAGGTGATTATGTACAGTAATTGGTTGTTTGTTTCCTTAACAAGATGACTCAAAAAGTGCGAGAGAGACAATTATATGCAAAACCGGATCCACCTAGCTAGCCAGAACACCTACAAATCATTTAGGCCATAAAATGTCTCAATACAATGAGGAAGCAAAATATACTAAAGTGAGCCATGAAAGATTACTTCATTTTTTACTTGCGTGGATAAAATCACATTGGACTTACAGGAACTTCTCTGCCAGCCTCTGCCGGAAGGTGGTGGAGTTTTCTTTGCGGTGGAGAAGCTGCGTCCGGATGAAGGCTTCATCATACACTGGACGCTCTATCCTGTACATCAGCTGTAAGCCTGCATCCTCGCCAGCCGCAGCTTCTTCTTGCTCCATAGGGAGGAAGGGGGACCTCAGAGGATTAGTATGATTTGACGCGTCTCTGTTGTAATTTATCTACTCAGCTTTCTCTTCCCCTTCATAGCTCTGATAGGTTTATCTTCATTCTGCTAACCGCTCCAACGTTAAATTGACTGCAGGTCCTTGTTCTGTTCAGAGAGCAAGAGAAGACAAGAGGACTGATGTAATTCTAACATGCTGGGAGGAATGATAACAAGCAGGCCACTCTGTTCATTTCTGCACTGATAAGAGACATCGGTTTGTTTTGTAAGACTGATTTTTTTTTTTTTTGGGGGGGGGGGGGGGGGGGGGCAAATATTTGGTCTTTGGCAAACATACGTCAGTACAGTGTTTGCAATATATATATATATATAATATATAATCTACAAAGATAAAGTTTGCCATGTGCAAAGATAAAGTTTTTTTTTAATAAATGAGGATATCACAAGAAAAAATAAGCTTTTTTACAAAAAAAAGATCATTTATTTAAAATAACACAAATCTGTCTCCATATTTTACAATCTGAATCAAAGTTTTTATTTTTCTATTCTGTTTTATGCTATTGTAAGTTTTAATCTAATTTAATTCAATTCAATATATTGATGTAACAGTTAATTTTGTCTTACCAAATAAATTATTTCCAATTTCAGTTTATTAATTGAGTTTCATAAATTGTTTAAATTATTTGACCTTATTTAATTTAAGCTTATTTATCAATCTAATTAAATAAGTAAAATATATATATATATATTTTTTTTTTTTTAATTCAAGTTTAATTTACCTGCTGATGGAATTTTATTCCATTGCAAGATGTTGACTTCAAAAATACAAAAATAAATCGGACATCATAAAATATAATTTAATCATTTAATATCATTTAAAGTCAAAGTATGATTTTTTCGTTTTTACTGGAAAATTTACATCTCAGAAATGTTTTTAATTGTTTAAGTCTGTTCCCAACCAGGAAAGGGTGAACATTAATTAATCTCATCTTTGCTGCATGTATGTTGTGATGCTAGCCGTATGCACATCTGAAATAGATACGAAAGCACCTTTAGAAGCATTTTCTCCTGTGTTTGTACCTTTTACAATAATATGAAGCTGCATCATAACTGTAGTTTCGTGATGTGTGGTAAGACCCGACTTGTCCGTTTTCTGAATCACTCAACTCTCTGACGCATAAACGGCTGAAACCCTCGAGCTTCTTCCCGTTTCCTCTTCGTTTTTTGGTGTTATTTGGCGAGCACCAAGTTGATATGGCAGCTTTGTTACCATAACTTAGAAGCGTGAGAAATACATAAACTTCATCGACGATGTTCAGGTTTCAGGTAACCACCCGAGCGCGACAGCACCTAGCTATTCTCACTGACAGGAGACGTTTTCTTATCCAGCTTAACTGAGGAGCATTTAAGCTAACGCGGAGAAGATGGCATAGACGCGGCTCTTACCTCCGTCCTCCTCCTTGGGGGATGCTGTCGTCTGAGGGAGGCTATGGCTTTAAAAAAGTGACCTCTTCAGTTAAACATCAACCAAGGCAACGTCCTTTACAGAAAGCAGACTGTAGTAGCACTCGCTTACGATAAACCAAAGATAATGTGTTACAGTAATGAGCCACTCTGTTGCGAAATTGTTCAACATTCCCGTAAGCAAACAAGAGCGCATGCGCAATTCTCATGAGCACCAACAAGTTTAAAATGAGACATACAGTATTTTCAGTATTTAAATGTCTTTTTCACTTTTTGTTTGCTTGTCCCTATTTTACCAATGAAAGAAATTGGTATCAACTGGAATGTGATCTCATAAATCAGTCAATGAAATGTCTATAAAGTATTTTCATTTCATTTCTTTTTACCCCATTTCCTTAGATATTTCCTATCAAAAACACTTGTGTCCATTCTTTAAAAACATTTTTGTCTTCTGATACAACTTGAATTTTATTTCAACGTGTTTATCAAAAATTAACTAATTGGCTTTATCAATGCAAAATAAAACAGTTAAATATATTCTGTATATTTGTTTATATTTAGTTATTCACTTCACAAAGGCTTCCACGTTGTAGTCCAGAAGCGAGTGCAGTGCGGAGTCAGTTTACGTTTCTGAATTAATATCCGAGTGAGCGCTCTTCTCATTTTGTGGCTCTCTGGCAGTTTAAGGGCAGGGAGCTTGATGATGCAGAGCCGCTTTGACGTGATGCAGTCACGGGGCTCCCCCCAGTGCTCGTGGGACACTTTTTTTCCCTTTTTCACTTGAAGCAGAAGAATATCCTCTATTCTCCAACCATGAAACTGTAGCTTTGACGGTCATTTATTCCACTCATACTCCAGGACGAGTTAAATCTGTTGGTGGAAGAAGCAGCAGCAGCATCGTTTTGCGGCTGTGGTTGCAGCCACTCTCTGTGTAACGGTGGTTGAAACCACTCTTGGAGTGGTTGCATCCACTCTTGAATCTTTTGAGACCACTGCACAATGTTAAAACTGTTTCCCTGCAGCAGCAAAATAAATGACATCAAAGACACTTAATCTTTAAACATTTATCTCTCCCCAACTTTATGAAGAACTAATATGAGAAATCTAAAATAGTTTTGTGTTGGCAATGCAAATGATTTTCATCACCTTTCACTTGAAAATATCAGTTTTGTGTCATAGAGGTGGTTAATATCAGATGAAGCCTTTTTTATTTGTGTTTAGCAAATCAAAACTTGAAGCAAAGCATGTAGAAACCAGCTTTTCCGGTTTGTTTTACAGCATGCAAACAAAAGGAAACGTAACCAGACAAAGTGCAACAAAATACTTCACACTTATTTGGCCTTAGAGCTAGACTGCATATCTGGGCCATTGATTCAGGAGACTATTTCTGCAAGATACAGATATCAGCAAGTAAAGGAAGTTACTTGCTGACAAGCGCTATGATCTGACTACTGTACCACTAACTGAGCAAAATTATGAGTACATATGAGTGTGAGTACTGCCTTCAGCTTGGCCATTTTTATGGAAACAGGCAGGTAAAGTTAAGACTGCTGGGAGGTCATTCTGTCAGCAAAGTATCCCCCTTTATATGGGGTTAGTCCATTTGGATATGCAGCTGCACCAAGACTTCTACGCTGTCTGGGTCTTTCTGGAAGTGAGATGAAATGCTTTAGCAGAACATAAGTGAAGGTCCTTCTAAAACTAGTAGCAGCAGACGTATAGAGGCTTTGCTGGAACAGATCCCAGATATGGTGCACCAGTATTGAACTGGTTGGACTGTGTATTTAACACTTTATTCTCAGAATTAAAGCCCAAGTATGAATGCTTTTGAATTTAGTTTCCCAATAACTAATGTTTGCAAAGCTTTCCTTCACTATTAAGTAGGGGTGCATGATATAATCAGCCCCATATTGGTATCGGCCAATATCTGCATTAAAACTGAGTATCGGAGATCGGCCACCCGACCGATATGTAGCCGATATTTTACCGATCAGCCCGCTGTTTCTAAAGTCTAAAAAAAAACAAAAAAACTTTGATATCAATCTATTTTACTAACAAAATATTGCAATATTTCATCGTTCTGTTGCGAAATCTCGCGAGAATACACAAAAATTCTGCGATATTTTCATGTGCTGATATCATATTGACATTTAAAAATGTGGTATCGATCTATTTTACTAACAAAATCTCATGATATTTCATTGTTCCGTTTCCAAATCTCGCAAAAATTCATGAAATATCATGATATTTTGTAGGTAAAATAGATCAATACTGCGTTTTTAAATATCGATTTGATATTGGCATATGAAAATATCGCAATATTTCAGTGTATCGATATTTTTTTTCCCACCCCTATTTTTCAAAGTGTCGGAAACTTATAATAAAACTGCACTTTGCAATGACTGTTTTTTTTCTTCCGCTTTAATATTGGTATCAATATCGGTTATCAACCACATGAGTTTCAAAATATCAGCATATCAGATATCGGCCAAAATTCCAATATAGTGTGCATCCCTACTAGTTAGCAATGCCTTGATTTCTTACTTGAGAAAGACAAAAACACGCAATTTGCATTTAAATGTTTTCACAGGTGAGGACTGGTTCCATCAGGAGACGCATGGACATGAAGTCTTCAGTGCTGCAGATTGAGGGAACAATTGTTGACAAATTCATCATCTTAAGTTCACTCATTCAAGCGTCCTCATCATCTCTTTTGATCAACTCTCCCATCCCTCCAGCACCACCTACTGGTATACACACTTCCTGCATCCCAACGTAACATTTTGGATTAAACTTTGTTTTCTGGCCATGATCATTTATAACCTTGATAAGTATTTCCCTTTTGAAGTTCAGGTCCACATTTAGGACTCTTCTCGTGTATCTGACACAATAAATCCATGATCACCAGTATTATCTGCAACTCTTTGTCTTTCCTTTTAGGTGTTGATGAAAAAAAAAAAAGAAGAAAAATTGCACAGCGGTTTAAAGCAAGTAAACAACGGGAGTATGTCACTTTGACATTATTTTTGAACCAGTGTTTCTACTTGTTTAATAGTGTCATCCAGACAAGGAGAGGACACGATGTGAACCAAGAGGAAGCAGAAGGTGAAAAAGGCTCATCGCAGAAGAACAAAGAATGGTTGGTAGGACGAGACAGTATGTCATCAAATGCTGGAGTTGATGACAAGCCACAAGTGTTGCTGTTTTATCTACATGGGCACTTTTATAAAAGTGTCAAGGCATTATGTATTGACTGTTTACTCATTCTTTTTCTCTGATGAACCAAAATGCACAGACATGCACACATACACACGACACACATCAATAAACAGTTTCAGACCCTGATAAAACATATTTCATTCACAATGATCAAAGCAATTATTGTTAAACATAACTGGTTTAAATTTTCCCATTAAATAAATAAAACCAAGGACACGGTAATTGCCACAATCTTCTTTTGAATAACTTTAAGTTCTGCATACATGAATGAGACAAAACAAAGACCACAGAAATGGTGAGGTTGAATTCATGATATAATTATGCTTCTTTATAACCTGTCATCATTATTTAACTAAGAGCAACCATCATTTTCAGAATCTTACAGTTAGTTTTATTCATATGTTGGTTTAAGAAAACAGGAGAAAGAAAAAAAAAGAAAGTATAACATACACACAAGAAACAATAAAATAATCAGTCTGCATTTCAGTGACAACCAAAATATATGAGACATCCTCTGAAAGATGATTAAAAAGTTGGTTTCAGATGAGCCATCATACATCCTACTTTCCTTTTTTCACCTCATACCAGACCAACTGCAGGACCTGGGATCAGCAGTGGGGGGTGCTATACACACACAGGTTTGGCCAGGGGTGTTACTATTCCCTCTCTGACACACCTGAATCAGAGAAATGGCTCGTTACCAGGCCTCTGCAGAGCTGAATGACATGCACATGAGGTGAAGAGCCCACGTTTGGGCAGATGTTAAAGAACCCCCCCAACTTGCTTTTCGACATCAAACCTAGAAATATGAGTTTTACTCTGTTAAACAAGTAAAATATCAACAGTTCCTGATGAGCAATCTGAATCCCTGCAGGTGTGTAACTGATGCTGGTGGTCCTCAGCTCTCTATGCTCTACACAAGCTTTCACAATAGAAGTGTTGTGCAGTTCGCTCACCGTCAGCTCAACCACTTAATACATGCATACTTATATTCATATTCCTTAAACAATATATTACATTAATTTAGCATAAGTTTTTTTCTTATAGTGGCTTACAAGGGAGGAATTCACTTGTAAGGACAATATGGGGTTAATACTTTGTTCAGGGATACTATGGTTTATAGACTGGATAAGTTGAGGATAAATAAACTGACTATAAATAAGAAACTACAAACTATCAAAGAGATTTTTCAGTTTCACAATCTCCTAAGCTACCAGCCCTTTATAATACAGAAGCAGCACATATTCTCTGAGCACAACTAAAGCATTGCAACTCACCAGTGTCACTGACTCAGTGTGAGACCATCCCATGGATGAATGAGGAGACTGTATTGCTTGGTGACCAAGGGGCAAACTCTGCTGGAGAACAGTGAGCCTACTTCCACGTTGCACAAAAATTGTAGTTCTTTCTTCATCCGCTAGGGTTGGCTGCAAAACAGAACAAATCCTCATAGACTCCCATGTTAAAAATGCCAGTTTTGCGGGTAACTGTATGATAGGTAGGTGCATGTTCATGCATATGCACGCCTAATTCAAAGTGGTGTCTGGTTCCGATGTCAGCTTTAGGCAGGAGCAAGAGGGGACACTGCGCCCTCATACTGTACAAACACTGTGCCTTCACAAATAAAATCACCCTTTGTTTGATCCGTCAAATCATACAAACAGTTTGGGCCCCTCAGTATCAATGTAGCATGGTTTAACCATCGCAGCTTACCTGAGTGCTGTTGCTGACTATGTCCATCCCTTTATGACGACAGTGTAGCATCTTCTGATGGCTACTTCCAGCAGGATAATGCACCATGTCACAAAGCTCAAACCATCATTAACTGCTTTCTTGAACATGACAATAAGTTCACTGTACTCCAGAGGCCTCCCCAATCAACTCAACAGAGCACTTTAGGATGTGGTGGAACGGGAGGTTCTCATCATGGATGTACAGCCGACAAATCTGCAACAGCCGTGTGATGTCATGTCGGTATGGAGCAAAATCTTTCCAACGCCTTGTTGAGTCTATGCCGCAAAAAATGAAAGCTGGTCTAGGCAACAGGGGGCGCAATCTGGTTTTATCTTTTATCATGGTCTGATAAAACTGATGAGTGTAATACAGCAAATCATATAAATGATGGCATGCTATGTGCATTGCTATGAGATCAGGTTGCAAATATGAAGCGCAGACGGGCTACGATTATAAAGTTGTTTTCCATCTTTCTTCCAATTCAGACCTCCTACTGGGATTTTTTCCAGAGCTTAAAGTAAAATGATCCCCGCTCACTTTTATAGTTTTCTACAGTATCTTGTTAGTGTTTCCTATCATTTACCAACAAGATATTATTTCTTCTTGAGGTTGCTCAGTGTTGTATGTTTTATAGGGTTACAGGAACCCGTGAACAAAACCATACCACACGTAACAATGACATTTGACGCAAAGATCATATCTGCTGATAAATTTATGGCTTACCACCACTGATAGTGGTCTTAAGTCTGTAAAATATGTCATTATATAAACAACACATTTCAAAGCTCACTGTGAAAAAAGGGGTTGAGGGCCTCTTGTCTTAAAATAGTAGCACAATAAACCTTGATGACCTCAGGAAGGAAATTTCCATGCTTGTACATGAGAGCATGCATCACTTTTTATCTTTCAGGTGAGTGAGTTAAACATTACTTCTGAGGATAAATTTATCCCCAAGTTCTGCCACATGCACCGTGTTTGTGTCACAGAGCTCAAGACATTAGAAATAAAATGAATCAGCACGTCAGGTATAAGTAAGATGATAAAATAAAATTCTATCTCTTTTATATGTCTATTCATTTATCCCAAACAGCCTATAAAAGCCAAATGTGTCTTTAAATGTGAGGCACTATTTACAGTGACAATTATAGTATATTTTTTTACTTATTTAGTTATGTTGCCAAATAATGGCCAAGTTAAGCTATATATTACAACTGAATTTTTTTCTGCGACCTTAACTCTTAGCCAAACGTGCAACATCTTGCTCGGTTATCATGCTGATATGTGGATAAAATCCGCACACAGAAAAACGCATAAACAGAAAAAGTGTCCAAAACACATCTTTGATAAGTTAGGTTGCAGTTCACATGTCTATACCATCACATTTCCATGGCCAGTAAGTTTCTATCTCTACCTCTGTGCTCCAAAAATTAAAAATCACATTTTATGGTTTACAGGACCTTAAAGACACATACATGCATTAGAAGTGTTGTAGAGTTTCTTAAATTGCATATGTGACAGTTTAGGGTCCTATCACTATGCCTCCAACTGATCATGTGCCCTGGCTACTGGCCACAGGGATATCCCTTGGGCTAACTTCATAGTAAAGGCTTCTTTGTTCAGGTTTGTCTGATCATGTAGTTTCCTGGTTCACAAATTATTTGAGTAACAGGACTCAATGTATTAAATGTGACGGTCTATGTTCTGATTTTGTGAAGGTCCACAAAGGGGTGCCACAGGGCTCAATATTAGGTCCCCTCTTGTTTATTATGTACATAAATGATTATTGTTGTTATTAATAATTATTATTTATGATTGACAGCTGACGTACTCTTTATTGTTTTGGATTATCCCTGGCTGAAGTGGTTGAGTCTCTGCAGAAAGCTTTTGATGTAGTTAAATGCACACTTCTGCAGCTTAAATTGGTCCTCAATGCTGAAAAGACTGAACTGATGTTGTTTTCAAACTTTAAAAAGGTTTCTCAAGCTCCATCTACTTTGTTCACACTCGAAGGAAATGTCATAGAATTGGTTCACTCTTACAAATACCTTGGTATTTAGGTTGATGAGTCTCACTTTCAAGCCTTATATAGATAATCTTGTGAAGAAACTAAAACCCAAATTGTCCTTTTTCTTTCTAAATATTTTTTTTTATTTATTTTTGGGGGCAAAAAAGCAGCTTGTCACGGCAAGGTTGGTTTAATATACTATATTTTAATATTGTTTTTATTTCTATTATTTCTCAATTTAAGTTTGTATCCGTGTCTTTTGTGCTATGCCTTTGATGTCCTTCTTTTAACATACCATTAGCTACATGAAAATAGTTCATCAGTCAGAGCAGCCTGACCTGGACCACAGCAAACCTTTTTTTTTTCTAAAGGCACATACTTAACTGATCGTTCCAGAAGGTGATCTGGTACTGCTTAGTGGGATGAAAGAAAGTCTCTATGGAGTCTTTTTTTTCTGGGATCTGACATGAACAATATCCTACCGGCCTCTGATCTAGAATCCTGTAAACAGTCAGTTAAATGAAAGCCTTCTTGGTCCGATTCCATTAAACAACAAATGTTACTTGAATTGAGCATAAATATATAAGTATTGTTTAATCTAATGTGGCAGTGTATTACTGTCATTGTTTCAACTTTGAGCATAAGTGTGGTATTTTTAATCAATCCAGTTTTTTTCTGCAGGTCTGAAATAAAAACGAAGTGTTTTTTTTTAAGCTCACTCATCCGCTATGAAATCAACCCACATCCTTTCCTCAAGTAAACATAGACCTATGCTTGATCAGTGTGTGTCTAAAGATGAACAAAAGTGTAAACATGGTAGACCGTTCAGGAAAATGCCCACCTGTGGTTGCAGTCCCTCTCTAATGTTGCACTTTTTTTTTTTAAAGCAACACAGTCAAATTAAACATAGAGCCTTGCAAAACTGACAATATTAAAGGGCTATATGGGGCATTTTGGGAAAATCGCTTGTTCACTTGCTTGCAGAAGTTATTGTTTCTGCATTTACATGTTTTTAAAGGTTTTTCCAACCCCATGCAGCAGAGCTGATCACAGTGGCATGATCATTTCTTATGCAGTGCTCGGTGGCGCCCCCACCCCCCAGGGGATGGCCAGGGGTGGCCACGGCTACCCTGAACAAGAAGCTGGCCACCCCACAGGCCACCTCAGCAAAAATTATATTCTTATCATTTATATAAACTTTTATGTACTATTAACATGGCTCAGCATGCTTTGCTTATATTTGAATGTCAAAATCTTTAAAAGCTAATAAAAACAAGATAAATCATTAATATGACACTGGCTCTAACATTTTCTGCCATTGCTCTTTTGCTGTTGTCCCTCACAGGTCTGTCACACCTAATTAACTTGGCCTTTCTTATGCAAATTCATCCAGGAGGATTAAATGATTAAACTTCTAAAGTTGAAAGACCTGGGTTCTTTTAAATTTTGCATATTGATTGATTTCAGTGATGGAACTTGGCACAAAGTGATGACCTCAATGCCTCAACCCATTTTTGCTTCTAAAAGCTGAAGCCCTGGTGGATGCTTCTTTTATGCCCAATCCTGGCACCCTTGCCTATCAGTGGCTAAATGTAGTTTTTGTTATATATATATATATAGAAGAAACTACTTCCGTACCCTGTAAAAAATATTTTTCTTGCTTCTTTTCCAGCATTTTTGAGTGAGTTGCTGGTAACAAATTGAAGATGTGCTTTAATATTATGGAGTCAGGCAGCAAAGACTGAAAATCCTTCCTTTTGTATGCATTTTTTGTCAAATAAATACTCAAACAAATCAACATGTTGGGCTGTATATTCCAGTTATTGTTACACTTTCAAAAACTTTCCAACTTTTTATCAAAAAGATTATATCAACTTTGTTTTTTTCCCTTCATTCTCTTGTGTCTTGCAGTTCCTATTGATTTGTTTTTAACCCATGATAACCTGTGAACTTTGTACCACTGGATAGCTGTCACTCTCGCATAGAAAACTGAGGTCCAAGCATCAACATTGGCCCACTAACGGTAAAACAATGTTTACTCTGACTGTGAAATGTGATTGCTCCAGCCACTGTGCAGAAATACTGCACGGCTGGTACCATCAGCCACAGAAGCAAACATGCACACGTACGTAACCATCACTCCTACACATATCAAACCCAAGAAAACACACTTGAAATATTCACCACAGCAGCCTTAATATGGTAAAGCCTCCTTTTGCTGTGGCACAAACTATTCCTCGTCAGTGGGCACAGGTATAAAAAGAAAAGGGAAAAATTTCGAGTGATACGTGATGGACTGAGGAAGGCTGAGTGACCTGTCTGCTTCAGTAAGTGACATTTCAGTTGTTTAAAATTAACACTTCTACATTCTTTATATATGAATAGGATTTTCTTTCCTTTTTGTTCATGTAGAACATTATGAATCCTCAACTTTACAATGATTTGCTTTTCTGAAATGAAGGTTTGTGTATGTGTGATCTGTTATCTCTATATACACTTTGACATGGTCAAATGTGTTGTTATTATCTCCGTTGCTGGTTGCCGCTATTTATTGCACATGACAAGTTTGAAGTGTGCCATAAAACACCTTTCATGTTATTGAAAGCTGATGTCACACAAAGTACACACTGTACGTTAAGATTTTGCTATGAAAATACTGAGATTTCCTGATTGTGTTTCTGGGTGAAATGAGTTTTGAATGCAACAATTTGTAACCTTTCCTAATTTCTCATGTTAGTTTGCATATTCTATTTCAAATCAAACAGTTTACAGATGACATATACTAGAATGAAATCATTTCTCTGTGCAGATAAGATAATGTATATCACGAATATGACTGATTATTACTGTAGTTTAAGGAGTTAAAATCTCTGCATTGACAAAAGTCCAACAGAAATTCATACTTTCAAACTGAGCATTGTTGAGATGTAATTGCTAATTTAGAAATCACTGCAGTAAATTAACCACAATTTGATTATTTAGTTTACATTGGTCTAAGTTTATGTTTGTACTATTTTAATGAGCTGGATTAATTTAAGTTGTGTTCAGTCTTGCACTGATTATACCATTAAAGCAAGGTATGGCATTAAAGTAAACTCGCACTACAAATTGGCACTAGAACAATATAACATTTAATTATTCTATTGAATATGTTTTATGACAGGTTGCAGTGGTGTATAAAGCATTTTTGTGTCTGTGTTAGTTTCAGATATGGTATAGTAAAAACAAATCCTGGAATGAAGATTTGCAAATAAAGAATAAATGCACTTGTTGTGTTATGTTTGAAAAAACAACAATAGTTCAGACTTGGAGGTTTAAATATGTTTTAATGACTGAGATGACTTTACTGAGATGACTGAGATGACTTTAATGACTTTAAAACTGAGATATTTAATTAAAAGCACAGCATAGCTATATCTAAATTTCTTTAAGGTTTATCATATTCCAACTAAAGTGCATCACCTACTTACACAGTACTTAAAAGTTTAACAAAGATGTAATATGTTTTCGTGTGACAGCTCCCATTTAAAAAAATTAACCTGCTAGCAGACAATTCATGTTCACGGTGCTGATTTTGACTTAGCTTCCAGTTTAAAGGCAATAATAACAATAAACCTTACCTTCTTTCCTACATAATAGATGTAGCCTGATAGCTTGCTTCATACCTGCGGCTCAGCTTTTGCCACAACTCTTGATTTATTTAATATTTTTGTTAGCTCTAGCTAACGGTAAAGAGCTCATGGATAATTTGGAGCTTCTACATAAATTCAATATGAAGAACAAGTAATGAGAAGCTCTGTGCTGATTAATCTTATGTTGCTAGCATCTGGGCAAAGATAAAAGCACATAAATCTTTGGACAGCCAGGATATCCATGCTTCACCAATGTTCCTTGCTATTGTTACAAATGTTGAAATTACCAACAGGTGCTTGAAAAGAACCACCAGGCTGGTGGAGAATGGTGGCACAAAGCATCAGAAAATGGTAATGCTCTTCTTTAAAAAAAAAAAAAAAAAGGAAAAAATAAGAGAGATAGAAAATGGTTCCATTGAACTTTACTTTCACCAACTGGTCATGTGTTGTGCTTGTCCTAACGTCAAATGTAGCTTCTTTCTTATCAGTTGGACTTTAACTTCTTTTCTCCATATGGCCCTTTTGTTGTTAGTATTTCTTGTTTTGAACAAATTAAGGTAACACAGTATGGTGGCATATTTAGAGTTGTGTTACTCCCTTTATCTCCTAGAACAGGAGATAAAGGGAGTAACAGAAGATTGTGGATAACAATCTGATATCAAGGTCACATTGACATTTTGTTACGATTAAACCGTTCTCGAGTCTAGGAAAGGGATTCGATCCGAATATTATGTGCCATGTGACTGCGCCAAATATTCAGAACAGATGTCAGAATGAAACGGTTGGAAGACGTCGGCTGCAGGACTGCGAAGTCTGGAACGATTAGACACAAAGGGTTGAGCGGGGTGGAGGGTGGGGAAAGGACTGGAGTTATATGCATGCTTTCTATTTGCGTCATGACGTGGTGACGATGGTTACAGAATGCTTCAGAAAACAGCTATGAGGCCGTGTAGCGTTGTCGGACCCTAAAGAGAGAATCCAGATCATTCAAGTCTAATTCATTTAACTTAAATGAACTAGACTCATTAAATTTAAGCACCGTGCCCTTAAATTTAAGAAAGCCCATGAGACCGTGCCCTAAGTTAGCCAGTAGCTTTGTGTACCTGCAAATTGATGTCTTGGGCTTTCATTGGCTTAGTCGAACAGTCGATCAGACAGCTTTCACAAACAGCCATGACACCGATTGCACAAGTTTAATTTGGTGGAAATAGATGCAGAAGAAGTCACACCAACTATACTAGAGCTTCAGATGTGACCGGTGGCTGATTGTTAACTTGGCGTTTAAGATTCATGATACTATGAACACAAATAAATCTAAGCTAAAGGCCATTAAAAGTTTTTTTTTTTTGGTTAGATTTAATTTCAGATTAAAAGACTAGCTGTAATAACCATAAGATATTAGGACCATATAAGAAAATAAACTTTTTTCCTCCTTTATCCATAAAGGGATAAAGGGACAGCGCATATTAATGTACTTATAAAAGTAATCATGCAACGTTTTCCACCTTTCATCTCTTGGCAAGCCAAGGCCCACCACATAAAAACAACACTATACAAAACAATGTTTGTTTGTTTTAGATTTACAACTTTAACTTCACTTCCGTTGATAATAAAGTTCAAAGTCCACATGACGTCTTGATAAAAATCTACCATGATCTTTATTACATAGTATTCTGGTGTTTTGGTGAAAGGTTTTACCTTTTATATGGTGGGCTCTTACATTTCCATAATATAGTTCACAGAGATGTTATGTATGTTTGATGTTCACTATAAAACAAAAGATAAAACCTTCACCTTTAGTTAGGAAACAGCTGTTTAAGTAATTAATTAACTAATCATACATTGAAGAAATCTTCAAGTTTACCAAGTTTTATAAAGGATAATTAGTCGATCACAGCGTATCGTACAGTATTGTGACATCAAACAAACTGCAGCATCCTATTTTCCTCAAATTCCCCCTTTTGTCTTTCTTGTACATCCTGTCACACCAGCAGCACAGTTCAGGACGCCGTGTCTCTTCCAGGTTGTTCTTGTTCCAGGTTTTTACAGCTGCATACCTGAAGCTGTCTTTCTCAGAGCAGCTTTTGTTTACACTGTATCTCATATGTATTACATTCAAAGAGTACAAGCTGGGTAGTAACAGATCAGAATACAGTTATCATTTGTATACATAACAGTTTTTTATCAACAAAATCCAAGAGAGACTAGAGATGCACTGATCCGATACCCGGATTGGATATCGGCTCTGATACTTACAAATTAGCTGGATTGGATATCGGATGAATGTGGCCGATCCAGTCATTTCTGTTTTTATTAATATCATTATAAATATACACTTTGTTATTTGTTAATAAATAATATTAAGTGGATTTATAGCAATATATCATATGCCGATATATCAATATTCAAAAACATGGTGTCAATCTATCTTACGAACAAAATCGCGAAGATTTCATCGTTTTGTTACAAATTCTCACGTTTTTTTGCGTGAAATCTAAAGATTTAGTAAGAGAACGATGAAATCTTACAAGATTTTGTTGGTAAAATATATCAATATCGCATTTTTAAATATCAGTATGAAATCAGGATATGAAAATATCACAATATTTCAGTGTATCAATATTTTCCCCCACCTCTAATCTGTCTTAATTTGTTACCTTTTTAAAAAAAAAAAAAAAAAAAAAAAAGGCTAAATGTTTATGCCAAGCTTGTTGCCTTCATCACATGACAACGTACACAGCCCAGGTATCGGTATCGGATAGGATCAGAAAAAAACTGGATCGGTGCATCTTTAAGAGGGATGTGATGATTCCTGAAATACACCTTTGTCCAGACCTGTGGCTTTTTGCTCATATTTCAACAATTAGTCCGACTGAGAAGAAAAAAACAAGTCTGGGATTTGCTTTTTATATCATATTTATCATCTAAAGGAGAGCTTCTCCATCTCTATGCATATCTGAAGCTTCACAAATCTGTACTGTAAGTTGTTAAGCTGCAGTACGATAAGATGATGCTCTTTTGAGATTTAATTGCATCTAAAGAATATTTGCTTAAGTCACAGTTTAGAAGAGGTGTCTTCTCTCACATTATAATTTATGTTTTGAAAAACTCTCAGCACAGTTGTGTGTTCAGTGCTCCCACGGCTTTTTCCGTACAGTGTGTGAGTACAACCCCATGAACACATTCTTCTCTACGGAAATAAACGCCTGCTGTACCAAGTGGAAAGTGGTTGACCTTGATGTAACTGACACAAGCTCATTCCAGCCTTTATCAACTATAAATCATTTTGCAATCACTTATAAATCAGCATGTTGTAACAGAACAAAAGCCACACAATCGCACTACACCAGTTTATTAGCGTTGTCACCATGACTCAGAAAATTGGGCCCAAATCGCAAAATTAATCACCGTCACGGCGAGCTTGAGCAGATTTTTGTTTTTAAAACTTGAGATTAGATGATCACAAAGGGGTGTATTCATTAAAGAAAAAGCAGACATTTCCCATGAACCTGGGCTGAACTGTTGCTGCTCTTTAACAAATAGCAAAAGCAGGCATCACCTGCACTTAATTCTGCCCGGACACTTTGATAAGGTCATTCACACACTTCTGTAATGTTTGCATTCCAGCTGAATGCAGTAAAACCAGCTAACATCACACAAAATCACACACCTCTCATACAAGTTTTCCTCTTTATCAACATTGTAGCATGTTTAACTTACAAATATGAGTTAAAGGGTTGCCTCAAATTTTTTAGTTAAATGGAACAATTTATTTATGTCTAAGATGGGTTTGAATAAGTATTTAAACAACAACATGCCAGAAAGTTGTTAATTTGACATGAAATAATACATTAGGACTAAAGATGCACCGATCCAGTTTTTCCGATCCTATCGGATACCGATACCTGGGCTGAGCGTATCGGCTGATACCCGATACCGGTCCGATACTACTGTTGAATGAATGAACTGTGTACGTTGTCATGTGATGAAGGCATCAAGCTTGACATAAACATTTAGCCTTTAGGTAACAAATTAAGACAGATATAAATTACAGGTGGGGAAAAAATATCGATACACTAAAATATTGTGATATTTTCGCATCCTGATTTCAGATTGATATCTAAAAATGCAATATTGATCTATTTTACCAACAAAATCTTGCAAGATTTCATCGTTCTCTTACGAAATCTCACGAGATTTAACACAAAAAAGCGAGAATTCATGACAGAACGACGAAATCTCGTGAGATTTTGTAAGTAAAATAGATTGATATTGTGTTTTTAAATATCGATATATCAGCATATGATATATTGCTATAAATCTACTTAATATTATTTATTAACAAATAAAATGTAAATTTATTATAATATTAATAAAAACAGAAATGACTGGATCAGAACGCTGGATCGGCCACATTCATCCGATATCCGATCCAGTTAATTTGTAAGTATCAGAGCCGATATGCATCTCTAACTAGGACAACAAAATGCCATTTTCAGTGAACAGTATGGCTGATTCAGCTTTACTGTCATTTTAAAGGAAGATTTTTTGCTGTTCATCTCTCTTTCGTCCAAATATACTAAAATGATTTCAGGGTAATGTGTAATGTGTTAAATGTTCATAAAGTTTGTTTTCAGAGAATATATAAAGATATTTAGAAGTACAACTCATTCAGCCAGTTTCTCTTCAAAAGGCTTTACTTGGTATCTGAACGGCCCTGCCCCGCCTTTAGAGCCGTTTCCTTCTGAACATGCTACTTGATTTCCACTTCATAACAAAGATCTGTAATGTCCTGTCCTGTCTGCCCCGTCCACATCCTCCCTCCTCTGAAAGTTGGGCTTTACGGATATCAGTCAGAACAATGGTCAAGGATAAGGCAGACCTCCAGCAGTTGTGCGAAACAGGGAGTTAATCATAAAAATTGCTGTTAGTTATTACAGTGGAGATAAGCTGAAGAGGTGGCATTTATTGATGGCAAAAGTGTCTCAGGTTCCAGTTTATCTCCAGGTGCTGGAGCAGGGGGAAGACAGCTGGGAAACTTTGACACTATCAGGTGGGTAGATAAGCAGCTCTATATATGTAGATGTAAAAAGAAAGAATTGTTCAACTTTTACATCATTTCCAGTTTAGGGATTTTATATTTTCTGAAGGGATGTTTCAATCTCCCTGCCACTGTTTCTAGATTTAAAACAGAGCTTGATGAATCAGTGCAGGTCCTGACCTGGCTTATGTGCTACGCCTCTACTCAGGAGTCTGGACCTTTGTTGTTTGCTGTTAATTATCTTTGATAAGTCACGTTCAAAGGCGAGGCAGGATCTTCTTCCTAAACTAATGTGGTTAAAGGATCTCAGAGCCACATAGAGAGGGTGCAGCGGTCCTCCAGGCAGCAGAGGCGAGATGATGCGACCGGGAGCTAAGCAGTATGTGGTGACCAGGCCACTGTACTCAGAGGACTCCTTCGCTGAGGAACACGAGAAGGTCTACAGGCATCGTAAAACCACCCTGGACCACATCAGCCAGTATTTCACGTAAGGAACATCAAAAACTTTGCTTTGGTTTTCTGTAGCTTGTGTGAGTCTAGAGCAGTGACTCTCAAGCTGGGCGTTTAAGGCAATTTCAAAGAGTCCAGATCATTGTAAAAAGAAAAGAACTTTCTTTTATCAAATGATTTCTGGACTTTGAACCAGAACTCATCAATCTATAAATTTTGCATGATAAGTTTTAAACACTTTAATGCATAAGCGACAAAGTTATCACTCATGCCACACTGAAAATCCAAATTTGACATTATCTCAGTAAGAGAAGCTGATTTTAGCCGTGTTGAAACAGCAGTGAACCAAAGTCATCAAAAAAACAATTTATTCTCTTTGTTTATGAAGATTCTGATATTTTTTCAAGCCTCATTTCTGGAGTTTTCAATCATCAAATGTTCAAAAACATAGTTATTATGGGTGCTATTTGAAAATCTGATTTGGCATTACTCTTTGTGAATAGTTGATTTTCAGCATATGGGTGCTGTGTCACAGCTGTTAACATAATACACCAAAAACCACTTTATTGTCCTTATTTAAATGCAGATTCTGATTGCTGAGGCAATATGAACTGGTTTTAGAGTATTCCCTTTATTTTTTAAATCTTATTATGCATATTAAACTGACTGCTTCCTGTACTGTGTTGTATCATAATGGTTGTATGGCTGAAGTATGTATGATTTTATAATTTGTAACATCTGTGGCACTGCAAGCCCAAGACAAAGTTCCACTTGGGACAATAAATATTCATCTAACCTATATTAATCTTTATTATAATATTAATATTAATCTAACCTATCCTAATTTCAGGTCTTACATTTAGAACACCTTACATCATGAACACCTAAGTGTGTTATCTTGGGGGTCGTGGATCAAAGAGTTTGAGAACCACTGGTCTAGAGAAACAGAGAAAGTCTGGTTAAATTGAATGGACAGTAAGAAACCTTTTTAATTTAAAGTACAATGTAGGGATGCACGATATAACCGTCCCCCTATTGGTATCGGCCTATATCACCCTAAAACTGAGTATCGGACATCGGCCACCCCACTGACATTTAACCGATCAACCCGCCGTTTCTAAAGTACAAAAAAAAAAAAAAAACTTCTTTTTTAGACTTTAAAATTTCTAAAGACTAAGGGGAGGGGGGATATCAATGCACTGACATATCATAATATTTTCATATGCTGATATTACATTGACATTTAAAAATGTGGTATCGATCTATTTTACTAACAAAATTTCACGATGTTTCATCGTTCTGTTACAAAATTTCGCAAGAATTCACAAAAATTTCACTTTATTTTCATATTCTGATATCATATTGACATTTAAAAATGTGGTATTGATCTATTTGACTAACAAAATCTCACGATATTTCATTATTCTGTTATGAAATTTCGCGATAATTCATGAAATATTGTGAGATTTTGTAACAGAATGATGAAATCTCTAAAGATTTTTGTAAGAAAAATAGATCGATACCGCGTTTTTAAATTTTTATTTGATATTGGCATATGAAAATATCGCAATATTGCCATATCAATATTTTTTTCCCACCCCTATTTGTCAGTGTCGGAAATGGATAACAAAACTGCTATGTGCAATGACTGTTTATTTTTTCAGCTTCACTATCAGTATCCATATCAGTTATCGGCCACATGAGTTTTAAAATATCGGCATATCGGATATCGGCCAAAATTCCAATATCGTGCATCCCTAGTACAATGTCATCCCCATCAAGTAAAGGGAGCGTGCTCTCTTAAGATGAAGCAAACTGCAGTCTCATACTATCACCTACATTTAACGTCAGCTTAAACTGTCAGTCAGTCATAAAGTCAGGCTTTATGATGTTTTGGTCCTCCCACTTACTTCAGAGTACTTTCACATCACATGCATGATTTCTATCTGAGGAAGTCAGCAGGACTGAAAATAAACTCAGAAATTATCAGCATTGTGCGAAAAGTCTTTGAATCTATAGATAATCATCAATAAGACTTTATGGCTTAATTAGTTAGGCTATGAATGACCAGTGAGATTGGGTTGTTAACTGATGTCAGAAGGTTTTAAGAGTTATGTTTAATAGCATTTTTTGTACCCCAAAAAGAGGAAAAAAATATCATTTTACCTCATTTTCTCATCTGTGAGATGACTTTGCCTGTTATTTTGGTTTTCTCATTCACTGTTTCTGTGCACTGAATTTTTTCCTTTTTATGGAAATTTTTGTTAAATTTTCTCTGTAAAAAGGCCACTTATCTATACACATCATCATTTAGCTTTTTTACAATTTAGCAATAGGTACTCTCTTTTTTCTCTCTATTTAAAAACAACAGGACATTCATCATTAAAAGGTTTGCTGCTGAATTACACTCCAAATATCAGTTTTTGATTTCTAAAACAAAACCTGTAAGAAAAAATGGAAAACAGGAATAACTTTAATTAATTACATATTAAATTCATTTATGGCTAAATTCAACTATGAAAAATAATTATTTTTGTTAAATTATATGAAAAAAAAACTATGTCAGACCCTTGCTGTTTTTATGGTTTATATAGCTACAGCTCTCTAATCATCTTAATTTGTTTTAATATATGTTCTTTAAGTGAAAATATTTTTATGCAAAATCTGCAACTTCAATCTAAACTTTTAGTGATGAATGACAGCAAAATCATACATTTAAAAAAAACTTAAATAATTGTAATTCTATTGCTTTTGATGACCTTTTTGAAATGGAACTGGTTACAAATGAATCAGTGTCTTTTGATGCAGCGAGTCTGTTTAATCTTTGATTCAAAGTGAGTGCTCCATTTATTTCTCCTACTTTGTTTTTAAAAAACACCAACATGTTTTATTCCAGATGTGATGCCAAAAGAGCCAGGGATGCAGCCGTCTCCCTCCTGCCAGTTATCGGCTGGATGAAAATGTACCAACTCAAAGAGTGGCTCCTGTCCGACATCGTGTCCGGTGTCAGCACGGGGCTGGTGGCGGTCCTGCAAGGTAAACCGCAGCTTCACGGCATCTCACTCAGACTGGTGCAGCTTGCACGTGGCCAGACTGGGAAGATAAATTGCAACAATGATGAACATGACCTCGGGAGAAACCGTTTCCACTTTAGAATTGAACTGAATTTCCTAGAACTTCACACCATTACTCAAAAACGCAGACATCATTCCTGGAAAGGCTCTAGTGAATGTTCACCTACTCTATTTACCCACGTCACACCTTTGAATGACCACTTTATTTTGTCACTGTTACTCTGGGTGTTTGCTCCATGCTATCATCTTGCAGCATTTGTCCTTTTCCTCTAAAAATCTACAGTTTATCAAACAAAATCACTAAATATTATGTTATATACTTAGTGTTCTGCACTGTAAATGCAAACAATGTCCTGACAAAACATTAATCAGTGCATTCAACTTTATTCATGCAAGTTTTTCAAATTTACTAACTCACATAGAGTTTTCTGTACTTTCTACCTGCATACTTGTCGAATCAAATACTATGTACTTGCTTTTTTCTGGTGTGTACAGCTCCTGTTCCTGGTAGATGGGCTTATTTGCACATTTCCCATGATACTTTGCAGCACCCTTAGTTCTGTTCTGCACCGAGTAAATGTAATACAAGAATAACATACATCCAGTTGGTAAACATGAGTGTTCGAGAAAAAAAAGATGTTTTCTTTCGAATGACTTTAAATTCCAAGCACTGTTGTGAATGTACGGTGGCTGTTAGTGGTCAAATTCTCCCAGACATAAAGATATTTTCATGTGTGAGTGGATCCAGTGGTCTCAGGTGTAGCTATGACTGTACTATGAGTAACTAATTTTACTGTCTTTTAAGGCATTACTGATCCCAAACAGTGCTCTAACTCCCATTAAACAAAGCCGGTACAGCAATTTAAAGTTCGGAGGGTTCTCATTTCACTTACATTGTTTTGTCCAGTTAGGGATACCGTAGTCAAAATGGCAGCGCAAATATCACAACCTCCATATGCGCACCACCCTGCAAGTGAGTAGGGTCTATCTGGGGCTCGCAAGACAGAGGCGTGTCGGCGTGAGACCTATGAGAGCACGGCTAAATCTAACCCTCCCCTGACCCTTCCCTTAAACCTAACAAGACCCACCTATGCGACACGCTCACTATTGGACACGCCCCGTGGTTGCATCCACAGATAGGCACAGTTGCTGTATGTAGATATAAATGGCTGATTCTAAGAAAATATACATTTATCAACGATTCTAGTGCAGCAATTACACATCAATAGTCACAAGTTCCTCCCCGTCAAACAATTATTTGTACAGATTCAGGTTGCACAGGTTTTACCTCCCTGTCTCCGAGGCCTTCTGCATATTCCATCATATTTGGAGTGGGGTTTTCATTGATTACAAGCTCTTTCCCTATGAATATGTGAATGTGCATTGCAAAATATGCAGAGTAATGCATAACTACAATAGTACTAATAACTGATTGGTGGTCCCCACCTTGGACATCCCCTACCTTCAGTGTAGTGTGGGACAACTTCCAAGCAATGCTCCCTTACTGTGGCAGAAAATACTGACTTCTTGTGACTTAAAGTATTTAAGTAGTAAGAGCTTAATTAGAATTTAACTAATATAGTAGGTGGTCACAATTTCAAAAAGTAGGTACAACTCACTCAAATATACTAATTTCACAATTATATCCACAATCAAGTTTGTTCACTTACTTTTCCAAAGGTGATTGGTTTCCTCAATATTTTCAAGTAAATTTAACTTGTTAGAGTTACAGTGTGTGTGTTTTTGTGTTGCAGGTCTGGCTTACTGTTTACTGGCCTCTCTGCCACCCTGGTACGGACTCTTCTCTGCCTTCTTCCCTGTTGTCATCTACTTTTTCCTCGGTACCTCCAGACACATCTCAGTGGGTAAGCATGCAGTACATTTCTCTTTACACCTCGAAACGCTTGCATTCAAGTAATCTGCCATCCTCCCTCTCTGCTTCTGCAGGGCCATTCCCAGTCTTGTGTCTAATGATTGGTTCGGTGGTCACCAGGCTGGTCCCAGACGATGGACCACCTGCCAACATCACAGGGTTTGAAGGCTTAACAAGAGACGAGCAGAGAGTGTTGGTGGCCTCCTCTGTGTCCTTCCTTGCTGGCATCATGCAGGTTAGGAACCGAACCATCATCACTTAGTTTGGCTTTCAAGAAGTAAACTGACTCCCATTGAAAAATAAGTAGTCATACAACACATCAACAAGCAAACAAGACAATACACGAATGCACTCAGTTACAAAACATCATAATGACTTAGCATTACAGCCATGAAAGGAAGTAGGAAGGAAATTAATTATTAGACACAAAAGAAAAATCAATTTTAATCATTTTAGTCATTAGTAAACAGGTAAATCCCTCATTTTCTAGAAACACCCAGCAGTTAAATTTTGTTCTACCCCTCTAACTTCTAAAACCATCAAATATCCAGAAAAGATTAGAAAAAAAGAGCGTAAATATAGCTTTAATGGAACAGAGATCTTTAGGAAACCCTGATTTAGAACTGATTGATAGACTGATGTATCTCCGTCTGGACAAAAAAATGAAGTAATATTTCTAAAAAAGATGGTTAAAGTTAGACTGTTAAATAAAAATATTGAGGTTGATAAAATAATCTTGAATAAAAAAGCTCTTTTTGTATGTTTGTTGTTGTTTTTCAGTCTTTGTCAGTTTTGATCACTGTGTCCTTTCTGATCTCTCCCAGCTGGGAATGGGAATTCTCCAGGTGGGCTTTGTTGTGATGTACTTGTCGGACACTCTGGTTTCTGGCTTCACGACTGCAGCTGCCATCCACATCCTGGTTTCTCAGCTAAAGTTTGTGCTTGGGCTCACGGTTCCAGGCATCAGCGGTCCTCTCTCCATCATTTACGTAAATACAGAACACCGTCATTCTGTCCATCCCTCAGCCTGTCACGGATGGAGGTGGTTTATCTGTTGGACTGTTTTATTTTCCAGACCTTGGAGATAATATTTAACAAGATCAAGTCTACCAATGTGTGCGACGTGGTCATCTCCCTGGTGATCATGGTGGTGGTGTTCATCGTGAAAGAGCTGAATGACAGATTCAAATCCAAGCTGCCTGTGCCCATCCCAATAGAGGTTATCATGGTGAGCAACATTGTGCAACATTGTCCTTATAAATGTTTCCACAACACAAGACAACAGAGGCTATTTAGTCATATAAACAGCTGATAAAGCATCATTTGGATTAATTTTAAACAGTGGCCTTCCTTAGTGGAGTTTGCATGTTCGCCCCTTGTATGCATGGGTTACTCTGGATACTCCAGCTCCCTCCCACCATCCAAAGACAAGCATGGTGGGTTAAAGAGGAAGTTACATTTTTAAAATTTGGATCTATTTTCTAGCATGAAATACATCCATTTACTCACCCAGACAGTTTTGGTGCAACTTGAATTCCTCCAGGAGATATTTAGATCCATTCCAGATCAGCGTATGTCCAATATAATGGAAGTGATGGGGCAACCTCGCGTAGCCTCTAAATAAGGCATTATCTGCCACAAACTCCTTCATTTCACCAATTTTTTGTTACAAAGCATTAGTTGCTGTAGCAACTGTGCATGTTTTCCCCATCACTTCCATTATATTGGACAAACGCTGATCTGGAGTGGATCTAAATATCTCCTGAAGGAATTCAAGTTGCACCAAAACTGTCTGGGTGAGTAAATGAATGTATTTAATGCTGGAAAATAGATCCAAATTGGAAAAAAAAAACCAAACTTCCCCTTTAAATGGTCACTCTAAATTTTCCCCAGAGACCCCCGTCACACTGAACTGGACCAAGCGGAACTAATGAACCAATGAATTCATTCATTCATTCATTTTTCTATTGGTACAGTACATGTAATCAAAGGCATCATTTAAAGGATTTCTTTCATGTCAGTCCACAGACACAAATTTTAAGTTGTTATAAACTGGTTTCATGTTGAGATTAATGCATGGATTCAGGTAAAAACAAAGAAAAAAAAGTCATTAAGGGAAAAATGCATTGTCTTCCCTAGACTGTTATTGCATGTGGAGTTTCATATGGATTCGACTTCAAAACCAGATATGGCATCGACGTCGTTGGCAAAATTCCACAAGGGTAAGAAGTCAACCTTAAACTTGAAAGCAAAAAAGCTTCCAACCAATATTTCCTTCTATTAGAGACACACTACATAAGCATCTGAGACTTTTACAATTTCAGGTATGAAGCTCCGATGGCCCCAAACCTGCACATCTTCCAGGAGACAGCAGTGGAAGCATTTCCAATGGCAATCGTGGGATTTGCGGTGGCTTTCTCCGTGGCAAAAGTTTACTCTGTAAAACATGATTACACAATAGATGGGAATCAGGTACAACAGCTTTGTTATATTACACATTTGGATCAAAGATATAATTTGATATAAAAAGGTGTTTTCTCCCTGATCTGATTGTAGGAGCTAATCGCCTTTGGGGTTAGCAACATCTTTGGAGCGTCCTTCAAGTCATTTGCAGCAAGTACAGCTCTTTCAAGAAGTGCAGTGCAGGAAAGCACAGGTGGAAAAACTCAGGTAACATCTGATCTTTCATGTAGGGTATAGCTACTATTAACAAATGACTGGAGAAAAGGGGAGGAACAGTTACTGGGTGACCTTGCAACTAATGAACTAATGAATTGTTGATAAGGTGTTCCTGAACATTTACAAAAAACCCACTATATATTACATTTCAACTCAACAGCAGCAGTTTCAATCGAAGAAAAAAGACTGAAAGCATTTCCACTTCGCATCAGTCATAGTTAATGTCTATTGTAAAAATTTGTTCTGTATCAGTTCTACCTTTTGCCCCCTGGACTAGTAACCTAAATTAAAGTTGAAAACTATCACAAACGTAGCTAATATTATATGGTTGTTTAACAATGATTAAACCAGCAGGTATTACTGTACACACAGGCTATACTGGGACAGGCTGGCATGAGCCACAAGCTGCAAGACTTGGGTTTAACCTACCCAAATGTAATATAATTAGAAGTATCAATGATATTGGAACAGTTCAGAGACTTGTTTCAAACAAATATTTTCTAATTTGTCAATACCTGCTACAATTTCAGGGTTAAAAAGTGTATTTTCCCAGTACATATACAGTTGTGTGAAAAAGTGTTTGCTCCCTTCCTGATTTCTTTTTTTCTGCATGTTTGTCACACTTAAATGTTTCAGATCATCAAACAAATTTAAATATTAGACAAAGATAACACAAGTAAACACAGTTTAAAATGCAGTAAAATGCAGTTTTAAATGAAGATATTTATTTGTAATCACTTATTCACACAGGGCCGTGTAGGTTTAGATTTTTTAAAAATCTTCATTTAAAAACTTTATTTTGTGATTACTTGTGTTATCTTTGTCTAATATTTAAATTTGTTTGATGATCTCAAACATATACGTGTGACAAACATGCAAAAAAATAAGAAATCAGGAAGGGGGCAAAAAAAAACTTTTTCATACTACTGTATACAATAAGGAATTGGCATATATGTCATGTATGTAGTTTATGTCATTTTTTACTTCTTCTCTCCTTCTCAGGTGGCGGGTTTACTTTCGGCAATCATCGTGATGATCGTCACCTTGGCTATTGGTTTCCTTTTGGAGCCACTTCCAAAGGTCAGCAAACCTCAGATTGTCCTCAATCTGAGCCAAGATTCTGTCTCTGTCTACTGTAAAAGGCTTTTTTAATCTGACCTTTGACCATGTTTTTTAACAGTCTGTACTGGGTGCTGTGGTCATCGTCAATCTGAAGGGCATGCTGATGCAGGTCACAGAAATCCCATACCTCTGGAGGAGGGACAAACCAGACTGTGTAAGACCTCACACTCTGAGATCTGATTAAAATAAAATAAAACTTGCCATTTAAAAATAAAAGCCTTTGTTTCTTGCTATGTCTAGGTGGTATGGATCGGTACCTGCATTGCAGCCATCTTACTGGGGCTTGATCTTGGATTGGCTGTCGGTCTTGGTGTGGAGTTGATCAGCGTTGTCCTCAGGGTTCAGTTGTTAGTATCGGGCCTCTTATTCTATCTAAATGCTGCATTAAAATGTTATCTTTCTTTTTTTGTGTCACAGCTCATCATTTCTTTTGGAAATCTTAATTCTAAAAGTCAGTCCACACGTGTTGCTGGTGATATTGTATAGCTTATGTTGCGAAAATAATTTTTCTTAAAGAAACATTTGATATATTTTGGTTTCTTTATGATGTATTGAACTGTAAACATGCTACCCTACAATAGTAAACATCAAAAAGTAGACTTTACGAGCAGAGAGTATCTAAGTAGTGAGCATATTAGCACAGTCATATTAGCATTTAGCGGGAATGCTAGCAACCAGATGTAAAAAGTCTGTTAAAATGTATTTCTGTGTTTTTTGTTTCAGCCCTCGCTGCAGCCTTCTTGCTAACATTAAAGGAACGGATATCTACAAAGACAGAAAGGACTTTATCGATGTAAGGAAATTGATTAGAAACCTCTTTGTGTTTTTTCTTACCTTGATGTTTTTCTTTAGTGTGGACAAACTCTGAATTCTAACTTCAGGGTAGTATTTCTATATTGAAACTCTCACAATAGTCTGTAGAATATCTTATTCAGATATTCTTTATAACCAAATGCTAAATATGTTTAACCAACTGTTTAAAAAAAAAAACATTTTAATGAGTTCAAAATTTATCTTTATCATAAACATACACATACAGTAGTTACTTCTAAAAGCTAACTGAATATGACTACTATTAGTATTTAGACTGCACAGTTATCACTGTTAGCTGGTTAGCACTGTCACCTTACCAAAAAGTAGTATATGCAAGTATGCTTGAACTATACTCATTTTAAACTTTAAATAAGACAGTATACTTTCAGTTGCCTATTTATGTACTTATTAGAAATATACTTAAAGTTTACTTTCGATTTACTAGAAGTTTAAGTAAATTTAGCCTATACTTATATTCACGCTTTTGAACAATATGCGTTAATAGAAGTACATTCATAGTACATTTTCACACATACTGGTTTCTTTGTGGCATACTGCAAGATATACATTCTATCATGTTTTTAAATCCTATCTTGTAAGATTTAGGCACCAGCTCGCTCACACTTTGAAAACCCCTGGTTCATATTAGTCTACTTAAAAGTGTACTTTAGTATACTTAAAAGTGTACTTTCTAAAAGTAAAAGTAAGCTTGAAGTTTTTGTAGGAGTAAACTAACAGTATAACAAGAAGATTACTTTCAGTAAACTTGAAAGTGTACTTTTACATACTTAAAGTGGGCCAGTTTAGTCCCAAGAAGTATACTTGTTAGTATACTGTTAGCATCAGTGTACTTGGTAAATAAAAGTACACTTGGGGTAGGGATGTATATCGTTATGATTTTTCGATACTGATACAATATCGATCTCCTTATCGTACGGTATTTATCGATTCTCTTATTGATACTATAACATAATTTAGAGTAAATAATAAAGACATTACAAGATGTTAAAAGATAGTGGTGGAGAATATTTGTTAGATGATGTTGAGAAGCCTGGACATAAAAGTGGGTGAAGGACAGCTGGGAGATAAGGGAATTGTGTTGTTTTTCCATCACTGTGATTATTTACTGCGTAATGATAACTCGATGATTGGTGATGTACAAAAAGTATAATAAGAGTATCGTTTGTCAGAATTTAACGGGGCCGGTATCGTTAAGATTAGTACCACAAACGATACCGGTCTTGTATACATCCCTACTTGGGGGATATACTTTACCATACTTGCGTATACTTAATGACATGTACCTAAGGAATACTTCTTTTTCACAGCAAGAAGGCAGAAATGCACAATTTTTTCCAAGTCAAGTCTCAAGTCTTAGATGTTTTTTCCAAGACCAAGACTTTAAACTTGACCTAATTCAAGTCTGAAGTCGTTCAAATCCAAGTCAAGCTGCAAATCACTTTTACAGTAGTTATAATGAGTAATCTGTATGCAACCCCTGCCGTCAAGTCTGCTTAAGACTGCATTATAATATCCAAAGACCTAAAGATTTATATTCACCTTGTATCCAACACATCCAGCTTTAATAAATTCAGAACACCTGCAGCATTGAAAATGAAATAAATATGCATTTAACACATAATATTTTTCATGTGGACAAAACATGTTGCAACACACCTGATCCAAATGACATAGTTTGCCTGTTTGTCCCTGTGATGGACTAGCAATTGGCAATTTGGCCAATAAAAGGCCATTTCAGAGCCACCTTAACTTGTTATTAAGCAGATCTTGCATTAAGTGGCATGGTATTGTTACTTTTTGCAAAGTAGCCTACATTCTTCCTCTCCTCTTCCTTCCTTTGTGTCTTTACTTCTCAATTAAATTTTTACATTTCTACCCAAATAAAATTAAAACCAATCAAGCAAAAATGGCAGTAGGCAGAGATAAAAGGAGAGATAACCTATTCTGATGGGATACTCCAATAATTTTACTATCATTTTGTCTGGTGTTCATGACTTTCTCCAGATTTACGAACCAGAGGGAGTGAAGATCTTCAGAATCCCATCACCGATCTTCTTTGCCAACTCAGATTTCTTCAGGAACAAGCTAGTGGAAGCTGTAAGTATTAATCATTTACTGAGGTCAGGATGGAGAAACTGTCTTTAGAATGTCATATTTTAAATAGACAAGATAAAACTTAATAAAGCTGATCTTTGACCTTATTTTGTGTTTTATACTTGTGACACTTGTTCCTTCAGCTTGGGTTTAATCCTTTGCGAGTGTTGAGAAAGCGAAATAAAGCACTGAGGACAATCAAGAAACTCCTGAAGAAGGGTGACCTGCAGTGGACTTCTGTGAGTAATCCCTCTAAATTTGTTCATTGACAACAGCAGCATTCGCTTTCACCATGGTGAAGCTTTCATGAGGCAATAAAAGGCTCAGTTCCTCACTGTGTACAAGGCCATTGTTATCTCTTCCTGTTTTGATTAACCAACTCTATTCAAATAACACTGTAGACGTTTAAAAAAAAACAGACATTGATATGAAAATGTACAGACTTCATAAACAAAGAAATTATAATAGAAAATTATTTCTATACTGTAGGAACCGAAAGATATTTTTAATGTTTCATCAACTTCAATTCACTTTTCAATGTACATTTATTTTTGCATGTCAGTCCTGAAAAACGACCCCCAAAAAGTTGGAACAGTAAAGTTTCTATGATGTCGGGCTGAGTGTTGTTTAGAACCTCACATCTCAGTTGGATTTCAATTGCGATTCAATAACAATTTAACAATATTGATTGAGATGCCGATGTCGATTCAGTAAGAAGTAGAAACTCTTTTATCAATTTTAAATATTCATTTTCATTCTGATGTAAACATGTGTGGTGTATCACGTCACATTTTTGAGCAATCGAACATCTGAAAAATGAAACATTTTGTTGTTGTATGATCTAATGTGGCCTTCGTCCATACAAGGAATCGATTCAGAGGATTTGCTGAATCAGTTTTGAATTGCACGAGAGAAATATTGCAATGCATTGATTAATTAATGTTTTAACCCACCCCTATTATGATATTGAACCATCTTTTCATGACATTTAAATGATGTTCTGTCTCTGAGGATAAGAAGGATTGAAGTGTTTCTTGTGTTATAGTTATTTAATAGTGTGTGGGGCCATCGTTGTTGCACTTTCAGTTTCAACATTCTCCATACATTCTTGACAGGATATGCCCAATATATGCTTTCTTCTTGCCTCATTGCCCCAGTTATGTCTGCAAAATGTATTGTTATAATCTGAGTTAGGGGGTGTTTAAAACAGATGGTGCCAAACTGCAAAAAATGGTTGTTTTGGAGACTTTCTCTGAACTGTTTTTACTAAAACATCTCTAATTTTAGTCTGAGCTACTTTATTAGTAGGGATGCCCCGATATTGGAATTTGGGCCGATATCCGATATGCCGATATTTCAAAACTCATGTGGCTGATAACCGATATAGATATCCGATATAAAGATAGCAGTTTCGAAGATTGTAAAAAAAGAGGAAAAAATAAGATAAAAAATAAAAATTTAAAGAAAATAATTGAAAAATAAATTTTAAAAAAAGAAAAAATTAAAAAAAATTAAAAAGGACGTCCAAAACTCAGTTTTAAGGCCAATTATATCGTGCATCTCTACTTATTAGCATGGAGATAATGTTCACATGTTGGACTAATATTTGAGCTATAGGTGCATCATTCCAAAGAGATATTCACATTCATCCTGAAAGTTTTTTCTTTGTGCTATGTGCCAGACGTCTCAATCACCAGTCAACCATACAGGACCAGTGAAAAGTTTGGACGTACAGTCAGTCAGTCATTTTCTGTACCGCTTATCCGGTTCAGGGTCGCGGGGGTCGCCGGAGCCCATCCCAGCCACTAACAGGCGAGAGGCGGGGTACACCCTGGACAGGTCGCCAGTCTGTCGCAGAGTTTGGACGTACTTTCCCATTAAATCCAAGTATCAAGTTGTTTATTTGTAACATGCATCCAGGAGGGCAGTGAAAGTAGTCAGACATGCTTCCAAGGCTAACACCCAATAAATATCACCACAGGAATAAACTAAAAAGACATCATGAATATAAATATAGTGAGAAACATCTAGTGGAAAGTGTGTCCAAACTTTTGACTTGTACTGTATATTGATATTTATATGTCACAAGTGTCCCTTTTACTATGACTCAAAAAGTGTCCAAATAAACCTTGTGGTTGCAGATGTACTCACTTGGGTACGCGGTTTTCAGGCAGAGGCATGAAAATAGGTTTAAAAGATTAAAAATACATGGATGTTCCTGTAAATTCTTACTGCTGTTAAATCTCAATGAAGTCGTCTGCGTTGATGCTGACATTCCAGAGGTGTAAATTCATTTTTACCAAGAGCAATACAGGAAATACAGCCCCATATCATCACACCGTCTGGCTTTTGGACTTATTGCTGATAACAGTCTGGAAGGTCCTTTTCATCTTTGGTGCAGAGCACACCGCGCCCAAAACAAAAGGTTTGAATTTTTATTTATCTTATACTATATACAGTATATTTCCACTGAAAAAAACCCGGGATTAAAGAAAACCTCCTCTCCTCCGCCCAACTTCGCTCCTTAAAAATTCCACTTTTTGTTAACCTCATTTCCAGCTCTAAACTGCCAAACTATTCTGAACGTGTTGCACGTTTTAAATGATAAAAGCCAGTCTGATCTGATGGGATAAGCTTTCTTTCATCTTATCTCAGATGCAACTAATTCTGTGAATATGATGCGTCAAATCCAGTAATCTATGGAGCAGATGGAAGTTTGCGTGGTTTACAACATGAGTTGCCATTCAGCGTTTATAATGCTCACACACACAATATAATTCCTCTGTTTATAAAAGTTTTCCCAGGAAGCTATAAAAGTAAAGTCTGGAAAACAAGTTAGTTGTGGATACTTTCTCTTTCTAGATCAAAGTAAATAATTTTCAAAGTTTTTTTTTCATCCCTTTGTTGAGATTTATTTTCATTTGTCTCTCACGGCAATAAACTTCATCCCATGTGTTATTAATTTAATAACTTTGCCTCTGGTTTCACCATTTCCATTGTAACTCAGTAAATCTTTATTTTTCATTTTTATTGCATTGGCTGAACTGGTTTAACCCTTTCAAGCCTGTGCCTTTTAAAAAAAAAAAAACTGCTTAATGCGAGGTACTACAGGTAAAAAAAAAAAAACATTTTTTTTTTTCAACAAAGTTGGTGTTTTTAAACAGTGCTCGTCTGAACCCCATCATGTCTGGTATCGTTGGAAACGTCTCTTTTTCCTGAACGTTGTCATCTCAACCAAACTTGATATTTCCAGCTCATGATTCTGATTGGATCTGATGTCTGTAAATAGTGTTATAGAACAAAAATGTGGAGAATTTTATAATGCAAAACTTTAAAGGCTGTTTTCTCAAAATTAGTTTTTCTCTTATTCCAGGTAAAAAGAAATCTCCACTTAAGGAGCACTTACAGAAACCAAACTTTCAAGTTTTGCTCCTGGCTGTATTAAAGTTTTTGCAGAAGGATTTTTTTATATCTCATTCACAGCCTGATTTATAGAACATTTCATCCCAAAAATATGCCAAAAAATGAGTTTTTCTGGTTGTTGACAGTATATTCTGAATTGTGAAATGATCTATAGAGACGTCCAAAATCTCTGTAAAAACCTTTGACTTTAATATGTGAACAAAATTAAAAGGAAACTTTGAGCCTGGCTTAATCTTGTGTGTAGATTTTCTTCCTAATGTATGCAAATTAGCGCATTTTTGGCTATATAACACCTCATTTACATATTTAAACATAAAATTTCAGAAAACTTGCAATACAAAAAATGATAGCCCTAATGTGAGGAATAAACCAGGATAGGTTCATAGTGATACAAGTTAGTTACATTTTTTACCCAATCTGCCTGTAGTGTCTCGCCTTAAAAATTGTTCACCCAATAGTGAAATGAGAAGGCTAAGATAAGATAAACTTTATTGCCCCTCGAAGGCAAATTTGTCTTGAGCACAGGAGTACAGATACAGCTGCAAAACATAAAATAACAGATCGTAAGAAAACTTAGATGTATGTGAAAAATAAATGTAGAGGGCACAAAGCAGAAAGGAAAAAAGTTTCAGGCTTGCCGAAAAAAAAAAAAAAAAAAACAGCGATTGAATGAATAAATTTTAGGATTAAATGCAGGATTAGAGAGATTTTATTGCAGATCGTTTCCAAGGTTTCCAAAATGACCATTTTTGTACGATCTGTTCCAAGTTTTAAAGGGTTAAACTGTAAAGAAATAAGCTGGTTGCCAATTCCGCTGGAAGCAAAATCACCAAGAGAATTGCATGTTTTCTGATTACAGAAAGGTTTCCTGAATGCTTCGTGTGGACCCATCAAGGAATCAGAAGATGAGAGCAACATGGAGGAACTGGACCAGCCAACTGATTTCAAGGACCTGCCTGTCCGGATCAACTGGAATGCCGAGCTTCCCGCCAACATCAGCGTTCCCAGAGTGGACGTCCACAGCCTGGTTCTGGACTTTGCTGCAGTCTCCTTCTTGGATATATCTGCCCTGAAAGGACTTAAAACAGTGTGTGATTCTTCTAAGCATCTTGAGAGCCAGTTGTTTCTTCAATACTTCTTTAACGAAGAATCCTTGACTCTTTGCAGCTGCTGAAAGAGCTGGTCCGTGTTGAGGTGGAAGTCTACATTGTGGCTTGTGATTGTAAGTATGAAACAACAGGGAAGCAGTGACTTTGGAAGCGCTTATGAGTCCCTTGGTGGTCTCAAGGTGCTCTTTTGATCTTTCAGGTGTGCAGAATTGTTTTTTACTGAATAAAGGTCTTCTTGCTTAAAGGATTTATGTTAAAACGTGTTATTACAGGGATACAGATTTTTACAACAGCATTGTCTGCAAAACCGTCCTGTTGTTTAGAATCTGTTGCAAGTTTAAAATTAAATCTTCACATTCAGGTGTTCCATTTTCACCTTATTTTAATAACAAATTATAAGCTGTGTGCTTGTTGCTGCATAAAATCAGTTTATTTTCATCTGCAGCACAAAACATCTGTTGCAGCAATTTTCCCTCTTTTGTTGACAGATGCTTCAGAGAAATTTCATCAGTGCACATGGAGATAATCCGTCAGGCTTCATTTGTGTTGTGTGTTATAAAACTGAGTGTAGCACTTTACAAAAACAAACAAAAAACATTTTAAAGAAATATCAAAAACACCATGTGGTAAAAGATTATACCTAAACAGTACTCAGAGCTTCATGAAGCTTGCAGGAGTGGAAAACTATGAAAATGCTCACACATTTGGAGGGAAAAACACTCCAATTTTTTTTTTTTTTAAAGTGCATTTCAAGAGACCTTACAAATAAATAAATAATTTCCCAGAAATTTGCCCTGCAAAGAGACCACCAGAATAGTTGAACAGATAAAAAAAAATTAATTGAAACCCTCCTAAGTAGGTAGATAAATAAATGAATGAATGAATAAATAAATAAATAAATAAATAGATAATTAAATGAATGAATAAATAAATAAATAAATGAATAAATGAATGAATGGATGAATGAATAAATAAATAGATAAGTAAATGAATAAATAAATAAATAAATAAATAAATGAATAAAAAAAAAAAAAAAATGAATGAATGAATGAATGAATGAATGAATGAATGAATGAATGAATGAATGAATGAATACATTTCTAGGGATAAAGTATGCAAAATACATTCATAAGTAAACAAAATAAACGAATAATAAAATTCCCAGAAATGTGCTTAAAGGAATAGTTCACCCTCAGAATGATTACCTTTATTTTCCACTTACCCTGATGGTGAGCAAGACTCTGGACCACTTTTTTAATATGTCAAATGCAACCGGAGATCAGGGCGACTTCTCGTTCCCCCCCAATGGAGTTTGCCAGAGTCCGAGCCAAAAAGGTCCATAAAAGCCCACGAAAAATTGTCAATATTCCTCCATACTGCTCGTCCCATGTAATCCAAGTGTCCTGAGTGGGTAGCATCTAGGGATGTATACCGAGTACCGGTATCGTTTGGTACCGGTTCTAATCTTAACGATACCAGGGTACCGTTAAGAATCTGGACAAACGATACTCTTATTGATACTTTTTGTACATCTACCTAATCATTGAGTTATCATTACAGAGTCAAATAGTCACAATGATGGACTAAGACAGACAAAATTCCCTTATTCTCCCAGCGGTCCTTCACCTACCTTTATGTCTAGGCTTCCTCAACATCATCTGAACAAATCTTCTCCACCACTGGATCTTTTAACATCTTGTAATGTCTTTATTATTTACTCTAAATTATGTTATAGTATCAATAAGAGAATTGATAAATACCGGTATCGATAAGGAGTATCGATATTGGTATCGGTATTGATAAAATCATAACGATATACATCCCTAGTAGCATCCAGAATTTACTTGAAACTACGCCATTTAGTATATTTTTAGAGTCTAAACAGGAGTATTGTTTACGTCCATGAAGCACGCACATGCGCGGTCACGAAACTACGGAAGCCACTGCAGACGAGATCGCGCGTTCTCTTTTTCTTTCTTTCTTTCTTTTAGATTAATATCCAACCCCTCCTGTGTTTGTCCCGGTTTGTTTAGAGGTCTTGCGCTCTTACCACAATGTAAACAGTGAATTTCTTCTTCTATGCTTGCATTATCGGCAGAGTAGGCTCTTAACGCTGAGGCTTCCGTGACCGCGCATGTGCGCGCTTCATAGATGTAAACAATACTCCTGTTTAGACTCTAAAAATATACTAAATGTCGTAGTTTCAAGTAAATTCTGGACGCTACCCACTCAGGACACTTGATTACATGGGACGAGCAGTATGGAGGAATATTGACAATTTTTTGTGGACTTTTATGGACCTTTTTGGCTCGGACCCTGGCGAACTCTATTGGGGGGAAACGAGAAGTCGTCCTGATCTCCGGCTGCATTTGACATATTAAAAAAGTGGTCCAGAGTCTTGCTCACCATCAGGGTAAGTGGAAAATAAAGTTAAATCATTCTGAGGGTGAACTATTCCTTTAATAAACCCAAAATAAATTAATGAATACAAAAATGCATACACAAACAAACAAATAAAAGGTAAATAAATAAATAAAATTTCCAGAAATTTGCTAAACAAATTGCAAGAGACCGCCAAAATAGTGGAATCGATTTTTAAAAAGGAAAGTAAAAGACCCTCCTAGGTAGGTATAAATGAATAAATCAACAAATAAATTTCTAGGGCCGACGCAAGATTCACTTCGGAAACAAAGCCTTTACATTAGATATAAAATATTGATAATGAAAGCAAGTGCTGATGCTGTATTGCTCACTGTCCCCCTAATTATTGTAGTTTTATTGAAAATTTAGTCTTAAATCTACCTTCATATTTTACATTCTTGTTTGTAACTGCATATTTGGTCACTTTATTTCTTTATATATTTAACCAACAAAAGATTTTCAATTTTTTTTTTTTTTTTTTAAAGTATCAATCTTTTTACCATCCAGTGCTAATCTGCTGACATGGGGAATAATCTGGCTTCTTCTGACCTGCAGCTTCCATCCTGGAGAAACTCCACCAGTGTTCCTTCTTCGATGACGAAGTGGAAGCCTCCATGTTCTTCTTAACGCTGCACGACGCTGTGCTGCACATTCTGGAGAAACATCCGGAGCTTGCAGAAAAAAAACCAGACTGTGAAAAGGTAACGAAAGACAACTTTTTACCTCTTTTTTTTTGCCATTCATGCAGAAACATGCACAGAACATGAATCTGTCCGTATTTTTCTGCAGATATTAACAACAGTCACGGTTCACCACCCCAACAGCAGCTTGAGGATCAGAGATAGAAATGTAGGTATCCATTTTCTCCATTTACGACTGCAGCATAGTTGTTTGAGTTAATTAATTGATTTGCGAAGTTAAAACAGTCTTTTGAAATGTCTTCTTCTTCTACAGGCTCCAGATCCAGAAACTAGATTTTAGCCTGGTCTGGATAAAAACCCGGATGTTTGCTTGAAGCGAGCAGCCAAAAGACAACACCTGTTT
The DNA here is from genome assembly GCA_023101725.1 of Atherinomorus stipes. Lineage (NCBI taxonomy): Eukaryota > Metazoa > Chordata > Actinopteri > Atheriniformes > Atherinidae > Atherinomorus > Atherinomorus stipes. The sequence continues at coordinate 81,663 of JALJCO010005104.1, forward strand.
TACAAATTGTTTGATCTCTTATATAATGAATTAAGTATTTTTTAATTTAATTTTGCTGTTAAGAGTATTTACTAAATGTAGGAGAGCTACGGTTCTCCTAATTGTGTTTGTTCGTATGTGTCAGGGACAGACAATCAACAGTAGAGCTATGCAAGTTTTCCGTCTGTTTTCATCAGATTATCTAAATAAACCGAGATAGAACTATTTTATGGAAACGCACTTTCTTGGTGCATGTGTAAGCCATAAGCTCCACCAGATTTATATGGGTTTTAGTGGAAAACCTACTATGTATTCGCAGGAAAAGTTTCCTGCTGTTCTTTTTTATACTGTAAATAGTGAAGACTTTGTGCAATGTTTTTTCCATGTATATCTGTATTTTCATGACAATGGCAATAAATTAAGTCTTTTTGTTAAGAGTGAATGTGTCATTCTCCTTCAGTGCTTCAGTGTTTAACACTTGGTCCTCATCTTTGCCTGTTATACTGTATTCACTCAAATAACTGAGCATCCTTCTCATTTTAGAGGAGTAGGTTAGTAGTGTTTAGGGGTTCTGCCATCTTCCTCTGGCATGGCGTCTCAAACTTGACCTTGCCCATATATAGGACTCACAAATATCATCTTTTCAGTCTGGCTCTGTTCGCTTCAATGCTGTCACCAGCTGTCATATCTGTTAGTGTCTGATGGTTAGAAGACTTCAACAGTCTGTTTTTCCACTCACACCCTCTCTGGGAGGTAAACTGTGTGAGCTGGACTATCATTGTCATACCAAACAGAAATTCTTTTCTCAAAATTTGGATTCCAGTTTTCCTTTGTCTTCTTTGTAAGTATAACTGACTGAGCCCATTTTTGTGTCATGGAGAGGTCAGGCCTTCTCCCTGCTAACATCTGTACTGTGTTTCTTAAAACATCAGTTTCTCCTTGCAGCTGCTGTCTGCTTTGCAAGGGCTTTGCAAACTGCCGTTTGTCAGCATGCATCTGCCCAAGTCAAAAAGTATTCACCAATCTCTCAGCAGTACCGTTTTGGAGCTGCACTGCAAAAACTCAAATCTTACCAAGTATATTGTTCTCATTTCTAGTCAAAATATCTCATCATGCTCAAAATAAGACAAAATTACCTAAGAAGAAACATTTCAGTGAGATATAAGAACTTGTTTTAAGTCAATGCATCTTATTTAGAGATCTTATCAAGAAAATTTTGTTTGTTCTATTGGCAGAATTTTTTTTTTTTTTTGCTTGCTAATAGAACAAGCAAAATTTTCTTGACAAGATTTCTTGAAATAAGATGCATTGCCTTAAAGAGGAAGTTTGGTTTTCTTCAATCTGGACCTATTTTCTAGCATGAAATACGTTCATTTACTCACCCAGACAGTTTTGGTGCAACTTGAATTCCTTCAGGAGATATTTAGATCCACTCCAGATCAGCGTATGTCCAATATAATGGAAGTGATGTGGCAACCTCAAGCAGCCTCTAAATAAGGCATTATCTGCCACAAACTCCTTCATTTCACCAATGTTTTGTTATGAAACATTAGTCTGACCCCCGTGAGCTCAAGGTGGCTAATTTGTGGTGATTTGTCCTTTTTTACAGAATTTTTTTACTATGGCAGCTTTGATGATGTCACTATTATGCGACACCATAACAAGTAAATGTCTGTAAATAAGGACGAATCACCACAACAAAGCCGCTTTGAGCTCACAGGGGGGTCCAACTAATGTTTCGTAACAAAACGTTGGTGAAATAAAGGAGTTTGTGGCAGATAATGCCTTATTTAGAGGCTGCACGCATTTGCTCCATCACTTCCATTATATTGGACATACGCTGATCTGGAGTGGATCTAAATATCTCCCGAAGGAATCCAAGTTGCACCAAAACTGTCTGAGTGAGTAAATGAACATATTTCATGCTAGAATAGGTCCAGATTGGGAAAAAAATTAACTTCCCCTTTAAAACAAGTTCCTATATGTTACAAAGATGTCTCTCTTTAGGTAATTTTGTCTTATTTTAAGTGTGATGGGATTTTTTGACTAGAAATTAGAAAAATACTAGGTTAGGTTTGAGTTTTTGCAGTGTGAAGTCTCATGGTAAATGGACTGTACTTTTCACTTTTTCAGTCAATGACCACTCAAACCCACACATCCATACCCCACATCAGGAGGCATCGTGGGGTTCAGTGTCTTGCCCACACTTCAGCGTGTAGCCTGGGGAAGCCTGGATTGATCCTCCGACCCTCCGGTTGACAGAGGACTGCTCTTCCACCTGAGCTACAACTGCCCCCTGTCTGTCATGATGGGGCTGTTTTTGATGAGAAGTGCTTGATAGTGTTTTCCTGTAAATTCAGTTGCATTGTCAGACCTTGTGCATTTAAAATGTAAGAGTGCATAGGCCAAATATACAAAAATACAGTTTTTAATCTAAGCAATTATGTTATCCAAGCGTTATCTTTTACTTTATTTATTCACATGTGCATAATAACACATATCATAAAACATATTTTCTGCGTTTAATTCAAATGATCATGATGATGCTATATAATAAATACATACAGAATACAGCATTTTCTCACTTTATTTAGCATGCGTTGAATGTTTTTTGTTGTTGTTTCCTCCTGTTATCTGTAGATCCCAAGCAGTTTGATTGATGGTTTATGACTGACCCAACAAATGACTCCATCTTTGGGTGCTCTCTGCTCTTTGAAATGAGTGGAATGAATATTTTTTAACCTTTCGGAGTGGTTTATCACATACCCACAAGGACTAAGGATCATAAGCAAGATGAGTGGCTTAGCGAGCTGGGAGTCAGAGTTTCCAGAGCCACAAAGTTGGCTGTTTGAATGTGCCAATCACCATGGTAACAGATGTTAGACTCAGCCTGAAGCAGATTGCATTTGGTTTCAGATGGGTTTGGTGCTTTTCTGATTGAACAATTTGGATTCCAAAATCATTACATTTTGAGTGAAAGGTGAAATTAAAAATTTCCTATACTGGAGTAAGTAGACAAAAGACGGAAGAAGGAAGACATAATTGGGTATTTCCAAGAATTTCTTGGCAAAAGAACTAGTTTACCTATAAAACAAGACATTTTCAACACACCTTTCATCTGAAGTTATAGCTTCGTCAAAAGGAAGACAAGACAATGAGCTGAATGACGTCAACACAATGAGCCATAAAGACACATTTGTCAATGATTGAGCGAAGCAAAGACAAAACCTGCACCGTGATGAGACTGATCTCAGATTAGATACTCTGGGCAAAGGTTCTTCTCAAGATCTTTTATATCAGAGTTTAACTCCTTCAAACACCTGAGGTGTGAAGATGACGACTTTGAGGAAACAGTATGTTGTGGACAGACCTGTGTACTCTGAGGACAGCTTTGAGGAGAGACATGAGAAAATCCACAGAAAGCACAAAACCATCCTGGATCATGTTAAACAATATCTGACGTAAGTGAGCCCTCGGTCCTCAGAAATGATGGATTCAGGACTTTTTGATAATTACTTGCACTTTTGATTTAAAGTTTTCTGAAAAAAAAAAGCTTTTGGATTTGGCTGAATCTTTCATGGAGGAAAATAAGAGGAACATTCTTTGGTTTTTTGTTTGTTTTTTGTGTAACTGAAACAGCTGCGATGCAAAACGGGCCAAAAATGCTGTACTTTCTCGTCTCCCCATCATTGGCTGGATGAGGATGTATAGAGTTAGAGAGTGGCTGCTGGGCGACGTGGTGTCGGGGATCAGCACAGGAATGGTGGCCATCATGCAAGGTGAGGAGCTGGATGGTCATCTTTACTGCGCTGAAAGCAAAAGACTTTTACCACAAGAAACATGCTGAAACTGCAGACTATAACTTCCAGCCATTACCTGAGTTGTGCTGATATAATTTTAATATAAAACAAATATATTACCAACAAATGTAAAATGAGAAGTGATGTAAATTGATTATGCACTCCATATGAAAGTAACTTCTTGTTCTGTTGACTTAATCATTAGTTAGACAATTGCTTTCCTAATCTGAGTTGAAAGCAATATGATTCCTTAATAAAAATCTTCATTCATAATCCATCTAACAATGTTTATATGTACTACATCTCTTATTGCATTTGTCTATCTTAAAAGCATCAAAGAAGTAGCAAAGGAGTATTATTTGATTCTGGACCCTGAAAAGCTTGACAGATCAGATGAGTTGATAGAATATGCAGTGCTGGAAACAACAAAAGAGACAGGGCAGGATGAATAAGGATTAAAAACAACGTTTTTCAGCAATATTTTTAGATTTACCTGCTGTTTTAAAGTCTAAAAGGAAGAATAGGTCTAACGTAACTGTTTGTTTAAGAGGCAAAAATAAATGAGAGAATTGGGTGGAGCTGAGGGGCAGCGGCTCGGTCCCTAATGGTCAAAATCTCAGTCCAAACTACTGATGAAACTTAAAGCAATGACAGGAGTATATAATACTAATGAGATACAGATTCTGTGACATGTCATACAGCTTGTCAAATATTGTGTTGTAGTTATACCACCTGACAAGATTCAAGATTCAGTCCAATAGGTTGGTTTCTGTAGCTAAGCTAATATGAATTGGCTTAAACTGAATTGTCTATGAAGTGTCCTGAGATGACATTGTTGTGAACTAGCACTAATTGAACTGAATATGCTCTTTTATAAACAGAAGCTAGTTTTAACTACACTGGAACAACGTGCCAGCAAATTCGCCTAAACAATAAGCTGCTATGTCTTTTCTGCTGCTAGCATAAACATGCTAATACTGTAGCCTACGTGGCAGCAAACATGAGCTTAAACTGTTCAACATGAATTAAATAAGTATTTCGCTGTAAGCTTTGGTGAAAGCTAACTGAGGCTACCTGTGAATACCAACATCAATGGTTTGAATTGTCTTTTAGAACAAGTTTTGCTAACTTATCCATACAATTGGCATCTTTTACTTTACAAATGTAGCTGCCATTTATCTCTGTAACTGGGATATCTAAAATCTAACAAAAGTCTGACATCCATCTGTTTTCCTGTTTTTAACTCATTCAGGACTCGCCTTCTCTTTACTGGCATCGCTGCCTCCAAGCTATGGCCTGTACACAGCTTTCTTCCCTGTGCTAACATACTTTTTCCTGGGCACTTCAAGACATATATCTGTTGGTATGTCAATAAACCAGTGGTAAAGTGTTTTTTTTTATTTATTTGTTTATTTAAAACTAAATTGATTGACAAAAAAAAAGCCCCTGTACTGGATGTGTAGATGTCTCAATTAGAAATACACATATGTTTTGGCATAACATGGTGATGACCAATATTCATTATATTCAGTAGTGTCAGCCCAATATTTCAAGATGGTTGTATCCTTACTTGATAGCTTCTTTTCCCATGTTATGATAATTTCCTATAATCAAACATAAACACATTTTAAGAGAGGGACTTTCTGAAGGGTTATAGAGCTTATTACACACTAAAAACTCCTGGGTCAAACTGCTGGGTTAAAAAGGGACCAACTAATGTCTGGGTTATTTCAACCCAGACATTTGGGTTGATGGGTTGTTGTTCCAACTTCTGGGTTAAAATAACCCAACATTGCAGTCAATATAACCCAACTTCTGGGTCAAATATTCAACCTGCAAGTTGGGTAAAAAAAAATAACCCAATTTTCTGGGTTGGTCCTTTTTTAACTCGCCGATGGGTCAAAAATAATCCATTATGGGTTATTTTAGTGTGTATGTTGAAAAAGAAAAAAAAAGTCCTTCCACATTCAGCTCACTTCTGTTCAGGCTCCTTCCCAGTCCTGAGCCTGATGGTGGGAGCTGTAGTGACCCGTTTGGTCCCAGAGGATGGATCCCCAGCAAATATTACAGACTTCGAGGGTCTAACCCAGGACCAGCAGAGAGTCCTGGTGGCCTCCTCTGTCACTTTCCTCATGGGGATTTTCCAGGTAGATTGGATTCTCTCTCTCTATGAATCATACCATTTATTCCACAGATACTTAAAACCGACTTTTTCATTTTCCTTTTTATCTCCAATGCAGCTTGCCATGGGTCTTCTGCAGGTGGGCTTTATTGTTGTGTACCTGTCAGACACCCTGGTGTCAGGTTTTACCACAGCAGCTGCTGTTCATATCTTGGTGTCCCAGCTCAAGTTTGTGCTGGGGTTGCCAGTTCCAGGAATCAGCGGTCCACTCTCTATCATATATGTAAGTCAACAGCAGATCTGATGTGATATTACATTATTATCAAAGCAGTTTTATAGTTGAGACTAGGAGAGGTAGACCAAGGGAGTCAGGTTTGTGTAAAAACCTAGCAATATGGTTTATCAAATGCCCTTTTTCATGCATGTTTAATGCTGCACATTAAAGAATAATATTGCTCAGTTCACAGAAAAATGTACAGAACTTGTATTTATTTAGAAACAACCTTATTTTGTTCCATAAGAAGAAAGGGCATCAAAGGGAGCCATGTGCACCACTTTTTGATACAGTGGGAATTCAATGCATGTAGGTGTTGACTAACGCCTCCCTGGATAACACATCCCCTTATCTAGCTCCCAATCACAGGTGAAATCCACTTCCTTTTAGCTTTTCTGATTCATTCCTGCAAGATACAAGACTGCTCCCCTGCAGTGATTTCAACGAGCCTTTTCCAACAATGCAGAAATGCCCATTAATTGTATTTCAAACAGCATTGGAAACTTTAAAGCTCTTCTTTAGGGATAAATTGTCTGCACAAATCTGAGTGAGTGGAATAAAAGTTTTATTTACTGCCAAGACATTGCTCTGCCATAAAGGATTTGAGGAGAATGATACTAACGTCATATCTTTATGACCAAACATTCACAAAAACAGGAGCCTGACACTGTGAATTGCTCTGTACTAAGCGTTGTATCTAAAGTGACGCTGCTGTTGGAAGTAGATCATTGAAACTCAGATTTACAGGCTGTGAATTCAACAACATAATTACACTAACTGTTTTGGTGAAGCTTATGTAACCCTAAGATAGTAGCTGTTATGGAAAAGCAAAAGTGGCAGCCCATCGTTACAAGCTTCAGGTGAACAAAGCTACCTAAACCTTATGAGGCGCTGATAAGGTGCTGCTGGTTAGTGAGGATGTGCAATACTGAAAGATGTGGTATTGATTACCACGTAAATCTGTGGAATTGATACATTTATTTTTATACGTAAAAAACAAAGTTATTACTCACACTATATAAATCCAAATTTGACATTATGTTACTGGGAAGCTGATTTTGAGCATGTAGGTGCTGTGACAGAGTGGGGTCCTGCAGGGCCAGTTCCACTTCGGTTCCCCCGCGGCAAGATTGGTTTGGTGCCCCCCTGTCCTGGCGCCTAAGTTTCTAGACATTTCTATCTATTCAGTTTTTTATATATTGTTCAGTCCAATTGAAGAAAATCTGATTGAAGAAAATGGATCTAACCTCTTTTTTTCTTTCTTTTGCAAGTTTTTTATCTCAAAATCAACAAGCAGAATTAAAACTGAATTCTTAAAAATGACGGCAATTTTTAAGAATCATAAGCTGCCTTTTTTCAAAAGGACATGGAAAATTTGCTCTAAACTCAAGGTTAGAGTAAATATTTATTATTCATGTTTAAAATCAGCTTGGAGAACATTCCAAGGACCTTGCACTCCCAGTCTATCCCAGTTTTAATGAAAAAATGAAATGAAATGAAAAATACTTTATTCATCCCAGAAGGGAAATTCAGTATTGTAAAAGCTCACTTTTTTTTTTTTTTTTTTTTTTTTTAAGTATCTTAAGCTTAAGTATCTCAATATTTGGATCGATCGGCCTGTGCTGTGTTTCAGTTAATTATGCAAATTTTAAGTATACTGGTACAAAACCAAGACAGGTGCACCTTCCAGCAGCTCTTTGGGGATTGGCTTCAGGTGGGTGAGTCTCAGCTAAAGACCCAAACTGAGGACAGAATCAAGGCCCTTTCAGACAGGATGCGCAAAGCGCAGGCGGCCGGCGGCAAACCCATTCATTGTGAATGTGGCACCGCGGCGGCAGTGCGTTCCACCATGCCGGAGCTCAGCGGCACGTGAGGTGGGCGCATGCCACCGCGGTGCCACTGACAAATTCGGGCGCAGCACGCTGTGACGACATCCTGGCGCGTCCAATAGGAGAGGCCAATTCAGGGGGAAAAGTGGTCCTTGAGATAACTGGGTTAAGTAAATACAATATTTCATTTCTTATAGCAGTTTCACCAAAATATATTTTGAATCATGCTCATATGTTTTTGTGCCTGTCTTTCCCACAGACCTTGGAAAAAATCTTTGTCCAGATCACCTCCACCAATATCTGTGACCTGGTGATGTCTATCATCATTATGGTGGTGGTATACATCGTAAAGGAGCTGAATGACAAATACAAAGCCAAACTACCTGTTCCCATACCCATTGAGGTCATCACGGTGAGTCTTCTTATGCTCGTCGCCCTCATAATTATATAACTGCTTCAACAAAGACCTCATTTTAACATTTTTCTATCAGTATGTATTTTTACAATCTACGTATGGTGACATATTTTGGATACTAATTATTTTTCTTCTTAACATATTTGTCTCTTACGCTGCTTTAAAAGTCTTTTAACTTCGCAGACAATCATAGCTTGTGGAGTGTCCTACGGCTTCAACTTTGAGAGCAAATATAATGTAGAAGTTGTTGGAAAAATGGTTAGTGGGTAAGTTTGAAGGGCTTTGCAAAAATATCTGATGTACTATCGTTTCTTTTGATGCAATATTTCACCATCGTTTTGCAGGTATGAGTCTCCCATTCCACCGAGCGTGGCAATCTTCCAGGAGAGCGCTGTAGAGGCCTTCCCCATAGCCATAGTGGGATTTGCTGTGGCCTTCTCTGTGGCCAAAGTCTACTCTATCAAACATGATTACACCATTGATGGCAACCAGGTGATTGCAGATGATGCCTATCCTGGTTTGGCTCCGACAGAGAAAATGAAGTTAATTGGTTACTGACACTCACATATGAGAGGGATAATCCTCATAATTTTGGTAATGAAGATATAAAGTAATGCTGATTATTGCCTTTGTGTAAAGGTTAGCTGTGAGTTGTCATGGGATGCGAAACCTGAGCAGGTCATCATTTGATTGAAAACAAAGATAAGCTTTTGCTTTCGGAGAATATGCTTAGCTTCTGCTTCTGTTTCAGGAGCTGGTTGCCTTTGGGGTTAGTAATATGTTTGGCGCTAGCTTCAGATCGTTTGCAGCTAGCACAGCTCTCTCCAGAACCGCTGTGCAGGAGAGCTCAGGAGGCAAAACACAGGTCAGAAAACTCACTGAACCATCTGCAGCAGGCTGTCCGGAAGAGGCCGGATAGGTGTTTCTGTCATTTTTACACAGTCGACTCAAATTAAATGAATCCTCTCAACAGCTTGTCCTAATTGTTCTATAATCTTGATAATGATCAACTACTTTAAGCCAAGCAAGTGTAAACACATGTAAAACCTGCAGAGCAGTGGCCCTTAAGGACCAGATTTGGATAACCCTGATCCATAGCTTCACCTCTGATATCACTTCTTTTGTTTAATTTACTGACGATCTCAAATTAAAAGTTATTTTTTTGACAAATGCAGGTTGCAGGGCTGATTTCAGCCTTGATGGCGATGATTGTAACAGTGGCTCTTGGCTTCCTGCTAGAACCACTTCCCAGGGTGAAAATTTCATTTATTTTCATATTTTTTCTTTTTTAATTTCTTTTAATACTTAAGCTTGATTTTTTTTTTTTATGTAGTCTGTTTTAGGTGCCTTGGTGATAGTCAACTTGAAGGGGATGCTGATGCAGTTCAGGGAAATCCCGTACCTGTGGAGGAGGGACAAACCAGAATGTGTACGTGTTCAGTCGCAGTTAATTGTTTTTTTTTTTTATCATTTCCTTGCTGACTTGCCACCTCAGTGTTTGACATTCAGGTGTTTGTCTGCAGGTGGTGTGGGTGGGAACGTGCTTAGCGGCCATCTTGCTTGGACTGGATCTTGGTCTAGCAGTGGGCTTGGGGGTGGAGCTGTTTACAGTCGTCTTCAGGACTCAATTGTAATTTTCAACTTTATGATATCTGATATATGCAAAAATAACAGATGTTGGCCTAAGCACTCAGAATTCACAGCAAGAGTTTACAGGAAAAAATAAAAACCTTCCAAGAGTGTCGGTTCTGTTAAAAACAGGCAAGAGCAGAATGGCCGAACAGAAGTAGAACGTCTTGTTCTACTTCAGAGGCTGCAGTGAGTGCTGGCTCTCCAAGACAAGATTCTTTAAGACAGACAGTGGCATGATGTCATGAACCGTATATCGCCTCAGACTGCAGATGCTGGCTAAATTCCCTATATGAAAGCACAAAGCCAACCTGCTAAAAGTCATCAGTCTTCAGTTTGAATACACTACTAGACTCTCAAATAAAATGTAAACCATGAAATTAAATTACAATTAAATATATGAAAAATACTTAATTTATCCCAGGGGGAACTTGTGCAAATTATCATGATCATTTGATAATTTTTATTTATTTATAATAATCATTAACATTATTATCATTATTCAAATAAATAACTTCCAGAAAGTTTTTTTTTCTCTCTTCTTGTGACTAAATCTTGAAAGGGCCCATTTTATGCATATTGACTTTTCTAAGTGCTTGAAAATTGTCTTCTGGGGTGTTTTAACTTACAAAGAGACTAAAGATGCTCATACTGACATCAGTATTTTATTCATACGTCACTGGCTGGTCACTCCAGTCTGGAACACCGTCCACTTCCATACAAGATTAACTAGCACTGCTTCACTTCCAGGACTGAGATGCTCTCTCGCTTCAGAGATGACTCTACGAGCATGATGGCCTGCAGAACGCCGGTAGAGACGAAAAACAATGAACCTGCGGTTTTTTTTGTGTGACACACTCAGAGGGGCGTGGAGAGGAAGAAAAAAGAGGGTACGGTGCACCTGAAGCACCGCAACTGAGGACGGATTTGATCAAACCATGACTCCTGTATAACGTTACAATATCAAAGAATTGTTTCAGATGAGGGAAAACATGTGAACAAATCTGGACTTTAATACCAGCAAACACAAGTTGGAAGGGTGCACCATTGTTTTATATCACTTTTCTCATTAATTACTTTTAGTTGGCTGGGAACTGAGGAAAATAATTGGATGTTCAGTCTCATCGTTGCTTCCTTCTTATCTAATAGTTTAATACAGACGACTGTATATTGAGCGACAATGGTTTTCCAACATACTTCTAAGCCCGTGAGATGGGATTGATGATGAAAGAATGATTATTTCTTATGCAGTGTGATCTGAGAACTCAAACATGTATCCAGCAACTGTTTCCAGCCCGTCCATGAACCAAGATTTCACATGAATCTTTTCATGTTAAACATGACACAGTATGTTTTAAAAACTATTTTTGGTGAGTTTTTCAATGAGAAAATGTTGTTTTTGAACATTTCTTTGCTCATCCTTGGATGCTTCTTTGATACTTGATGCTGACATTCTTTCATTAATTATTACAACATTGCTCAAACTGTTTTTTGTTGTGATTTGTTGCTGGAATTCACTTCTAGGTTTTGTAACATTATATCAAAATATAATGAAGATGGTCATTGTAGACACTGAAAATTACATTGTTGGTATTAATTACTCTTGTTGCTGCACTTTTTTTGTTGTTGTTGTAAATCTCCCTTTATTAGAAGGAATGAGGATTATAGGGAATTTTAGTGGTTGGTGCATGATTGGTTAGTTGTAAACGGTGCTGAAGTCCATCCAGTTATGAAAAACTTCTTCAAAATGAACTGTGGTAGTTTTTTCACATTTGGACCTACTGATATATTTTTTTCCAGTTATTATGCAATGTTTTAAACTGTTTTTGTGTGTCTTTAGCCCTCGCTGCTCCGTTCTGGCTAACATTCCCGGCACTGATCTGTACAGAGATCGAAAAGATTACGTGCAGGTAAATATGACATACAGCGCCTTGTGATAGTATTCGCCCCCTTGAACTTTTCGACCTTTTGCCACATTTCAAGCTTCAAACATAAAGATATAAAATTGTAAATTTTTTTGTGAAGAATCAACAACAAGTGGGAACTAGATTAATTGGATATTTAAAACTTTTTTTAGAAATAAAAAACTGAAAAGTGGGGCATGCAAAATTAATCGGCCCCTTTATTTTCAGTGCAGCAAACTCTCTCCAGAAGTTCAGTGAGGATCTCTGAATGATTGTCCAATGTTGATCTAAATGACTGATGATGATAAATGGAATCCACCTGTGTGTGATCAAATGCACCTGCTCTGTGATAATCTCAGAGGTCTGTTTAAAGCGCAGAGAGCATCATGAAGACCCAGGAACACACCAGGCAGGTCCGAGATACTGTTGTGGAAAAGTTTAAAGCCGGATCTGGATACAAAAAGGTTTCCCAAGCTTTAAACATCCCAAAGAGCACTGTGCAAGCGATAATATTGAAATGAAAGGAGTATCAGACCACTGCAAATCTACGAAGAAAGCCATTTCTTAAAGATATCCATAAAAAATCTTGTTTAAAGTTTGCCACAAGCTACCTGGGAGACAAACCAAACATGTGGAAGAAGGTGCTCTGGTCAGATGAAACCAAAATCAAGCTTTTTGGCCACATTGCAAAACGTTATGTTTGGCATAAAAGCATCACAGCTCATCCCCCTGAACACAGCATCCCCACTGTCAAACATGGTGGTGGCAGCATCATGGTTTGGGCCTGCTTTTCTTCAGCATGGACAGGGAAGATGGTTAAAATTGATGGGAAGATGGATGGAGCCAAATACAGGACCATTCTGGAAGAAAACCTGTTGGAGTCTGCAAAAGACCTGAGACTGGGACGGAGATTTGTCTTCCAACAAGACAATGATCCAAAACATAAAGCAAAATCTACAACGGGATGGTTCACAAATGCACACACCCAGGTGTTAGAATGGCCAAGTCAAAGTCCAGACCTGAATCCAATTGAGAATCTGTGGAGAGAACTGAAGACTGCTGTTCACAAACGCTCTCCATCCAACCTCACTGAGCTCGAGCTGTTTTGTAAGGAAGAATGGGCAAAAATTTCAGTTCCTCAATGTGCAAAACTGAGAGACATACCCCAAGTGACCTGCAGCTGTAATCGCAGCAAAAGGTGGTGCTACAAAGTATTAACTCAAGGGGGCTGAATAATTTTGCACACCCAATTTTTCACTTTTTATTTGTTAAAGTTTAAAATATCCAATAAATTTTGTTCCACTTCATGATTGTGTCCCATTTGTTGTTGATTCTTCACAAAAAATTAAAATTTTATATCTTTGTTTGAAGCCTGAAATGTGGCAAAAGGTCAAAATTCAAGAGGGCCAAATACTTTCGCAAGGCACTGTATCACGTCAAATAAATTATGATGGTGAATAATTAATGGCTAAGGTTTACAAATCGTATCTCAGATAACTGAACCAAGAGGAGTGAAAATCTTCAGGATTCCCTCACCGATCTTCTTTGCCAACATTGAGTTCTTCAGGGACAAGCTTGCAGAGGCTGTACGACACATGCACTCTTTCTCTCTACTGCTTCAGTTTGTAGTTTTGGAGAAAATAAAGATGACCCTGATAACATTATGTTCCAGGTTGGGTTTAACCCTCTGAGAGTCCTGCGGAAGAGGAACAAGGCCCTCAGGAAAATTAAGAAACTGTTGGAGGAAAGGGATCATGGCATTACAGAGGTGAGATCTCACTTATAGCAAAAACCAGTCAAACAGTTCTTTTTTCATGTTTATCCAACAGCAACAGCAAGAACCTATAGGGACAATCAGATGCCAATCATCTCACAGACAGCTTGAGGAAATATTCCAAATTTTGATGTCACAAAACTCTTTTTGGTTTTAATGATGCTCTGTGCTCTGCACAATTATTCAACAGCTTTCAAAAAGGTTGAATGTTTGATCAAATTCCTCCTCGGTGATTTCTTTTAACCAATTAAACTTGCTGGCCACTTTATTAGGTACCAGGTTTGACCCTCTTTCACCTTCAAAAGCTGCCTTAATTAATCTAAATGCATTAATTGGCTTCCATGTGATTGGCTGATAAGCTACATACAGTCATCCTCAAAATTATTCATATCTTTCAATTAAAGAAAAGGCCAAATTCACAATAGTAATTCAAATAACATGAAACTAAAGAAACTAAAAATAAATAAAAATTTATAAAATTAAATTTCATGAAACAAAATATTGTTTTTGATTGATGGTTGAAAATAATAATTTAAAAAAACATAACAAAGAAAACTATCCCAGGTACATTAAAGCATCTTTCCCATAAACAGTGAACCAAAAATGTCAACAGGTGCAGAAGTCTTTTTGAACATCACAGAAAACACCTGATTTCAGTGATTTGCCTCAAAGTGTTGCTTAACAAATTTTTAGCTTCAGAGCCCCATAATGCTTGTTTACTTGTTTTGTTTTTTGTGAGTCTGTTTTTAATATTTCTGTTAAAAACACAATTCAAAATCATCACGATTTTCATAGAATTTTTTTTTTATTATTACTTTTGCGAATTTCAACTTATTTAACTCCCGGTATGAATAATTTTGAGGACGACTGTATTTGCAAGTAACTCTATGGGTGTACCTAATAAAGTTGTCAATGAATGTGGCTCTAAGCAACCCCCTGATGCAGCCTGGGCTTGAACGTTTGGGGAAGGAACACATCCATGATGATGTAACTCTAGTTTTTACTTCTGTCAAACAGAAAGGTTTGCAGGATTTTTTTTTCCCCAAATGACGACTCTCAAGTAAATTTGAATGAGCTGGATGTGCCGATGGATGCCAAGGATCTTCCATTACGGATAAACTGGAATGCCGAACTTCCTTTCAATATCAGCGTTCCCAGAGTGGACCTCCACAGTTTGATCCTGGATTTCTCTGCTGTTTCGTTCCTGGACATTTCTGCTCTGAAGGGACTCAAAACGGTAAAAATAAATAGATAAATCTTTGAGTGCAATGTTATTTTTGCTAAAACGGAGAAGTCTCCTTATCTGTAGCTGTATTATGGATGAAATGTGCTTTATTTAAATGCATTTTGTATTTTCTGAAATAGTGTGCAATAAAATAATAAAGTTAAAGTAAAATAATACACAATTATACATTTTGCATGAAAAATACTTATTTTCAGTTCATTAAACATATCTCAAAAATGCATTTGCTTGAGAAAATGTCTTAATCTTTAGTTCTTCATAGTGATGTTGAGTAGGTCAAACACTTTTTCTTTCTTTAAGTCAAGTCACCTTTAATAATGAAGAACAATTAAATCACAAGAAGTTGATCTAAAGTATTTTCCATTCAGGAAAGATAAAAGTATTACAATCATGGGTATAAAAATATGACATGATAGTTAAAGCAATAACAGTAACGAATTCAATCAATTAATAAAACAGAAAAAAATCGATTGATGGAAGATAGAAATGTAAAAATCAAATCAACAAAGTAGAATAAGAAATAAAACAAGAGTAAAATAAAACGAATCAAAGCTAAATAAAATAAAGGTTTGATCAATTAAAATAAACCCTAATCAAATAAACAAAAAAATGGAAAAGGTATAAAACAAAATCAAATTTAAAAATCAAATTAAACTATTGAAAAAAAAATCAAGCAAAATAGCAATAATATTAAAAATAAAGTAAAATAGTAAAACAAAAAGAGATGAAATATATAAATAAAATAAAAATATAATTAAATAAAACAAACCCAACTAAATTGAATAAAATATTAAATAAAAAAAATAATGAAACAATTATTAATTAATTATACAAAATAAAATGGAAAATTATAAATCAGAATAATATTAAAAAATCAAACAAATAAACTAAAACAGAAGTTAAATAAAAAATAAAACATCAAACAAAAACAAATTAAATGACAAAAAATGTACTAATGTCATATAAACCTAGATGGTAAAAAAGAGCCACTAACAGAAGGTCACCATAATAAAAAGCATGTTACCTAATGACACAGCGATGTTGTTGTAATCTTTTCCTGTAGTAAATCTGCAAATTTCTCCACAGACACTCAAGGAATTTATCCGTGTTAACGTGGAGGTTTACATAGTTTCTTGTGATGGTAAGTTTCATAGGAACATTTTCTTAAAGGCACATCCTCAGTCTACCCACATGTTAAAGTGGAGCACCAAACACACATCCAGTTCTTTTTTGCATCAACAGCTTACATCCTTGAGAAGCTGCACGAATGCACGTTCTTTGACAATGAGATTCTGACCTCCATGTTCTTCCCCACCCTACACGATGCCATGCTGCATGTTCTTGAGAATCATCAGGACGACAGAAGAACAGGCTGGGTGGTAAGACATCTGCACTTTGGGATGGTCCAGCTGCTGAGCAGGATGGTTTACTAAAGAAAGATGCTGGGAAGTAAACATCACACTTTTATTTCATTGGAATCATTTCAACTTATTTACTCCTCAGTTACTTCTACAGTACAGCTGAAGGTTACACCTCCAGACGAGTGTGCATCTGCATTCTGTAAAAGATTCACAACCACTTTCCAATCTGATCCGACTCACACTAACTCAGTCATTTCAGTTATGCAACACAAACCTCTTATCTTTCAGATTAATCTTATATATTGTAAGCAGTTAAAGTGCTTCATGGTCTTATTACCTTGCTTTACAATTTTCTCTCTTTTGCAGTTAAAAGAATCCCAGCTGTAAAAACACATCGGCATCCAGGAACATCCAATCATGAACAACTTATTTTCAGAATATACGATTAAACAGTTGTTGCCATTGTGGAATGTGGTTATTTGTTTGTCATAAATGTTGAAATGCTGCATGATATAACTGCCCCCCTATCGGTATCGGCCTATATCGGCCTTAAAACTGAGTGTCAGACATCAGCCACCCCAAAGATATTTAACCGATCAGCCCGCTGTTTCTAAAGTCTTAAAAAATAAAAAAAAATCTTCCTCTTCTTCTTCAAAAACTTTTTACAGACTTTAAAACTTCTAAAGACTAGGGGTGGGAAAAAATATTGATACATTGAAATATTGAATATTTTCATATTCTGATATCATAATGAGGTTTAAAAACAAGATCAATCTATTTCACTAAAGAAATCTTGCAATATTTCATTGTTCTGTTACAAAATCTCGCAAGAAATAACAAAATATAGTGAGATTTTGTAACAGAACAATGAAATCTCATGAGATTTTGTAAGTAAAATAGTGATACTGCATTTTTAAATATTGATTTGATATTGGCATATGAAAATATTGTGATATTTCAGTGTATCTATATTTTTTCTGCCCCTATTTTTCAAAGTGCCTTAAACGGATAAAGAAACTGCTATTTGCAATGACTGCTTATTTATTTCAGCTTTAATATCGGTATCTATATCGGTTATCAGCCACACGAGTTTTAAGATATTACACTATGCTGTCATTCCTTTTTAAAAACTTGATATCTGGTGTAGTTGTCATTCAGTTAAATATTGGCAGGTTTTTAAATCAAAAATAGAAGCAAAATTCAAAAACTGGGCAAACTGAACTGAAAAATATAAATGCAATACCAATCCAAGTTGTTGCGGTAGTAAAAGCCATTGCTCTTTATCTGATATTTTAAAGCAAGGAGAAAGTACAATACACTACCTCATATTGTGGGTAACAGTTTCCACACTTTAGGACAGGCCACAACATGGTGTGAAATATATTTAAGGTTCAAATGATGCTTTTTATTATCAAACATGATAGTTCAGGTAAACCAAGAGGAAATAACTGGTTAAGGTGGTCAAATCCCACAGACATGATGTGCACATCCTTTGAGGCATACCAACTTGCTTTATGGTGTCAAATCAAGAATTATCACAAACAACTGATGCTCACCTCTTTGGCCACCAGAGGGAAACTAATAAAATGTTATGGCAGGTTTTTAAAGATTTCCCCCTCCCTTGGCACAACTACTTTAATAAAATTAAAATATTACATACTGAATAACTCTTTGGAACAGATACATAATATTCTCAAACTTAAAACATTTGTTAAATCAACTACTATATATATAAAAAAAGAGATCAAATCTGCCATTAAAAATTTATTGAGAATTGTTAACGTCTTTCAGTGTACATGTGACATCGGCTGACATATATACACGAATATTTACCATAAACTATTTAAAAAAAGGGGACATTCCTGTTTTTCTCCAAGTCAGTATGTTCAATGGGAAATTGAGCACAGCTAACTAAAATGTGCACCACATATATATTTGACTTGGGACAGTTTTATCAAAATCAAAGTCCTACATCCTGTAACCCTGAGGTTTACATTATTCAGACAAGTAGTATGGAACAGAATGACACTGACTGTTGCCCATTCATCCAGTTGGCAGTTTACTGATAATAAGGCCGATAGCGGCCCTGATCTGGGTGGTGTGGCCCAGGCATTTGGCCCTGGGGGGGTGGACCTTGCATCCGTGGAGGTGGCGGCCCTCTTGGAGCAGGCCACATCCCAGGACTAAGCCCTCCTGGCTGATTAAAAGGTGGACTAAGGGTCCCCTGGTCCTCAGGGAACTGCTGCATGGAGTTAGGGTTATAGTGATGAGGTGGAGGGGCATTAACAGGGGGACCGGTGTGCTGTGGTGGAGGTCCTGGGGGTGGGTGGCCAATATAAGGTGGCAACTGGCCCATAATGTGCGCTGGTGGAGGAGTGATAGGTGGGGGAGCTGTAGACATAGGGGGAGGAGGGGCCTGGTTGTACACCATGTGTGGCGCCCCGGAGGCCTGCGAAGGATGCTGCATTGGGTGACTGATAGGAGGAGGTGGAGGAGGAGGAGGGCCAAAGTGCTGCTGTGGGGGCATCATGTGGTGAGTGTGTGACACTACAGGTGGCTGACCAGGATAGTCCCCAGGGTGGTGATGAGGGGGCTGCCCGGGACCTGGCCCACCAGAGTGAGGTTCCCTTGAGGAGATGGAGTCATCTTGGATGGGCACGGTGATGAGATTACTGTGTTTACGAGTCGTTACTGTGGCGATGCGGAACGTCTCAGGACCCAGAGCAGAAGGGGGTGGTGGCCCTTCATGAGGAGTTGGTGGCGGCTGACTGTAGGGATCGTGACTGCTGTGCTGGAGCGGACCGGGGAGGTGAACGTGATTCTTAGTTAAGAGAGGCGGAGGCACGCGGAAGCGGTCCGAGACCTCAGGCGCAGGGGGAAGGTGCACAGGATCCTGACGGCCCGCAGAGGACTTGGCTGCCCTCATGTGGCGGTGGTTCACATGGGCCTGGAGGTCACGTTGGGACAGGTAGGTGCGCTTACATCCTGGCACGATGCTGCACATGTAGAGAGAACCTCGCTGGCACTGCTCGATGCGCTGAACCGGATCCGTGCAGTTATAGAGAGTAAGCCTGCACACACCAAAACAAAAGCTAGGCAACTCACACACAAACAGGAATGCTTTCCTGACACACAGGCTATGCAATTTTAAAGAAATTCATTTCATTAGACAACAAAAAAATTACCAACACCCATCCAAAAGTTAAAATTGTCTCACCCTGGGCACATCTTCTCCCCTTTCTTCTCATGAAGCAAAGCACAGTCATAGCAGAAAACGTGTTTGCAGGGAATCTAAGGAGTTAAAGGACAAGAGTTAGAAACAATTATTATTACAAGAATTCCTAAAGAGAAAAGGCAACAAAATACTCACCATCCGTCCATACAGTTGAATAGGGAGACCACACTTGTCACAGAAGTGAATTGGAACGTCATCCTTTTCTCCAATCAAGTTTAACTGTTGGATAAGTATGAAAAAGTTAAAATCAAAGGCAGTTACTATGAAAATATACTTAATTACAGTTTCTAGAATATTATGAGCATAAAAAGAAATCCAGTCAATTTTGGGAGGTTTCATATCACTAATCATAAACCAATGACATCAGTAATACTGGTTATGGGAACGCTGAGTCCCTTTACTTCCATACAGGTGATGTACCTTACAATCCCACAGCAGTGGCTGGGGAAATCTTCTCTGATTTCCAAATATATCACCAGCTTTGGTGCCACAATCAAACCGATCCTCTTGTTTGAAGCAAAACTTATCTGTGAAACACAAGACAGAAAAATTTTATAAATGCATGGCTTATGAAACAAAAACAGTTTAACCACTGCAATCCCAATGGAGCAAATGCAACTTTCTTTTATCACAAAAGAGGATGAGAACTGGTTCTGTGATAGGACTGAGAGAAAATGTAAATTGCTGATGAATGATAGTTGATAAATTGACAGTATTTATAATTTAAATGATTTGATCTTTGAAGCACATTAAAAAATATATTGTAAAGTGTGGTAGGTGTTAACTGACACACAAGAGGTAAACTGAATTTTATTATTACATTCAATAAACCCTAGAAAAGCACATTAACATGGCAAAACAGGAAAACAGAAAGTAGGTCCATCTCATGAATATAAGGTTAAACAGCTACTGACAGGAAGAGAATAACACTGAAATGATTACTGTTTCACATCAAATGATAACAAAAGACAAGCCAGTCTGAGATTTTAAATAAGATATCACTAAGACAATACTGGTAAAACACTGTAAATGTGCATGCTGTGCTGTTGTCCTTACCATCTTCTCCAGATTCATTTTTACAAGATCTGCCAATGGGTCTCTGAGTACGTGGTTGAGGTTTAATCCTTAGGGGTGGCTTAGTTATGAGTTTGATGGGGATGGGGACCCTTCTGCGAACATCTGGGCCACCCAAACTCCCGGACCCATCACTTCCTTGAAGATCATTATCTGTTTACAAATATGATCAAACATAAACATACACATACATATTTTCATAAACAGACACCCACTGCTTCAGAGCCACCAAGTGAAATCAGCTAGCGATATAGTTACAAAGTAAACACAAAAGACACAAACCTATCCCATCACTTGGATTAATGTGAAAGAATTTAGTAAATGTCTAGATCAAATTATATAACGACCAATAAAAAGAGAACATAAAAGTGAATTACCAGACATTTGGTCGCTTTATCTAAAAACACTATAACTTATGAGGTAGACTTTTATGACCTCAAATATAAAGCAAATTGCAAAAATCAAATGATCCTGACATTAGCAAACAACTGAAAATATGAAGCGCAAAGAGGGACTCGTGAATCTAAAGTAATATATTGTAAACATGCTATGACATATCAACTCTTTCAAAGTCTTAGCCACAGCAGTTAGCATATGCTAACATTTACCAGCTAGCACAAGTGCCCAAACTCAATAGCAGTTCGCTTAGTGTCCACGACCATGTAAACATATATCGTACGTATTTGGTTTGCTAAAATGTTACATATACCCGTAAGAATTAATTTTAACGTGAACGTTAACTTTGGATGAACTGGTGGATTAGCATTAGTCCTTCGCTAGCTCATTTTTAGCTAACCATGCTAGCTTTAACGATGCTCTGGGAGGTGTCGTAAAGCTGCAGCAAAACGCGCCCTACGACAAAGACTTTCACCAACTTAAATGCTGCTATAATGACAACTGTGTCGTGAAACATGTATATATATCACACAATCAAACTTTGATAGCATCGGCCCTACTTGGCAATTCACTTACCGCTTTGGTCCATGATCTAACGAGTGAACGCAATGCATTGTGGGATACGGAGCGCGAGCGATGAGAGGAGAGGTGAAACCGGGAGAAGAGAGGAGGGAAGAGGAAAGAAAGATTTTATTTTATTCTATTACATTTTTAGTAAGGTAGTAAGATAATGAAAGAAAAAAAAACAGAAACAAACAAATAAAAGACCCAAATCTTTAAATGAATTAATATTTTATCATTATAATTATCATTATTATTATTAAAAAATAACGATACCCACTGACCATTTCCACCCGGCTGCCCATTTAATCCTTAAAGTTTACGCTATTAATTTTATCTTTATACAGGTAGTCCCAGAGATTTCCTTTACAAGAATGACCAACCATACAAAGCCATAATTTATATTTCTATTTTATGGATTAAGTGTTTGTTTTTTTTTATCAGTAGTGTTGTCTTTGTTCTTTTCCTTCCATATTAAAGAGTATAAGAGAAATAAAAACTAGTGCTTGCCCAATAAATCTGAATCTGACTCTATAATATATAAAATCATAGGTTGTCAACTTTTACCCAAGCATGTTGACCTATACAGTCTATGATGATGACCCATCAATCTGATTCAGTTGTGCTGCAGCAGGAAACATGCAAAACTTGCAGGACAGTGGCCCTCTAAGGCCGAGTTTAGACAACCTGAATTAAACCGTACATGTATATTGCACAGTGTTTTCAAACGCATTTCTCTTTTTCTATTTTGTAACAGCAGTTCCTGGTCTGGCATCTGAATAGTTAGGAAATCATGTAAAAACTACAGGAAATGAACAGATGTCTCGCTTCCAGCAGGTGTGGAGCAGAAATACAGTATATTTGTCTTTTTCCTGGGGGTGCACAGGACCAAGACAGAGAGCATCTTAGTGCACAGAGAAATGCTCACAACACTAATAGAGAAGAGACAAATGCTCTCAAATTGTTTTACAGCTGAGCAGTCTGTTGCATGTCACAAGAAATACTACATAGGTATAACCATAGGGATCACAGATTCCCCATAAGAGATTTTAAAGCAGTAACCTGTTTTACAGTATCTATTTATATTATCCAATACTTGAACCACCTAAAATGCCTAAATGCATGCAAACAGGTAAAAAAAAAAAAAAAAAAAAAAAACCCTATGGAATATACAAACAGTAACTATAAAGGGCCAAAGCCCTTCTTAAACTTTGCCTCAGCAGTGTGCGAAATAAAGTATGACATTAGGTGTGATCAGCTACAAATTTCAAATACATATTTGTACTAGTGCAATGGGTTTTGACAGTGTTTGTATATGTAAATAATGAAGCTGATATGTGAACATATATCATAAGTATACTACCACTTTAAAAAATAAATTCGTAAAAATAATTATTATTCTGTGGGCGGGATACGATTGTTCCCCGAAACAACTTATAATAAAATGGTTGCTTAATTTCTCGTAAAAAAACAGAATCGCGCGGTTCTCTTCTCCTCAAAGTGAGAAGTTTTGCAAACACTACTTTGAACCCAAAGCGCGTTCTCGTACATGTCTTTTGCGCGCTCTCGTTAACGTGTCGCCATTTTGATTCGAAAATTATGACTGAGTTTTTTCCTGCCTTGCATGCTAAACTTAGCCCCACGTTTGAATTACTTTGTGCGTGAGTACTAATCGTACCCTCTACATCTGAAATAACAACTAGCTCTGTTAACGTCAAGTAGCCATTAACGCAGGGGAACAGTTTATTTGATTGTCTTCAAAGCCACATTTGACTAACGCTAGCCAAGTTGAGCTAGCTAGCAGTAGCCTGTGCTGTCGCAGACTGACCCTTCTTCAAAACAAATCACTATTCGCTCACGGGCTAATGTATGTTAGCCAACACAGCTAGCTCGTAGTTAGCTTGGTAGCTAGTGACTTAGTAGCTGACTGCTTGACGACAAACTCCACTAAAAATCAAACAGGGAAGGAAGGAGTAGCGGCGGACTTTCAATCAAAGGTAAGTTTTCTACGGGTAGATCGTCTGGAGTTGGAGCCACTAGCTTGTGTTAACTCTGTTACCGCATCGACAAAGTTGAACACAAGTTGGACAGCTATATAAGTTTGCTAATTCCGATCAACACACGTTAACTGTCAGTGGCTAATTAGCCTACATGCTAAGCAGCTGAAAGGAGGAACTAAAGTTAACGTTTGCCAAATTGTTTGCTAACTTGAAAAGTTGGTGCTTAGAAATCACAAGTCGACGGTTTTTTAGCAAGAAATCTCTGGTGGTCAACCGGTTAGGTTAACGTTACCTATCTGTTTTACACGTAAGATTACTCAGCGCTATTTAACGTAACAAACATTGAACTGTTAAAAGTCGATGCTATTGAATTGATCGCAATCCATTGCGTCCCCCCAGTAATAAGATCCACATCATATTACGTATAATTAAATTTTTTTTGTATTGTTTTGCAGCTAATAAGGAAACGCTCAGTTGTTGACTGTAGACGTTTGGAGTTGGCCGAGAACAGCAGCAACTAAACGTTTGATGATACAGGAATCAAGTGCACACTCTTGAGTTTATTATATAGTTAAGGTTTGATTCTTTTTGCTATTATATAAACTTCTGCAAAGTTGTTGCACGATTAGTTTTCTTGAGTTATTTGCTGGTGTTGCCTTAGTTGAGTTGAAGTAAACAGTAATCTGAGCTCCTACATCAAGTCAGTTGATGTGCATTTCATGCCAAGGCTATGGAAGTTCAATTTACATTTATTTTCTCATTGTTGGATAAACCGAGTCCCGTTGTAACTGCAATGCATCTTTAAAGGTGGATGCACACACATAGTTTTTGCTCTTTTTTTTTTTTTTTTTTTTTAAGAACAAGTTGTATCTTTATCTGATCTCTTTAGCTGTTCAAAGCCTTAGATGGACACAAAGATAATTTATGTGAACTGTGGGGACAAAAGAGCGCTATTTACCGTTTTTATGTGGGAGTAATCCAAAGCAGAGCAAAATTAGCAGAGTAAATCCTCATTACATTAGATACAGTTCTAGTTAACTCATTTTATGACCTGTAAGCGACAGCAGGGTTACATTTATCTTTTGAAGTATCATTTGTTTGTTCAAGCTTGGTTTCCATAGCCTTTATTTGCCATGATTTGCTTTTTTATGTTCATTGGGGCGATTCAGAGTTCCTGTAAACATGCAGGTGGCATTCCCTTTCGTTTTATTTCACAGCTTTTTAACTTGCTTAATTACTGCTTGCTTTGACTCACGACATCCACATGTGCGCCCTTTATGCACCATTGTTCCTCTTTTCATCGTTAGTTGCATGTGCCAGTAGACTGTTTTTGTTGAGGTTGCCTCTGGTGGGTTCTATTTTGGATGTAAAGTCAAGCATTTGCTTTCCTGCTCAGTGTCCACAGGGAGTGCTCAGTGGGTTATTATTGCACTTGTGTACTCTGTAAATGTATGCCAGATGGACGCTGCTGCCCCTGCTGCTGCATGTGCAAGGAAAGGTCCCCCTGAGGAAAATAGGAAAAGAAAAAGGAGGAAGCTTTTTGATTTCCTCCTTCAGTTTTACTTCCACGATCAACAGTTGTTAGCACGTTGCTCGGGAGACGCGGGAGCTTTGTTAAAGTCAGCAGATCTAATTGTTTTCTCTTACTGCCGGTGTGTTTTGTTGTTTAGATTAGCTGCCGCAGTGAATGCAGGAGAAGGAACAAACGGAATAAAATTGCTTAGTCATAAAGCATCAAACGCTTGGCTTTCATTATTTAAGATTGTTTCCATTCATCACCTTTGGAAAGTGGCCATTTAAAAGCTACCATTGTGCTGCTGAGAGCAGAGAAAAAGAAGTTGACCAAGTCTTGTTCAAATACAGTGATGTGCATGTGCAGAGCTTTGGATAACAAGTAATGCTGCACAATCTTTTGACTGGTCATGCTTTGAAGTCTGGAGATTATAATACGAGGCCAGACTAGACTAACGCATATGCACGAGAAAATATCACAGTCCGTATGGCATAACTTCAGAGGTGCATGCGTTCAACTCTTTGGCTCTTTATCAGTGTTCAGCATATGTGTGTGCAAAATTCTCTGTGAAACTTTATTGATAACCACCGATCCTTTTCTTTCGTGCAGGTTATGGTGAGCCTCTCCTCGTCTCATCTCCTAAAGAGGCCTGCGTTTTAAGAGGAGACCCATGCTGATAAATGCCAGGCCTCGCCACACTCTCTGTTGTCTGCACAAACACAAATGCCTGCCTGCCCGTGGGGGAGGTCTGATTAAAGATATCCACATTTCATCCACTGGTATGTGTGAGCACTTAACAGCGGCATTTCCGGCTCTTTGTAATTTGTACAGATGATGACTGGGTATATTTGGGCTGATGATCCAGCTGCTGTCCCTAATTTGAATAGTCATTTTTTTCAGGTGTGCACAGTCTGGTCATTTTAATATTTCTATCATATTTCTGTTTCGTTTATATAGAGCAACCGTATCAAATAGACAATTTCCCGTTATGATGATGAGGCTCTGTGGCACATATGTTGCTGCCTCTTTGGCAACATCCTATGAAAAATTCAGTGCAGCCCGTGTAAAGTGCCCTATATCAATGCAGCAAGTCAGAAAGTGCTTTTTGCCAGAGAGTAACAGTGAGGTTAATCCCTGAATTTTACTGTTTCTGTGAACTTTGCCATCGGGATAAAAGGATGTGAGTAGTAGAGCTGTGTTAATCCTCTAGCTTACACATTTGTTTGTTTACATCAGTCTCTCTCCCTTGCTTCCCTCCCCACCTACGCTTCCACTCTCTCCTATTGTTTCTGGCCTCTGCTGGGTGCCTTCCATCCACTTCTGTTTCCCTTCTCTTTTTCGCCTCCCTCCTCGCTCGCTTGCCCCACACCTCAGGGCTGTGTCCCCCATCCCAGCGGCCACCATGTTTTGGAAGTTCGACCTGCACACCACCTCCCACATCGACCAGCTGCTGGACAGGGAGGACGTGACGCTGAGAGAGCTGATGGAGGAGGATGACGTCCTGCAGGAGTGCAAGGCACAAAACCGTCGGCTACTCCTCTTCCTCTCCCAGGACCACTGCATGCAAGAGCTGGTCAGCCTCATTACCACAGAGCCACCTGCCGACCTGGAGGAGAGGAGTCGCTTCAAGTGAGGCCTAACACAGACACACAGTAAATGGTGTGATGCAAGAGTCTGTTAGACAAAAACAAAGCTCATGTATTTATTCTCTCATCATCCCTGTTCATCTTACAAGGTTTCCCAATATTGCTTGTGAGCTCCTGACCTCAGATGTGACCATTATTAACGATAAGCTTGGTGGAGATGAGTCTCTGCTTGAGGTGCTTTACCACTTCCTGGAGCAGGACCCGCCCCTCAACCCCTTACTGGCCAGCTTTTTCAGCAAAACCATCGGCAATCTCATTGCCAGGAAAACCGAACAGGTACAGCAAAAAAAAAACATATCAACTCTATGAATCTAAATGATTCTGATTTATCTTTCTCTTTTTTATAAAATCTATTAAACATCTTGCCTTTTTCTAGGTGATTACCTTTCTAAAGAAAAAAGAAGGCTTTATCAGTCTGGTGCTCAAACACATTGACGCCTCTGCCATGATGGACCTGCTGCTTCGCCTCATCAGTTGTGTGGAACCTGCGCCTTTGAGACAAGAGGTTCTTCATGTAAGCTCTCTGACCATGTCTTCCCTCCTCTGGGTAAATGGTCGTCTTAGAAATCACTGTAACATTTCTAAGTGTTTTACTGCTTTTTTCAGTGGCTGAATGAGGAAAGGTTGGTACAGAGACTCACAGAGCTCATCCATACTGGCAAAGATGAAGAGGTGAGTGTTCAGCTAGCTGCTCATCTTTTCACATTTCTGGTAAACCTTAAAGAGTTCTTCTGATTGCTCTGAGGTTTATTTTTCAGAGACAATCAAATGCGTCCCAAACGCTTTGTGACATTATCCGCCTTAGTCGTGACCAGGCCAATCAGATGCAGGAGAATGTGGAGTCTGACCCACTATTGGCTGTACTAGAATCGTAAGTTTTGTCTGAGAACAGCATGTGGAGATTGAGGTTTTTGCACAATGTCAATTCTGTTTTCTTATTCCTGTCTTTCAGGCAGGAGAGTGTAGCAGGGCTTCTCAAAAACATGTTTGAGGGGGAGAGGAGCGAGGCCTCCATCGTTAACGGAACTCAAGTGCTACTTACCTTATTGGAGACCAGAAGGTCTGGGTGAGTGTTTTTGTTAAAGACGAACTGTGATCTGTTCAGTGCGTCTTGGGTCTACTTCTGAGAGCCCTGTTCTATGAGTC
The DNA here is from genome assembly GCA_023101725.1 of Atherinomorus stipes. Taxonomy (NCBI): domain Eukaryota; kingdom Metazoa; phylum Chordata; class Actinopteri; order Atheriniformes; family Atherinidae; genus Atherinomorus; species Atherinomorus stipes. The sequence goes on from JALJCO010005104.1 coordinate 109,564, forward strand.
ATCTGCACGAGGAACGTAAAGACTAAAACATCTGTTTGCTTGTGTCTGCTAGGTTGGAAGGGTTAATGGATCTGTATTCTCAGGGTTATGAAAGGTCTTACACTGTCAACAGCAGTATTTTAAATGCCATTGAGCCCCATTTAAAGGACTTCCAGCAGCTTCTTCTGGATCCCCCCAAGGTAACGCCCTCTCTGTGATGAGGCAAAGCACAGACTCTTCTTGTTCTAAAGATGATTATTTTCTAGCATAACTGCCTGTTATTATTAGTATTATTAGTAGTATTATTATGGTAAGTAAGTAAGTAAACTTTATTTATAGTTATTCTGAATTTCCAGTATCAACCGATACCGATCTAAGCAGATAACTGTGAGGTTGTGTCTGCCATATTTTCAGATGTAGGATACAGGGCGGCTGTGGCTCAGGTGGTAGAGCAGGTTGGCCAATGATCGAAGGATCGGCGGTTCGAAATAAAAACAATTAAAATAACTGCTCCAAAACATTTATACTACAACTAAAACAATTATAGTGGATGCCCTCCCCCCCAACATGTAAATTATATTTATTCCATACATAAAAACATTAATGCAAACAGACAATCGGGTCATAATTATATGATCAAAAGCAGCTGTGAGAGGAAAGCAGGAGGAAGAGCTGCAGATAAAAGGCCAAGAACAGTAAAGAACGGAAATGATCGCTCAGGTGTGGCTGTTGGAGGTGGAGGAGGGAGGAGGAGGAGGTTGCCATGTGCGTGTGCATGCTGGGATTTGATATCTGTCCAAGTACGCACAAGCCTCCTCTGATGCATGCTCAGTAAAATGGGCGGAGAAAGTTTTCATCCGGGGATTTCCAGTGAACTTGCTGAGAAGCAAACTTTTTAATGGAACACGACTTGGACCGCGGGTGATGACGTTTAACAAAGTCCTCGAGCCCGCAAGTACGCACAAGTGCGCATATTGACAAACGGCCAATGAGTCACTGTATAGAACTTCATAGGCTGTGTTGGAGCAGGGTTGCATGGAAAACTTAAAGTGCCCCTGGCATGAAATTTGTTTGTTTTTTTAAGGTTTTTGATCATATATTTTAGTTTCCCCAGCCTGCCTATGTCCCCGAAGGGGTTAAATAATAGATTAGCGTTTCCTTTTTCCCTGGGTGTGTCTGCCTACATGGCGAAGTTAGCATTCACAAATGAGCTGATTGGCAGTTCGGCATATTTTACTCCTAGTGCAGCAAGTGACACCATGACTTCCAGCCAATTACCCCCCTCCCCCGAACTATACTCTCCAAGCTCCTCCCTCAGAGCGATCTACAACAACAAACCGACAGCATGGCGTCCTGTTCGTATCAGAACTGCTCTGTACCTGGCATACGAAGGACAACATCAATCTTTTTGTCCTCCCCACTGAAAAGCTTGTGGGTGATTTCATTTCTGCAGGAATGTGCCGACCGAACTAACAGAAAATCTCCCTGCAGCTCCGTCTCCTCCTCAGGAGGTTATAACAGCTTCCAGCCACCACGAAGAAACACGTAATTTGTAATAAACGTTACTCATCATGTTCGTGTCTTTTATCTCTGAGGGAAACTGATGTTTGTGATGATTCCAGTTTATAGTTCTTCCCGTTGTGCGCACGTTTGGCTGCGCACATTAACTAGGGTTTGCAATCAGGCCTTCATCATCATCACTGTTTCTGTACCGCTCTGGTCAGACGAAGACAGATCTAACGAGCAGAACTGGTGTAATATATCTTTAGTATAAACTGTTAACTGAATTTGGGTCATGGGTGAAGTAAATAATTTAGGGAAACTTGTTTCTGGAATATGATGTTGTTTTCTTCTTAAACTCTATTCATACTCACGCTGCATCTGCATCTGTGTCAGGTTGGTGACGCCGTCATTGCCATACGTCCTTTATAGGTCCACAGAGGCTCAATACGAACTTCTTCAAGCCTGACGTGCAGCCGTGTTCAACAGAACACAGCAACTCTTTTTGTTTTTTTATACTCAAACATGAGTGTGTGTGGAGAGGCACGTTACTGCTGAGTGTATGGATAAATGTCTCCAGGTATCTCCATATCACTCCGCCTCCTCTTTGCGAGACAACATTTTTCAGCAGATGAGGACCATAGAGACTCATTGACAACAGAAGCACATGGTGAAAAGCGTGCCTTCTGGTCCCGCTCACCGAACCTCGGTCATTGTACGCCGGTGCTAACAGTAGTGCTAACTAGTAGCACCTGCAATTCTTTAACAAGGCTGAGTTATGGCGAACGATCCTTCCATACAGGATGGGCTATATGCACGACTCCACTCCCTCCTGAACTTCAGACAGCACCTTTGCTTCTTGTCTTTCATGACTGGACAAACTGATTAACCCAGGTGTGTCTGACCTCAGTAACTGGTCAGACACCTGGAGTATTCAGTTTGTCCAGTCATGAAAGACAGAGAGCAAAGGTGCTGTCTGAAGTTCAGGAGGGAGTGGAGTCGTGCATACAGCCCATTGAGGTACTTCGAGTGTGACTAAAAAGGGACCAAAAGTCGTCGGGAATTTCATGCCACTGGCACTTTAAAGGACTGCGGCCCTTGAGGACCATTGTTCCCCACAACTGCTTTAGCAGATATGAGATTAAAATGCGATTTATTAGACTGGTTAATTACAAATCCGGTTATTAATTAGGTTAATTTGTTTTAATCGCCTGACAGCCCTAATTATTATTATTATCATTATTACTATTATTATTATCAAGGATGTCCAATGTTATTGGCTGATATCGGCATTTAATGTAATATTGGAAAATATCAGTATTGGGTTGTTTTTTTGTTTTGTTTTTGAACTTGTGTTGTTTAAGTTGTTGGTTAAGTTACCAAGTTGTCAGAAACATTAGAATTAGCTAATAGGTTGGCTAATACCTGCTAGTATCTGATATATGGAAACCAGATGTCCTCTGGCTGAGTTAATGGGACTAGAGGCAGGAATTTCTAAAAAACCAAACATGCATGTCCGTGTTTTTTTTAATGCTAATGGGTGATGAAGCGCTGAATACCAAAAAGAACGAGCGCACCCACGTCTCTCTGCAATTCGGTGGCCGAATTTCCCGCGCTGCCCTGCGGATGTGGCGTCAAATGATGCTGCATCCGCATCCCTGACAGTTTGGATACAGGAAGAAGACGGTCGCGGTAAATTCAAACACTGTAAGCGATAGTTATGGATGCTTCTGCCGTCAGCAAACGATCCAGATCAACTGAAAGACACTAAAAAGTGTAACTACGAAGAAAAAGCATAATAAACAACATTATAGCTTCAGTTTGTGCACGCTCCCGTGACGGCTTGGCTTGTGACTGCAGTTACCTGAAGCGCCAGTAGTGAGTTTCATTTCTTAATCTTGCCTCAAGTCCCTTTAAGGCTATTTTAGGATCTTTGCTCTTGTAGCAGAATTTAGTTGTATTTCTCAAAATATGAGAGAGAGAACCTCACAGTTATCTGCATAGATTGGTATCATTTTATATCTGCAATTAAGAATTGGACAATATCGGCTGTCTGATATCGGTAAAAAAGCCAATATTGAACATCCCTAATTATTTTTACTGTTACTGTCGAGTTAAAACAACTGTTTTTGATGATATAAATTTATCCCCTCCACAGAAAAGTGCAATATTGACGACCGTTGGCGTTCTCGAGCAGCCACTGGGGAACGCCCGCCTTCACGTGGCCCGGCTGGTGGCCGCCCTGCTGCAGACCAGTGCTCCCAGTATCTGCCAGGAGCTCTGCAATCTTGCCACCATGGACCTACTACTGGTGGGCTAAACTCTCGACTCTCCCTTTCAGCTCCTTTGTCTTTCCTGGTGTGACTGTCAGAAGCCATTAAAGAGGCTGCTCTGACCTGATTCAGCTTTTGTGTCATATCTTGTGAAGTTGCGTTAAAATTTGCACAAGGTTGGTCATGAGGCAGAGGACTTTTATCACACTATTTGACCAAAGGGCAGTGGGCGTGGCTTCTGTGGAGCAGGGTCTGCATTTCAGTGGACAGAGAGTTCAGAATCTGCACTGTTTGGCTCGGGGAACAACATGGGGCACTGCAGAGTTCATTTATGACTCAAACATGAGTTAAACTGGGGTTGCATAGAAATGGGCGCGCACATTTGCCATCAATAAATGTTTAGTCATTACTCATCTGTTTCAGGAGTTTTTTTCTTCCTTTTCTAATCTTTGTCGAAGTAATTTTATTTGCTTTACATTTATTTGGAAGATGAATGTAAAAGTGGTTCATCTCAACATATATGCACCTCTATTTGCACAGGATCTGTTCTTCAAATACTCCTGGAATAACTTTTTGCACTTCCAAGTGGAGCTGTGCGTGGCAGCTATCCTGAACCATCCATCTTCAGAGGAGCGGCCCAACCCAGGCCTCCAGAACCACGATGGAAAGCCTGCAGCGTCCAACTCCGAGGTGCAGGAGGAGGGAATGGAGACGGGCGGAACCAGTGACCCACAGACCTCTCTCCATAATACCCTGGTGGCACATGTAAGTAGCTTATGCAGCTTCAAATTGCATGCAACTGTTTTGTTGTTTTTTTTTTTTTTGTCTTTGAGGTCTTTTTCTACAAAATCGTTTTGTTTGTTTTGAACCTTCAGCTCTTCCAGAAGTGTCGGCTGGTCCAAAGGATCCTTGACGCTTGGGAGGAGAATGATAAAATACAGTGAGGATACATTTTATACCACTGCATCACATGTGTATTGATTTTGATGGTTAAAAAAACCTTTTTTTTCTATGACAGAAGTTTTACTGGTAGTGTGTATCTGTGAATATCAGGGCTGAAGGAGGCACCAGGAGAGGCAACATGGGCCATCTGACCAGAATTGCCAACATGGTGGTCCAGAATCTGGAGAAAGGACCCGTTCAGGCCCAAATCACTGACCTCATCAAAGGTGTTTTGTCTTGTCAAACGTTTTATGTCAATTTCCGTTTGAACTGAGAAGTTTGTGAAGGTTAACGTCCATGTTTGGGGCTTATTCTGCTACAGAGCTCCCAGAAGACTGCAGAGGTCGCTGGGAGAGCTTTGTAGATGAGACCCTGAGAGAAACAAACAGGAGGAACACAGTCGATCTGGTGAGACCTCATTACAGTTTTATTTCCCACTCTAATGATAAATGGGATACTTTAACTTCCCTTCATTACATCCTCTTCTCTCCTCTTTAACCTCCAGTAGATGAAGTAGCTGTAGGACACGTCCATGCAAGCCAGCACAGGCCCAGAGCAGCAAAACCAGCTTCTCAGCTAATTCAGTTTTATTTAATCAAAATGTTGATTAAATAAATGTTAAGAATAAAAAAAAAAAAAAAAAACTAAAATTAGAAGTGTCTTTAATTGATAAACAACAACAGCAGAGTAGATGACAGCTTTTGGGTTTCTACTGGTGTGTATTTACCGGTTAACTCAACAAGCCATGTTTACATTTATACTGGAGGAAATATCATGCATTTTCAAATCAGTTACATTTTTATGACAGACTCAAGGTCAAAAAACAAAAAAGATTTTTAAAAAGAAGTAAGTGCGTTGCCTCCACAATTGAGGTTAGGGTTGTATAGAACTAAATATGACACTTGTTACCCCCATGGTAGCTAGATTGTCAAATAGAAGCAGGAAATGCATTAAAACAATAGTGCTGTTTTTTTATAACTTGTGTTAAACCTTGGGTTAATTGAAACTGTCAGTTATACGTTTTTACCCCAACTTCTGTTTCATGTTAAAGGAAAAACATGTTTCCAAGAGAAGTGAGACTTCATGGAGATTGGGAAATGATTTGGGCTGCGTAACTGTTTCTTAAAACAAATTTTCATTAAAAAAAAAACTCCATAAATAAATCTAAATATTTTGATCAATTTGACCCATGAACATGGGAAACGTAAGGTTTTCACCCACAGTTTGTTAGTACCAGATGCTGCTTCATCTCCATCACTGCACCTTTCTGTATCACGTTATTAGAGCTGGAAAATAATTCTTCATGAGTGGCCATAGTGAGAGAGCTGTAGATTAAATAAATGCATTTGTTCTTTTGTAGTGTCTCTAAACTGCAAACGTTTCATGTGTTTCTTCTTTAAAAAGGTCAGCTTCAGATTTCACATCTTATTGTTGCATTGGTGCTCGTTTATCATAAACCAAGTCTTGACATTAATGGTAGAGTCCAGAGTGTTCCCCCGTTTCTGTTTGTAAACACTGTTCAAACTGAAAGCCCCTCCCCCTCAGGCTAACGGTCACATCGCTCTTCAGCCGCAAGCGTCTCCTTCAAAGTTAGAAAGTGGGTGAAAGACAAACCAGTATTAACCCTGGTTTTCGAGTGTGAACTATCTAAAGCTTTTTCCCCGAAAAATACTTCCTTTTCTTTGCCGCATCCGCCATTTTTATCAAGAATTTGTGTGAATCTGGTGTCGGCTCCAGTTAGCGTTTGTAGATATCGGGGTCAGCTTTTCTTGTATATTGACATAAATAAACACACAAACTACCAGTCAAAAGTTTGGACACATTTTCCCATTAGATTCAATGAGAAAGAGTCCAAACTTTTGACTGCAACAGTTTTTATATGATCTCATTAGCAGACTAATCGCCAAAATAATTGGTGACTAGTCGATTATCAGAATAATCATTTGTGGCAGCCCTAATGTAACATGATAAACCCCAAAAGAAGTCGGTACAGGAATTTTATTCAACCAACAACCTGTTTTTGTAGCATTCATTTAGTTAATAGTTTATCACAGGTGAATGTGAATCTTGAGTACAGAAAGCACAGAGTGTGTAAACACGATTTGATTGAATAAAATGCTTCCAGTGAGTCAAAAACCCACTTTGCAAGGCCTTTCTGCATTGTTAGTGTTTGAAAGTGGCCCAGATGAGCACACACGAGTTTTCATGTGCATGTTTTGTGTCTAAAACCAGTGACGGTTTTGACTAATTCTGTAGGAATGATGTCATTTCAGTTACTTTTAGTTTTATTTTCCCGACAAACTTGATCAAACTTACAGAAGAACATTTAAAACCCAAATTCAAGCTGATTGGCCCTCTAGTCACAAAGGTGGTCTGTGATTGGTTAACAGACTCGGCGTAAAGCAGCACTGAAACAGGAGATTAACAGTTTTAACTACAGAAGAATGAATGAATCGTGTTTGTTTTCAGTTGTTAAATCAGCAGCCTTTTCTACGAAAAGTTAAATTTAGAGATCTGAAAACAAAAAGTGAGCAAACGTCTGCGCTCCTTCCTGCAGGTGAGCACCCACAACATGCACTCGTCCAGCGAAGATGACGACATGGAGAGCCCCTTCCCCAACGATCTGTCTCTTCAGCAGGTAAAACAGCCGCAGTCATACACTGATGTTGATCTGAACCAACAACGAGCTGCGTCTTTAATGCACGTCCTCCCCTCAGGCGTTCTCAGACTACCAGATTCAACAGATGACCGCCAACTTTGTGGATCAGTTCGGGTTCAACGATGAGGAGTTTAGTGAGCATGACGAAAACATCAAGTAAGTCACAGAGGAGTTGGCTGCTCAGACATGAATCATGAGATCTTGTTGGATTAAGACTGCATGTTTACACCGTGTGTTTTCCTTTATTCAGCGCCACATTTGACAGAATTGCCGAAATAAACTTCAATCTAGATGCTGATGATAATAGTGTAAGTTACAAGCATCTTCTTTCTTTTTTGTTGTTTTGTTTGACATTATTGCTGCAGTTCAGCCGATTTTTACTAGTTTTTGTTTGTTTGTTTTTGGTCCTCAGGCCAATGCAGCAGCTTTTGAAGCCTGCTGTAAAGAAAGAATACGCCAATTTGATGATGCTGAAGAGGAGGAGGACATTTGGGAGGAAAAGGAGATCAACTATGCAACACAAGCTAAATCCAGAACAAGGTGACCTTGACTTTTTCCTCAGTTTAGTTGTTGTTTTAACACCACAGATATCAGTGGCTAAACAGGATTTTTCTAACTTGTCTTTATTGTTATCCTCTCAGGTTTGGGGTCTCTCAAACCTTGGAGGGAAGCTCCAGGAGCAGCATGGAAAACGGGGGCAGGGAACGGGATCGTGGGTCTGAATCTGACGAGGAAGAAGATTCTGAGCAGAACATATCAGACACAGGTAGAGATGGCGGATGTAAAACATATCAGAGGTCATCGTTCGATGTTTTCGAGTCTCAGTTAAAAAGTCTTTTCTGTGATTTGTCTCCAGGTCCCGGCTGGACGGCAGATTTCAGGGATTCTGGAGGAACTGTTGCATCCCAAACCTCACCTGGGTGGGAGAGCTCGGGTGGGAGCGGAGCTGGAACGCAGGGAACAGGATGGGCCAACTTTACCGAGTTCCAGCCTTTTACCGGGTGAGATAACAAACCACTTCAGTTTTGATTATCACAAACCACACTCAAAAAATCATTTTTTTAAAAACAGACATGAATAAGTCAACAAATAGTCACATAGGTAAAAAGTCGGTCAAATCTGTCCTTTTTTTTGTGGTTTCTTACAGTACAGAGACTGAGCCCAGGTGCAGCTCACCTGTAGACGGCACTGATGCAGATAAACAAGCCAAACAAAACCATGAGAAGACTGGTGAGTTGCCACCTACAGCTGAAACAAACAAACAAACAAACATTTGGACAAGGATATGAAGTGTTTATTTTCCCTGCCCGCAGAAGTTAGTGCCTCCTCTGGTGCTCCGTCAGCAGGAGAAGGGAGGAAGGCTCCACTTGTGGCCTCAGACAGCAGCTCCTCCGGGGGATCCGACAGTGAGGAGGATGACAAGAAGGCCGCCGCTACTCCGGCTGCAGCGGCCGCCTCAGAATCGCCCTCCAGCAACAAGACAGCTGACCTCAAAAGGTGAGCAGTTTAGCCTGCACTTTATGTGCTTAGAAATACAAATAAATTCAGACTTTTATTCTGTTCAGACCTTCAAAAACCAGCTGACATGCTCATAGCCGGTTGACCAGTCCACTCTGCAGACAGGCGCAGAAAGCTGGTGTGTGTATGTATATATAAACATCTATATTTGAAACATAATCACCACATTGATGTAATTACAGTCTGGACTGGGATTGGAAATTACTGGATGCATTCAGTTTTGCCTCGAAGTAAAATACATCTGCTTCTTGGAGGAAACTTGTGCTGAAACTGTGAAGGATAAACCAAGTTTGCAGTGTGCAGGAGTTGGTCTGATGTAGAAAGATGCTGGTAATTTACCAGTTCACAGAAAGCTCATCTAAATAATAAGTAGGGAGAAAAACTCTGGGACAGAGTGGTTAAATGAAGATGTAAGATAATACATCTGCATGTTTTCCAGTTAAGTGACAAGTTAGCAGGGGCTGCTGCATGGGAAGGCTGGGTGGGCACAGCAGGCAGGGAGAACATACCAGCCTTCCTCTGGGTTGACATCTATTGTTCTGAGGTGGAGGGACAGTTCAGGATTCTATTAAAAGAACTGGCAATTAAATACAAAGTGTTTTATCCGATAAGAAGAGATAAGTGGAAATGATGATAAAGGCTGAGAAGCCCCCAAAACAATCTAAAATAGCATCTAAGGCTAATTCAGCATCCATCCTGCATCCCCTATCTTTCCTGAGCTCTTTCCAGTTGTCATTTGCTCCGTCACCTATCTGATAATGTCCTCTTGTGTTTATCATATACACTATATTGCCAAAAGTATTTTCCCACCCATCCAAATTCTGGGAATCGGGTGTTCCAAACACTTCCATGGCCACAGGTGTATAAAATGAAGCAGCTAGGCATGCAGACTGTTTTTACAAACATTTGTGAACGAATGGGTCGCTCTCAGGAGCTCAGTAGATTCCAGTGGGGAACTATGATAGGATGAAAATAAAAGTGTTGGGAATGACAGCAACTCAGCCACGAAGTGGTAGTAGGCCCCATAAACTGATAGAGCGGGTCAGCGGATGCTGAATGCCATAGTGCGAAGAGGTGGCCAACTTTCTGCAGAGTCGATCATTACAGACCTCCAAACTTCATGTGGCCTTCAGATCAGCTCAAGAACAGTGCGCAGAGAGCTTCGTGGAATGGGTTTCCATGGTGGAGCAGCTGCATCCATCCTTACATCACTAAGTGCAGTGCAAAGTGTTGGATGCAGTAGTGTAACGCATGACGTTTTACACCACTGCTAGAGCAGTGGAGGTGTTCTCTGGAGTGACAAATCATGCTTCTCCATCTGGCAATCTGATGGATGAATCTGGGTTTGCCAGTTGCCAGGACAACGGTACTTGTCTGACTGCATTGAGCCAAGTGTAAAGTTTGGTGGAGGTGGGATTATGGTGTGAGGTTGTTTTTCAGAAGCTGGGTTTGGCCCCTTAGTTCCAGTGAAAGGGACTCTGAATGCTTCAGCATACCAAAACATTTTGGACAACTGCATGCTCCCAACTTTGTGGGAACAGTTTGGAGCTGACCCCTTCCTCTTCCAACGTGCACCAGTGCACAGAGCAGGTCCATAAAGACATGGATGCAGAGTCTGGTGTGGATGGACTTGACTGGCCTGCACAGAGTCCTGACCTCAACCTGATAGAACACCTTTAGAGCGGAGACTGAGAGCCAGGCCCTTCTTGTCCAACATCAGTGTGTGACCTCACAAATGCGCTTCTGGAAGGATGATCACAAATTCCCATAAACACTCCTGTGGTCTGTTTGGTATTTCTTATTGAAAGAAACAAAAAGCAAGCGGGAGGATGCTGAAGTCAGGACGTATCACAACTAAACACTAAAAATGAGCCGTTTGTTTGTCACCTGCAGTGAGGAGAGTCCGGTGTCTCTGGAGAAACTGTCCCTGTCAGATCCTCCTCCAGCTTCCGGGCAGTCTGCTGGGGACTCGCCTGCAAACACACAGACTGATAGGAAGTAAGTGTTTCCAAACAGTATGGGAGATGCAAACCTGCTCCAGATGATTCCACCACCGCAGACTTGATGGATTATTGGTTTGATGATCAGAGATTACAAGGAGAAGCTTTTTAGATTTTTACGAGGGGTGCACGATATAATCGGCCCACTATCCGTATCGGCCTTAAAACTGAGTATCGGACATTGGCCACCCCACTAATATTTAACCGATCAGACCGCTGTATCTAAGTCTAAAAAAAACCCCCCAAAAGTTCTTCAAAAACATCTTTTTTACAAACTTCTAAAGACTAGGGGTGGGAAAAAGTTTCGATACGCTGAAATTTCACGATATCTTCATATGCTGATATTATATTGACATTTTAAAACATGGTATCCATCTATATTCCTAATGAAATCTCTCGATATTATCAATCTGTTACGAAATCTCGCGAGAATTCACAAAACTTTTGCGATATTTTAATATGCTGATATCATTGACATTTAGAAACGTATTGATGTATTTTACTAACGAAATCTCGTGAGAATTCACGAAATATCGTGACATTTTGTAACAGAACGATGAAATCTCGCAAGATTTTATAAGTAAAATAGATCAGCACTGCATTTTTAAAAATCGATTTTATATCGGCATATGAAAATATCACGATATTTTAGTGTATCGACATTTTTTCCCACCCCTATTTTTAAAAGCGTTGGAAACAGATAAAAAAAACTATTTGCAATGACTGCTTATTTTTTTCAGCTTTAATATTGGTATCAATATCGGTTATCGGCCACATGAGTTTTAAAATATTGGCATAACCAGTATCGGTCAAAATTCTAATATCGTGCATCCCTAATTTTTACTTCACATCTTGTCACTTTAGTCTGCTTATAAAGATGCTTTATGAGGTTATTTAAAGTGACTTAGACATGTTGATGTGTTCAAGAACTTGACATTTTGTGTAGGGAAAAAAAAAAAAGAAGTGAAACATGGCATCTGTTTGGTGCTCTGGCTGTTCTTGCCTCTAAAGCTGGAGGAAGTCTTCTAATCAGAGCAGAAAAAGCAACCCGTCACGACAAGGTGTTAACACATTTCCACCCTCGCGTGTGACCGGGGAGGCTGGAAATAAATTAGATTTCAGATGTGGTCAGACAGAAGTAGTTTTCACAATCTGAAAGGGGGGGGACGGGAAACTTTGACCTGCTTAGCTCGAGGTTTTTCTGAAGTGATGCTCCTGCATAGAGATGCTGATCTGGACCGCTTTTATGTCCCAACAGAGAGGAAACGCCACCAGCCCCGGAGGTGTCCGTCAACGGGCCGGTTTGAGGACGAGCGGACGCAGAAAACCCATCAGCGACGTCGCCGCAGGCTGTCAGCCTCCTCCAGAGTGACTTCCCCCTCCCACCCCCTCTCTCCCTCCACTCCCAAATAACCTCACTGCAACTACGGTGTTTTTACTGAATCACTCTGCCATGTTATTGGACCCGGACACTGCCAATCGACACCAATAATGAGGCGGGGCAGAACTTTAATGAAAAAAAAAAAAAGAAAGAAAGAGAAGAGAAAAACCCAACAGACAGAGGAGACTAAAGGAATCATCTTCAAAGCCTTTTTTTTCCGATGTTGCACATAATTGCGTGCGATTTTAATGTAGCAGCGATCTATGAAACGACAGAATCCGAGGGGTAACATCATCTTTGTTATTTTTTTATGTCCTGAAAGATTTTTCTCCTTCTCCCCATTGATAGGGATTTTACAAGGTCACCCCTGAATGGATAGCACAGGATAACTTTTAACAATGCCTCAACAATAAATACCTGTTTTTTGAGAACTTTTCTTTCTCTTCAAGCTTAAGAAAAAAGCACTTATGCAGCCATTTACTGTACATTATAGCACAATGTAAGTGTTCATCTCTGCTGGCTGTCTTATCTGTCCTCTCACCCAGATCAAGGTCTCTACCCATCCTTTTTTTTTTTTTTTTTTCCTTTTTTGTGGGGGGAGGGAGGGTTGCTGTTGATGAAACATACCTTGTTGCTGTACATCACCAGGTTTGAATGTGTTGAAGTGCTTGAGGAGGGTCTGTCATTGATGATGATGACGAGGAGGGACGGGTGGATGAACAGAGCTCTAATAGTATTACTGTCTTTTGCTCATGTGCAATAATGTCAATTAGCCATTTTATTTAAAAATAAGAAAGAAAATTCAATATTTTTCTTTTTAAAAAACATTTGGTGTAGTTTTGGCAAACGAATTTGGATATAACCTCAAGCAGAGGTTTATGATTTTTACTTCTTTTTTTTCTTTTTAGTGCATGTATAACCGGTTCTGTTGACCTAGCTAGTGAGCTAAGACCTTCTGATTGTAATGACTTTTTAAGTTCTTATTGCTATCCCCCTTAAATCAACCAAACATTATCTACCTATATACAAATATTATCTACATTTAAAAGTAATTTTACAAGCAATTTTGAGATTACTATTGTTGTCTGTTCCTTTTTTCTCTCTCTCCACCAAGCACTTACTTGCAGGGCATGAGTGGTATCTGGTAAGAGTGACGCTGTATGTTGTCTTTTATTTTTTCCAGTTTTTTTTTTTTTTTTTTTTTTTTTTTTTTTTGTCGTCTAAGCAGCAGGATTGGAAGGAGTGCAGGTCTGGGTTCTGCAGAGCTCCAGGTCTCTTTGGTGTACTTACTTAAATCATTTGACAGCGATCAGGTTCTACGATCATTGTTAAAAAAAAAAAAAGAAAAGAAAGAAAAAAAAAAATGAAATTAAAAGTGTCTGGTTTACCACATTAATACCAAAAGCTTTCCTTTTGCTGGTCTGATTGTTGTCTTTTCACCAGCGGATGAGGGCTGTGGCATGCTCTGCATGCGGAGGTGGACGTCCTCTTGTCCAGAAAGTAAAAATTCTGTCCAGCAGTTGTTCTGATCAATCACTAAACCAGCTGAGTTTAATTAGCACAGCTCCTTTGCAGGTAATGAGCTCGTTAGTGAAAACACCTGTTATAAATGTACAGCAGATCCAGAAACGCGGCAGCATTTTTAGTTTTTGGCACCTGGATTGTCCACCTCTGCTCACATCTGAGCTTTATTCTAAACTTGGTCGAAAATTGAAAAAAAAATGTTTGCATGATTATTTCTCCCTTAAAATCAGATCAGTTGTTTTATTATACATCGTTGGAAAGCCTGAAGTCACTATGATTTTTTTTTAGCATCATTCAGATGCTAAAAAGCTGATTGACATTAGGACACCCTGCAACTTGCGATGCATCCTCTCTCCAACACAGCTGAATAACCTCGTGCATGCCATTCAGCTCTGCAGGGGCCTGATAACGAGCCATTCATTTGATTCAGGTGTGTTGGAGAAGGAATAGTTTTGGATTTTTAATTAGTTTCAGTTTTTATTAGTTTTTATTTTTGGGAAAATGCTTAGTTTTAGGTTATTTTTTATAAGGGATGTTCGATATTAGGTTATCTGACTTTCTCTAACTCTTAAATTTCGATATCCGATATCTGCCAATATATGCAGACAACTGTGAGGTTGTATCTCTCACTTTTTGAAGAATACAACTAGGCTCTGCTCTGAGAACGAAGAGCCCAAAATCTCCTTTACTCAGCCAGAGTTTATTTTGGACATCTGGCTGCCAGATATCAGATACTAGCAGGTATTAGCCAACATGTGGTTAATTCTAATGTTTCTGACAACTTGGTAACTTAACCAACAATTTAAACCAGACATAAGCAGCATCAAAGCAAGTCAGTCTGTAGCAGCAGCTGCACTGTAGTCACATGACTCTGAAAGGAATGCTGGGATATGAAGTTCTTCCACAACAACTTTTATACATGCTGGAGCAATACTAATGGAACAAGATCTCGCGAGATTTCGTAATGATAAAATGAGATTTTGTTTGTAACACGGGTCCAAAAACAAAACAAAAAAACCCCCAAGACTGATATTTTCCAATATCACATTTAATGCTGATATCGGCCAAAAATATTGGACATCCTTGATCATATTAATAATTAGGGCTGTCAGGTGATTTTAAAAAAACAAAACAGGGGCTTTTCTACATGCTGGACCGCAGCTAATGGAACAAGATCTCACGAGATTTCGTAAAAAAAAAAAAAAAAGTCCAAAAAAACCCTGATACCAATATTTTCTGATATCACATTTTAATCCAAATATCGGCTGATGATATCAGACATCCCTAGTTTTTATTAGTTTCAGTGTTTTGTTTTTTTTGTATATTATACTCATTACACTATTTTTATTTTTATTTCAGTTAAATTTTTTTTTTCAATTTTAGTTTTTCCTTTGTTTTAACTATAATTACATTAGAAGGGATGCATCTAAAAGATGCAGGATAGCAGCGCTCAAGGACCAGACTTGGGCAGCCCTGCATTAGGAGATTGTGGAGCCAGGATCATCATAGAGTGCCCCCAGGATTTGGGAGAGGAAATGATGGAATAACTTCAGCTCAGTTGAGGTTTAGCAACGTGTGCCATCCCCCAGCAAAATGTGACTGCATACAGATGTAGCAACTCTGAGGAAAGTGGACACGATCAGGAAAATATTCCAGGCACATTTATTGGGGCTCTACTTGCATGTTTAGCTTTACTTCATAAAGAGTAATCAGGCTTTTCAATGCAATACCAGCAGGAGTTTTTAAAGAGAAATGATCAACCAAACATGAATTTCATTTAGAGCTGCTCTGTGTTGGTTCCAGTCCTTAATATGTTCCTGCTGCAAAGCGCACATCAGTGCAAGGTGAAAATGTGATTGCAATAACTTGAAATGAGCAAATCTCAACCTACATGTATGCATTTCTGCAGTGTCCTTGAATGCAGCACCATGAACTGTTGCAAATGCACAAATATACTTGCTTAAATGGGTCTAATGCAACGTTGATCTTAATTTAAGATGGATTAGAAAGCCCGGGGATTCTGTTAAGGCCACATCTAAGAGATCCAATTTCATTTTGTTTCTTCTGAATTTGTCTTATTTAACAAACCAGCAGGAAATGACAAGTGAACATTTAAACCCACAGTATTTATTTGGATGCTAAAAACTATATTGACATGATTGACAATATAACCCGGCTCAGGAGGTCATTTCTAAAAAAAAAAAGAAAAATAAATAAAAGGGATTATGCAATGTTTGTTGTAGTCGAGTTACCATGGAGAGATGAGTAAACCAGAATGAAAAGGTGATCTGTGGTCGGTGTTCCCACAGCCGGGTTCTGACTGCTGTCGCTTTGGTCAGTCTGCGCAGGGAGAAATTATTTTAACACGCACGTCGTCAACTGAAACTTCATCGCGTGTGTGATCAGTTAAACTGGCTGTTCTAGTTTTAGTCAGCAGACTACCGAAGCTGCAACTCTGATGTCGCAGGAAGCTGCAGATGCTTCGCTTTTAGCTCCGTCGCTCTGCTCATTAACAAAATGCCTCCAGCTGGAACATTAACAGCTTCATTTGTAAATAAATATGAGGATTAAGAAATGTTTAAGAAGTCATAAGGATTTTAAATTAATTTACCATTCAGCTTTGCTGCAAGAATAAAAATGAGATTTGACGTTTGAAGACATTTTATGGACAAAAATGATTCCTTACTACATTCAGAGCTGCACATATCTGAAACTTATGACCACAAATGGCACCGACGCCTTCATTTCCGCATTTACGACCTTTAAAAAAAAAAAAAAAAAAAAAATCAATATCTTAACGGAGCATTTTAAGTGCGTTAACCCAACACCATGCCAGTCAGCAGAACCCAGCGATGGGAAGACTTCACATCGGACATTTATTTCAGGACTTGAAATCTACATCCAGAACATCCCACTGTTGTGGGTTAGCAACGCAGTAAAAAAAAAAAAAAAAAAAAAAATCCAACCAGCCTTTAAAAATCAGCCCACTTACACACCAGTTCCACTCTTTTCAAACAGCTCGTGTAAAGTAAGAAGTAAGGACAACCGCGTTTACAAAAAAAAGGGTTGTACATTTCCAAAAAAAACAAGAAGCATTAGTCACATTAATACAGAAATAAACAAATGGCACATTGAATTCCTAATTTAAAAAATAAAGTGGTGCTTGAGGAACTCTTTACTGAGGAGACAAGTTAAATAAATTACTACCATAAACGTTACATACAAATCTGGAGTAGTATATACAAAGGAAGTTATAAGACACACAAAAAAAATCTACAATTTCAACGTTTTATGTTCAGACAGCAGTAGAACTGTATTTTTACAAAGCAGGGTGTGTTAACAGAGTGGTTTTTGTGTGTGTGGAGGGGCAGTCTGTGAAATCTTCCCGGTAAAATTCCTCTATAACTAGCAGGTACAAGCACTAACGATGCATCTAAAACCGTTTGTAGACGCGACCAGAGCTCTCAAGACACATGGGTTGCTTTCCAGAGAAGAGAATTATGGTATCGTTCAATTTCAGCTGTTATTCTAGTGGATTTGTGGCCACGTAAACAAGAAAAGTTAGTTTGATTGTTTAATTCTGGTTCATTTCAGTTGAAAATGAGTGGAAAGTCTGTTCTTAGAAGTCAGGATTGGTGAGTGCAAATGTAGCTGGGCCCAAAGTCATAGCAGGCACAGTGAAAAGAGCGCTACCCAGGTAAATAAAAATATAAATCTCTTTATATATACCATCATTTTCCTTTAACGGTCCGAGTCCACCACTAAATACTGTCTGACGTGTCATTGTTCATTAGCACCCCCCCCTCTAAACCTCCCACCTGTCTGACCTCCGTCTATAGACTTGTTTAAAAAGAAAATCCCTCCTTTCTCCTTCAGCATCCCTTCGGACAGAAATCTGCATGGTGATAGATGACTACAAAAGTGAAAAGCGGAGCCGATCTCAGAGCGGGAAGTTTTGTTTTTCTCTACTTTGTAAACACGATCAGTGAAAAGTTCACCGACACTCTCAACACCTGACTTTTTATTCATCAATTTTTTTTTTTTAAATCTCCCGCTGGCTCTCCTGGTTTGATCCTGGCGACCGACGCGTGGCGTTCACAGTGCGTCGTTTACCACCTGCACAGCTAAATGAGGGCTGTTATTTTTTTATCTTTCTGGTACAAATTTAAGATTGTAGAAAAAAAAAAAAAAACGTTAAAAGAAAAGGAAATCCTTCATGAACCGTTGACGTGCCACCCTCCACAGCGACATGCTCATCTTCCTCTTGATATACTGTAAATGGGCTACATCAGGCAGTGAAAGCAGAGGCCTCTGAGGACTCGAAGAGCGTTCAGCCAGTCAGTGTTTGTTCCTCAGGGCGGTTTTGGTCCATCTACCCACTGGTTAGATCCAGTCTAATGAGTCCAGGCTGACTGCAGCTCCTCCGTCATTCCTCCCCAAAGTGTTTTTTAGAGGGTTAGTAAGATAAAGGGAGCAGGTGGGGGGTCTGGAAGGATCTTCATGCTGGTCCAAGCTGCAGGAACGCCTCGCAGAAATGCAACCACGTGCTTGACTATGCATTGGTTTGGTGCTTACAGACACATAGTGGTCAGACTGTCGGGGAGGTGGGAGGCTGCAGCTACAACAGGAAGTGGTTCTTCTGGGACTTTTTTTTTTTTGTTTTTCACTTTTTATATTACAAAAAAAAAAAAGAAACATTGATGTGAGATTATTAGTTCAACACTAGCAAACAGAGCAGAGCTTAAGTGGTGAAAGGCCCCTTCCCCTCATTTGTTCATCACTGCCCGTTCCTTCCTCCTCCTCGTCCTCCTCTACGCGTCCGACAGGCAGCTCTGGACGCTGTCCATCCACAGCTGAGCGTTCAGGCTGTCCTGGGCACAGAAGTTGTACACTCGTTTGGTCGTCTTGAGCTGAAAGTGAAGAGGGAAAAACTGGAGTCACGAGCAGCCGAAATATCAAACTGAGCTGGATTAAGTTTAGTCTCAGAGTCCGCGCAAGTAGGGATGCACGATATTGGAATTTTGGCTGATATCGGATATGCTGATATTTTAAAACTCGTGGCTGATAACAGATATTGATACCTATGTTAAAGCTGAAAAAACAAGAAGCAGTCATTCCAAATAGCAGGTTTGTTATCCGTTTTTAACACTTTAAAAACTGAAGGTGGGAAAAAAAACCGATACACTAAAATATTGCGATATTTTCAGATGCCAATATCAAATCGATATTTAAAAATGCGGTATCGATCTATTTTACTTACAAAATCTCTCAAGATTTTATTGTTCTGTTACAAAATCTCACAATTATTCATGAATTCTCACAAGATTTCATAACAGAATGATGAAATATCGCAAGATTTCGTTAGTAAAATAGATTAATACCATGTTTTTAAATGTCAATATGACATCAGCATCTGAAAATATTGCACGATTTTTGTGAATTCTTGCAAAATTTCATAATGAAACGATGAAATATTGCGAGATTTCATTACTAAAATAGATTAATACCGCATTTTTAAATGTCAATATGATATCAGAATATTAAAACATCGCAATATTTCAGTGTATCAATATTTTTTCCCATCCTTAGTCTTTAGAAGTTTTAAAGTCTGTAGAAAAGAATGTTTTTGAAGAAGAAGAAGAAGTTTTTTGGGGTTTTTTTTAGACTTTAGAAACAGTGGGCTGATCAGTTAAATATTGGTTGAATATTGGTGGGGTGGCCGATGTCCTATACTCAGTTTTAAGGCCGATACCGATAGGGGACCGATTATATCGTGCATCCCTACACGCGAGTGTTTTCAAGCTCACATCAAAGAAGGCTTTCTCCTCGATGTTCTTCGGCGCTCCCAAGGCGGGCGTTCCCGCCGTGACGGACTCCACCTCGGCCAGCTCAATCACACCTTTACACTCCTTGTCCTGTCTGGTCTCGTAGTATCTCAGCTGGAGACGGAGCGTGTCGTCAGAGGTGCAGAGTGCAGCGTGAGGTGTTAGTCCATAAAAACAAAGTCTATCTCACCTGGTGTTTGGTCTTGTCCAGAACAAACCACCGCGGTTTCCATGGTTTCAACAACGCCCCTTTCTTGAACAGAATGCCTTCAAAACTCCTGGAGGGAAGCAGAGGTTCAGACATGCTGAGATGCGTCTCAAACGTCCGTGAGGTTTAAAGCGTGATATGAATCCCTGCAGACTCCAACCTGTTCTCGCTCTCGGTGCTCTGAAACTGGCTGTAGAGCGTGCTGGTGCTCGGCCGACCCGCCACCGGCGTGGAGGTGGCGCTGGCCTCGCAGTCCAGCCCCAGGTTGATGGAGGATCCGACGCCGCTCTCCTGCAGGTAGACGCCCTGAGACCGCCGCTGGTGGCTCAGGTTGGAGGACATGAGTAAGGAGCTGGAGAACGACGGCTGCGGAGGAGGTACGGACAGTTACCACACATACAAGCAGGACCCTTCTTTAAGGAGGAAAAACCGAACTGCTGTCCCACCTTGCTTTCCAGTTTGGACTCGGTCCTCTGCGCGGTCTTGATCTTGTCCCACGTGTCCTTCC
The DNA here is from genome assembly GCA_023101725.1 of Atherinomorus stipes. Lineage (NCBI taxonomy): Eukaryota > Metazoa > Chordata > Actinopteri > Atheriniformes > Atherinidae > Atherinomorus > Atherinomorus stipes. The sequence continues at coordinate 129,881 of JALJCO010005104.1, forward strand.
ACTTCTCCGACGTCTGCCCGAGCTCGGCCTCCAGACTCTGCAGGTCTTGCAGCAGCTTGGTGATGGCGTCGGGGACCGCCTTGCTCAGGCTGTCGTAGCACGGCCACACGACGCGGCGCTGGGATTTCGGGGCGCTTGTGTCCGGTTTCTCTGCCGTCTCCTCCGCCGAGCTCTCCGGCCGGCCCCTCAGTTCCCAGTCGTACGACGGCCCTTCAGAGAGCGTCTCCTCCATGTAGAAGTCCCACACCTTCAGGTTGGAGATGAACGTGTACGGCCGCAACACCTGGAACACAAAAACCCCGTCAGTCCGTCTGCGCAGTCGGCTCGTCTCCGTCGTTTTGACCTCATCACGCCCCTCACCTCCTCATCTTCTGGAGAGTACATGTAGTTGTAGAAGATGGGCGTTTTCTTGTTGAGTCTGTCGACGTAGTCCCACACAGACTTGCAGACCTGAGGACTTTTCCTCTCTCCTTTCTCCTCATACAGCACACCTGCGGTCAGAGACGGATCAGTAACCCAGAATTGCACCAGATGAGCTCTAACGCTGCAGCTTACCCAGCTCGATGCGCTCGTAGTCCGAGTCCAGCAGGAAGGTGCGGAAGCGGTTGGACACGTAGTGGTAAGCCAGGAACTTCAGGTAGTACTGGCTGAACTCGAACTCCATGGGGAACTGGAGGTGGATCTGAGCGTGCGGGGACAGACGGACGCGGATCAGGATAACGATATTTAACAACCAAACATACGTGTGATCTTTCTAGCGTGTTCTTTTCCTCTTTTCTGAAGCACAGTGAGGATGTTTCTGTCTGATGTCAAACAGCAGAATATTTAGCAGCGTCTCAGACAGCTGGCCCACGATCAGATCTATTTTTGCGATAAGAGGTTGAATCCACGTCAGTGATCAGAAGCACAGGAAATGACATCTGAGCTGACAAAGACAACATCGAACATTGTAAGAGGAAGAAAAACAGGCTGCAAACCTTCCTGCTCATTTAAGGAGACAAGCTGGCAATAACTGCATTCTTCCTCAGGCTGTGAATTAAGCTGTATGTGTCCTTATCCAGATGGCCTCTAACATTTAGCCAGTAAAAGTCTGATCAAATATCTACATTGCAAATGGAAAATAAACAAAAGTTTTGCTCTTAAAGGGGAAGTTCAGGATTTTTGACATAGGGCCTCATTTACAAGTGAGCCAGGATCCTGCTCATCACTGAAGGCAGTTTCATCATATTTCAATCTGTTATTCTAGTTCCAGGAGGTCGCCGATGCTAATGCTAGTGTGAGTCAATAGGAATCTGCTCGCCTGTCATTAAAAACAATCTTAACCACCCCACAGAACATCCGAGGCAAATCATTTATTACTTAAGACTCTCTGTGTAAATGCAGTGTTAGTAGAATAATGTCACAAATAAAACTAAACTGCGTTTCGTTGCATTTTCATTGTTGCTGCTGAGAAACTTTACAAAGTTTTACTTCCTGTATTTGGCAGCAGAGTGATGTCATCTGCTGCTACGTGCATAAAGGAATCTGATTACACAAATATTCAGTCAAAATTCGGCCACGTCTGAAAGGCATGAGGGTATGTCGGAATTTGAAGACAATTTCTAACTTTTTTCATCAAACTAACTGTCAGCATATCTCTATGAACCGGAATACACTGACCAAGGCCGTAACACTTCCACCCGGAAACAAAGTATGTCATTCTGCAGCTGGTAAGAAACTAGTTCCTCAATATGGAATGCAAAATTCATCATACTGTACAGGGCTACTTTTAATTTGTTTTACATGAGTTTACTAGTTTAACACAGCATTTACACAGACAGGCTTGCTGATTTGCCTCGGATGTTCTGTGGGGTGGATAAGATTGGTTTTAATGACAGGCTAGCAGATTCTTATTGACTCACACTAGCATTAGCATGAGCGCGAGAAGAAATATGATGAAACTGTCTCCAGTGGTAAGCAGGATCCTGGCTCACTTGTAAATGAGGCCCTATGTCAAAAATCCTGAACTTCCTCTTTAACTGTAAAGCCAAGCGTTGCCATGTTGCACCTGCAAATGCTAAAATATCAGTTGCAGCTGTAGCAAAGCATAAACTGTCTTCTTTGCATCAAAAGCAAACAACAGTCCTTGATGTGATTTAAAATGAGGTTGTAAAAAAGCAACAGCAAGACATGGCTGGAAACTAAAATGTGCTCCGATTTGCAGCTAAATCCACGATGTTGCTGTGAACAGATGCTCACAATAAAGTGACTGGTTAAATGTGAGAAGTGCCTAAAAATAAACAGGTGGTGGCAGTAAACCTCCACTAATGAACTTACAGCTTCAAGAAAAAAAAGAAAAAAAAAATCCCGAGCGTAAAGTTCTGATTTGGCAAACATAAAAAAAATAAATAAATAAAGATAAAATCCAGTATTTTCCACTTTAACACAGAATGAAAGGGATCGCTCTGTGTCATCGTCATAGCAACCTACCTGCCATATCAGCACCTGACAGTCTACAGATAAGCAAAGCAAATTATAACAGTACCACTAAGAGGCTTCAGTACGTGGCTCAGCAACTCAAACCTGGATGCATTAATCTTAAACAGGACCTGGTCCGATGAGGTCTAGATGCTGAGCGTTATTTGCATTTTAACAAACACAATAAAGGTTTTACAAATCAGAAGCTGTGTTTATGAATCTACAAGCACTGTAGAATAATTCAGTCCAGAGTTGAACATCGTTGTAGTTTTCAGCAGGACCTGGTCTTATATAAAACAGAGACAAAGTTCAGCAACGTAAAGCTGCAGTTTTTACCCGTTTCTTCCATCCACGCCGAGCACCTGTTTTTCCCTCAACACCCCCTCTCTTATATCATTTTTTTAAATAAGGGAGGGGTCTTCATTCATCAGGACTGCTTCACCAGGCTTCTAAAACCCTCCGTGACAACAAAACTGACATCCAGTAGTTTAAGTTTTTCATCATTGTCTCTGCTCGTATTTGCCGTCTGGCATCTAAACTGCTGCTGGATCTCAGATCAACTTCTGACTGGTTCGTGATAAGTTTGGTGCGCAGGCCGAAGATCTGGCACGGTGCTGGAATACTTAAAGTCCTGTAAATGAAATACAAAACGATCTAAATCTCCTCTCAGGCCTATTTTAATCTGTCTGTTCTCCTGTGTCTGTTTTTAGATTAAAGTATGAAACAGCAACACGAAAGCTGAATAATTCAGACACGTTTCCTTACATAGCTAAACTACATCAGCTATGCTTTGGTTTCACGTTTCATGACATAAATAAAGTGAATCTCCTGTCTGAGCCCCCCCCTGACGCAGAGAAGCGGACCTACCTGGTGTACACAGTCCAGGAACTGCAGGAAGACGGGGGTGAAGCCGCTGCTCTGGCTGCCCAGCGTCTGAGCGCCGCGATGGCTGAACCTGTGACCGAATGACAGCCACTCCTTCTCCACCAGCAGCCGGAAACCGTCAAACGTTCTGTAGTAGGGATCAGACAGCAGCTGCACCAAGGACACCACCTGCAAATCACACAAGCTCCACCTGAACGGGCTGTTCTGGAAACATCTGGACAGAGAAGTGGTTTCCTGCTCTCAGTCTGACCTGAGTCGTGACGTCCCAGCCGTCCTCCAAGCTGACCATGGCGGACGAGCCGGTGTCCAGAAGCTCCACCACCAGGACAGACACCTGCAGCACCCTGTGCAGCTGGACACGCGTGGACAGAGTCAGAGTCGCAGCAGATAGCAGCTGGATGAACGCGGGCGATGCTGGAAGCTAACTCACCAGGGCCATCCACTCCGACTCCTCCAGGCAGCGCAGGAAGCTGGTGTCGGGGTCGGACGTCGGGGAACTCGGCACGCACGCCTTCATCAGCTTCTTGAAGCTGTTTTTCACCTGCCGCACGTCGCAGACCTCGATGGGGACCACCTCCCACTGCTGGAACGAGTCCTGCTTTCCTCCCTGGACACACCGTAACCGTCCAATCAGCTTATTACAAACACATTCACTTATTTCCTGTTTCAGTTTTTAGTCTTTTTTATTCGTGCTAATCAGAGCTAAGATGATGGCGATGGCCTCTCTGAGCTGCAGAGTCACCGATCGTCCTCAGTTTGGTGTGAAAATGGGTAAAACTCCTGGTTTAGCTCACCTTTAGTTGGGCTTTATCTCCGATGATGTAGAGGTAAGCTCTCTGCTGGCGGAGGAACAGCGCTTCGCTGGGTCCTCCGTTGGGCTGTGGAGACTCTTTCCCAGCCAGACGTGTCCCCACATCTGGATTGTAGGCACTTAGACGCCCGCTGCCCCGGATGCTGCCCCATTTCCCTGCAATGTGGACACACAAAGCAAACTCTTAACGAACTGTGAGATGAAAACGTGATCACACAACCTCACGAGGAAGTCCTTTTTGCTTGTTTGGAGTTGTTAAGTTGGAACCAGGACCTTTATTCACATCCATGCTGGTAAGGAAGGCAGAAATGACTGAAAACTACTCAGTTCACTTCGCTACATCTATCTGAGAAACAGCTACGTTATGATTATTGTTCTTGACGTTCAGCAGAAGAAGAATCAAACAACAAACAGCACGGCTGCAGCAGCAGCATGCACGCAACGATAAACGCAAGCAGCAACATCACTATTAGTCCGCAGACAGTACAAACCCAAGGATGATGGCAAACACAGCTGCAGAAATCTGATTGGTTAGACAGGAGTGAAGGAAGAGGTGGAGGGGGCGTGGCCTACTGTACCTCTAGGAGGGTTCTTGGCCTTGCCAGACACTTTGGGCTGTGAGAGGGAGATGACTTTCGCCCTTTGACCAACAGCTGAGGTCAAACGACAGAGACGGCCGGTTAACCAACAACGCTACACAAGGAGGACGCTTTCACTCGCTGACTCACACAAACTCGTCCTAAACATCAGCTACACAGGATGGATTCACTGGTTCGTCATCCTCCCTGTCCCAGCTTCAGCAACAAGACTGAAGACACACGGAGACACACAACAGCATCTCACCTCCTCTGCTGAAGGTCCCGGGAACGTCCTCCTTGCCGCCCATCACCTGCTTCATCAGAAATCCAATCTTGGGGTTTCTCATTTTATCTGAAGAGTCTGCGGACAAAAGAAGCGCTCAGCTGTGTGACGCCCGAAACCCAGAGATCAGCGAGGTGCTCAGAAAACGAGTGTGTCCACCCACCGGAGGTGTTCATGTGTGTGGAGGTGAAGCCGCTCAGCGTGTTCCTGCCGCTGTTCTCGCTGTATGACGGCATGGAGCTGATGATGGCCTGCAGGTATTTTTCCTGCTCCAGGCTGGTGGAGTCTGCCTGAGAGGGAACTGCCCAGAGAGGGAAAATATGTCAACAAAACCTCACGTTTCAGCCAATAAACAGATTTTTAAGTCTTAGTCTTACACAGGTTTAATAGTTAACTTTCTTGTACCTGTTTATTTTTACCTCAGTTGTCAGATTATGAGACTAAAATTATTTAAAATGATGATATTGATAGATATAGCATCACATAGGCCAACTAAACGAGCAAAACAGGATTTATTACGAACAGTACTTTGAAGAACTACTAATTTAACACACAGATCAACTGTGACCACACTTTTTCTCTTCTCCATGTCATTATCTCAAGTCCTGGCTTCCAGGAGAAAAATACTGAAATAAACAAGACAAACTATTAATACATTTACACTTTTTCCTCCAGCTCAGCTCATTTTTAGCACCTCTGGGGGTCAGAAATATCTTCTTGGCTTTATTTCAGCTATTTTTTATTCATTTCAAAACAGAAAGATGGCTTTCTGGTGCCTTTTTGATCTTTGGTTGCTCCTGATTGGACATTACCATCAATTTCAGCTACGTTATTGGTTGAAAGTGTAACAGGAAGAGGCTTTATCATAAAATTCAGGTCAAAATAGAGGTCTTTTAGTAACAAAACAGTGGTAGCGATCTTTTTTTTTCATCATGAAAATGTGATAATCACTCTTCACAATCATTCATTAGAGTCTCAGAATAAACTCTACATTTTGCATCTGGATTGTAAACCTCCCGGACGGGATATAAATGGCAGAAAATGTTTGTAGATCACCTGGAGGAAAAGTTTTTGATCACAATTTACCCCGCAGTACCGTTTGCTGAGAAACTCTTAACCGTCAGCACTCGGGGCGCCAGAGATCTAGCTGGGTTTTGAGGATTAAAGACACCCATCTTTATTCTACCTGCTGCAGGTGCGTTGGGGGACTTGAAGAAGCCCACCACCCCCTTGGCATGAAGGCCAGCTGAGCGCAGCAGCACGGCCTTGGTCCGTGAATTCCTCCAACACACGACTGGGAAGCGATTCTGTCGGTAGCAGCGGCAGATTCTCTGGATGGTGGAGTCTGGGATGCTCTGAGGGACGATCAGCAGGCCGGGGTAGCTGGAAAACACGCATGCGGTGTTCGTAAACCCTCCTCTGGCCTGCTACACCTGCGCGATGCCCTGTGATGGATCCTTACCTCCTGCAGACGGTGTACATGCGGTTAACCGTGGAAATCCGAAAAGGCTCGTTCTTTGACCGCGTCAGGCTGTTACTGAGCGTGCCCAGACCCAGACGCTGGTAGTCCCGGCAACAGGCGCGCTCCACAACGTTGCTCATGGTCTGCCTGTCTGAAGAGCGGATGGTGGAGGAGAGGGTGAGGGAGCTCTGGTCCACCTCCTCCGAGACTGCGGAGACAGAAAATCTGCTTTTTAGGACAGTTTGCTCATTTCTCACTCAAAACAAGTTTTACTGAAGTGTGAATTAGAAAGAACATAAAGCATCAAAGTGTCAAAAGGAAGCAAGGACACGGTTGTATTTCCATCATAATACCTGAAATTTCATCCTCATCCAACTCCGACTGGAAGCTGCTCCTGTTTTCCCAGGTGGGAGGAGAATACTTCTTCCTGGTCACGTACTGCCGGCCGATGGTCCTCTTGGCACTCTTCACCAGGTTTTTGGAAAGTGTCCTAAAGAAAAAAGTTTAGATTAGAAAACTTTATTAACATTATATGTGGGATTTCATGAGATTAAACAAACAGACTTATTTTAAAAAAGGAAACAAGATGTGTGAATAGCAGAACAATAAATACATAATGAGAAAGAAAGGATGAAGAATAGGGATGGGTGCAAAGAGCAAGGGGAGTACTGGGCTGTAAAGAGAGAGAGGATATACTGCATCATAAATATGATAAATGGCAAAAACTGGAGCATTAAAACTACTGCAAAAGATCAGAATATTTATAAAGGGCAAGATTGTTTGTTTAGCGCTTTTATGACAGAGAGAATAAAGTTTGAGTTGAGGTCCTCGATGTGCTGAGTGACCTCTGGAGCTTCTTTGGTCAGCAGGAGCTGGAAATCTCTCCCGAGGAAGCCAACAATCCTCTGAACTCCCTCCGGTCTGCAGTGCAGCGATAAAAGTTCAACTGCTTCACCTGCAGGATGCTGGCGTCTTCACTTTGGGACATGGTTGAAAAATCAGCACTTTCGGGCTTCCAAGACACCAGTTCCAACAGATGAGTTTGAGTCAAACCTGTCTCTGCGTGGACAGGGCTTGAGAATGCAGGAGTTGTTTGGGCTCTGAGATGTGGACTGCAGGTAATAGAAAGGACGGCAGAGGAAAGCGTTCCACGCAGGATCTCTTTAAGTTAACAATGACCTTGACTTCCTGGTATTTATTGAACACTGTGCTGCCAGTTGATGAACCTCCTTCCTCTAGTCATTCTCATCACCTCCTGAGAGGTACTGGACGACTTTCTGTTGGTTCTTTTCAGACTAAATCGTACTTTTAGATGTAAAGCAGCACTTTGCTGCTGTACAAAAATAAATAAATAAATCACTCCACTCATTTTTGCACTCAGAGCAACATTCACCATTAACTCACAGCTGTGTGGTTGGTGGTTTTAACAGAAATCACTTAATGACTTGTCAAGGAAGTAGCAAAAGATCATCCTAAAAGGTAGCTCAGGCTTAAATGATGATCTAAAATCAACATGCAGGGGAAGATTGCAGCAGTTTAAGGAGAAAGAAGCCACAGAGAAACAATCATATATCAGGAGGTTAAACTTTTATAGTGGGGAAATCTAGAGGGGAAAATAAATGAACTTCTTCCCCGAGGTACGAGTTCATTTTTCACACTCGTTGCTTGACTGGTCATAACAGGAATTTACTAATGCTGACATAAATCTGAGGCCTTCTGCATAAAACTTGGAAGACTGAGCTGGAAGACTCATTTATTGAGTTTTCACAGGATTTCTAAAAGTAGGCCTATGTCTTTTCGGGGGAGGGGGTGAAGCGTTAATGTGTGGGAATTAGTTGCTATTAGGGCTGGGCGATATGGACCAAATATCATATCACGATATATTTATCTTAGATGCCGATATACTGTATAGTTTAAATAATAGGTGTGGGAAAAAAATGCTACACTGATGTTACAATGTTACATAACACTGAAATATCGCAAGATTTTCATATGCTGTTACCATATCTATATTTAAAAAAGCGGTATTGATCTATTTTACTAATAAAATCTTGGGAGATATCATCATTTTGTTACGAAATCTCATGAGATTTAGTAATAGTAGTAACCTTTATTTTACCAGGAATAAAACTCATTAAGATTAAAAACCTCTTTTTTAAGAGTGACCTGGCCAAGACAGCAGCATAAAATCAACAAAATAAACAAATAAACATAAAATAAACAATAAAACCAGAAATACACACAAAAACGCAGTTTTTCACAAAACACCGCAAGATTTCATTGTTCCGTTACAAAATCTTGTGGTATTTTGTGAAATCTCATGAGATTTCGTAAAAAGCGCGATATCTCTTACAGTTTTGAATATAGATCGGCATATGAAAATATCGCAATATTTCAGAGTATCAATATTTTTTCCCATCCTTATTAAATAATCATGTGACCCCTTTTGTAGTCAGTCGAGGTGCAGTCGGGTCATTACGAAAAAATAAAGCAAAAAAAATCTACACAACTAATACCGCGATATAACGATATGTGTAAATATCATATCTCTTATGTAAATATCATATTGTGATATCATATAAGTATATTGCAGAGCCCTAGCTGCTATCATGTTAGGTTCCTTACTTTAGTGACTGGTTCTTGTCCTTGGTCTTGTGCTCCACCACCAGCTTGCTGCTCTGGCCCACGGTGAAGGCGAAGGTGCCCTGGACGTGCTGGGGGTAACGTAACTTGTGCAGATGTTTCCTGAAAACTTCAGCCAGGTCGGACGCAACCTCCTCATCGAATGCAATCTTCATTAGCTGCGGATGAAACAAGGAGACAAAAACATTTGGTCACTTCAGAGTTTAAGGTAGGGATGCACAATATAATCTGCCCCCTACCGGTATCGGCCTATATCGGCCTTAAAACTGAGAATCGGACATTGGCCCACCGATATTTAACTAAAATTCAACCGATATTTAACCGATTCAGCCAGCTGTTTCTAAAGTCTAAAAAAAGCAAAAACTTCTTCTTCAAAAACTTCTTTTAGCGACTCTAAAACTTCTAAAGACTAGGGGTGGGAAAAAATATCAATGCACTGACATATCGCAATATTCTCATATGCTGATATCACACTGGCATTTAAAAATGCGGTATCGATCTATTTTACTAACGAAATCTTACGATGTTTCATCATTCTGTTACAAAATCTCGTGAGAATTCACAGAAATTCCACAATATTTTTATATGCTGATATACTGACATTTAAAAATGCGGTATTGATCTATTTTACAAATAAAATCTCCCGATATTCCATCGCTCTGTTGCAAAATTTTGCAAGAATTCACAAAAATTTAGTATAATTTTTATATGCTGATATCATATAGACATTTAAAAATGTGATATCTGTTTTACAAAAATTTGCGATATTTATTTGCTCTGTTACCAAATCTCGTGAGAATTCATAAAAAATTGTGAGATTTTGTAACAAAACAATGAAATCTCGCAAGATTTTGTAAAATAAAATAGGTCGATACCATGTTTTTAAATATTGATTTGATATTGGCATATGAAAATATTGCGATATTTCAGTGTATCAATATTTTTTCACACCCCTATTTTTCAAAGTTGTCGGAAACAGATAACAAAATTGCTATTTGCAATGACAGCTTATTTTTTTCAGCTTTGACATCGGTATCGGTTATCGGCCACATGAGTTTTAAAATATGTCAGCATATTGGATATCGGCCTAAATTCCAATATCGTGCATCCCTAGTTTAAGGTTTATGCTTTACTGAGGGTGGAAGTGTGAGACATGGGGGGGGGGGGATACCTGGAAGGTGCAGGATCGCAGCTGCAGCCCCTCCTGGACAAACTGGTCCATGGTTATCGTGACTGAGATCCTCTTCTCCTTGGTCAGAGAGGCGATGGGGAAGGATCGAGTCACAACCTGCTCCCCCACTTCATGAGAAAAACAAACAGAGATGATGTCCCTTGGTGTAAACACACCTAACACCAAAAACCCAGCTGAAGTTTGCAGATCTGATCTCTTCTTTGCATCATCTCTCACCTAATGGGTCGGTGGGTGTGCCCTTAAAGATAAGGCGATAGGTAGTAAGGAAGATGGCACCCTCAGCAGGAAGAAGAGGCGGACCTCCCATTAGCCCCGTCGCCTCCTCGCGGCCATCAGGGATCAGGTGGACCCTCATGCCGTCCATCACCAGCTCCTCCCCAGGCAGCAGCGTCGGCCTCAGCAGCTTGGGCTGCACAGAGAAGTAAGAAAGAGAGAAAAGCAGAAAGATTTAAGAAGTGAGAGCAAACTCAGATGGAAAATGAAACAAACAGGCTACACACGACTAATGAGGGCATTAAAATGTGTAAATGTGGTTTCATGCTTTCACAACCATGCTCATGTTATTTTCTGGGCAACCTGCACTGGTCGGGGGGGGGTCGGACAACAGACCATAACGTCAGAATTATTACATTTAGGGTAGCAAAGCACAAACCAGTCCAGCTGATGTGCTGGGATCTTGGCAGTGATGGTTTATTAACAAGAAAATAAATATGCAGACAGTTGCATGGTGTTCTCTTAGATGTGTTTATATGCTGAGACGTTCATTTCATATTTCTTATAAACACACAAAGTCTGATATTTCCAGTATTTCCGGAGGCTACCGAGCTCGATTAAAGGAGAGCTGATTGCTGAGTGCTTCTAAAAATGAAATGAACTTTGTCCTTTTGGAGCCTTAAATGACTTCCTGCACCCATGCGAGGCCCGGAGAGCTTCCTAAACAACCCCTCCTCCCATAAAAATATAATAATGTCACACATTACCACACATTCTAGTCACAGCACAATCAATGAAGAATTTCCTTTCTTAGGCACTAAACCAGAGGGGCCCCCGCAGCTAAAACCATGGCTCCATCAGGGGGGGGGAAACTTGTGAAAAGACTCACAAGATGATGCAAGAGGACCCTACTTATAGTCAAACATGTCACACCAGTGCAGCCGCCGTCCCTCTCCAACACACTGCATGCAGGACCAACAGCACCCTTCAGTCTGAAGGCACTCGGCTCTGCTGGACCTGGGGGGGCTTTCCAAGCCCCTCCGGCCTCATCAGAGATCAAACAGCACGACAAGGGGGAGAGCGATCACCCAGCATGCAATGCTCAGGCGTGCTGTGAGTCACACCGCTCTGTCTCGGGTGGACAGACGTACCTGCTGTTACACTGTGAGCCTGAGCTGTAGGGATTGGTGGAGAGGGGAGTGGGCGGGGCTGGCTGGTGTGCTGCATGGCCTTTATCCAGGGGGACGTAAAAATAGGAATTGGTTACCTTTTGGATCGGCGGCAGCCTCTTACTCTCCCTGTGGACTGCGTCTAAGGTCTCGATGTGCATCTGGACGATATCTGCAGAGACAAGTTTTTCCATCAAGCGTGCTTTGTTCTGATTGGTGCAAACGGAGAGATCTGTGGCTTTGATGCCGTACCTGGTATCATTGTGTGGAGCGCTTTGAGGTGCTCGTTTGTCACGCCGCTCTCGTTGCAGACTTTATCTACAAAGCGGTTGATGAAGCGCACCACGGAGTTGGCCACGTCTGAGCTCTCAGCATCTTCAAAGCCACTTTCTGTGTCGTAGCTCTCCGCCATGCTGCCTGCGATGCTGCCACACAGGAAGAAAGGCTTAAGTTGAACTTTGTTTTCTTTCCCAACATTGTTCCATCTAGCGCTTACTAGGCCTGTGCGATATACTGATATGATATTGCGATATACAGTAATAGTTACACATATCGTTATAGTTGTGTTATTTTTTTTTTGCTTCATTTTATTGTAATGGCCCGACTGCACCTCGACTGACTACAAAAGAGGTCACATGATTATTTAATAAGGGTGGGAAAAAATATCGATACTCTGAAATATTGCAATATTTTCATATGCCGAAACCATATCTATATTTAAAAACGCAGTATCGATATATTTTACTAATGAAATCTCGCGAGATATCATTACAGATATTGCGCGATTTACAAAATCTCATTGGATTTCACAAAATACCACGAGATTTTGTGACAGAACGATGGCCGTAAAAAATCTCACGAGACATCATCATTTAGTTAAAAAATCTCATAAGATTTCACAAAATACCACGAGATTTTGTAACTAAATGATGAAATCTTGTGGTACCTTGTGAAATCTCATGAGATTTCGTAACAAAAAATCTAAGAATAGAGAATTAGATACGAAACGGGAAAATACCACGAGACTTTGAGACAGAACTATAAAAAAAATCTTGCGAGATATCATCATTATCGTACCAAAATCTCATGAGATTTCACAAAATGCCACGAGATTTTCTGACAAAACGATGAAATCTTGCGAGACATCATCGTTTTGTTACGAAATCTCATGATTTCATGAAATACTACACAATTTTGTGACAAAACAATGAAATCTCACGAGATCATCATCTAGTTAAAAATCTCATGAGATTTCACAAAATACAGCGAGATTTTGTAACTAAATGAGGGAAATCTTGCAGTATTTCGTGAAATCTTATGAGATTTCAAAACAAAACCATGATATCTCGCAAGATTTCATTAGTAAAATAGCTGATACTGCGTTTTTAAATATAGATATGGTATTGGCATATGAAAATATTGCGATATTTCAGTGCATCAATATTTTTTTCCCACCCCTATTATTTAAACTATCTGGAAGACAATCCTCCCCTAGACTTTTACAAAGAAATCATAAAAAACCAGCCAACTTTTTTTGAATTAATCTGACGCTAAACATGTTTCAATACTAAAAACAGGTGTTTGATATGAAATGAAACTTTCAGACAAATTAGGGTAAAAATACCAGTATATATCGTCATCTAAAATAAGTATATCGTGATATGATATTTGGTCCATATCGCCCAGCCCTAGCTCTTACACAATGACACTTCCTTCTCCTTCACTGCCGTTGCCATGGTTACGTGACGTTCACCCTTTCTCTACCTGTTTGTGACGTAGCTGTTGCTGACGCTCTCCACGTCTCCGAGGCCGGAGCTCCTCAGCAGCCGGTTCTTGCTGGTGTCCAGCGGCAGCAGCAGGTAGCTCATCCTGTTGGCGTAGTGGATGGCCTGGCTGAACACCGTGCTCTCCTCCTTCTGCACGCGCTCCATCTGCATCTCCTTGGTGAGCGTCGGCCACAGACGGCTCTGCTCTGACGCTAGCTCCAAGGCGCTGATTTCCCTGCTGCTCGACCCGTCCGGCTGTTCCTGAGAGCAGATCAAAGGATGAGAAATAACTCCTCCCCAGGCCGAGATGCTGATCATTACCAATACCTGAACTTTAAAAATGATGCTCACCGAGTTGTTCTGCTGAGCTCCGTCCTCCGTCTCCAGGTACAGCGCTTTAATGTGGTTCTGGACATCGCTGTAGAACATGGCCTCCCAGAACTGCATGGTGGTCCATACCATGTGCTCCTGTACACAGCTGTAGGCAAACTGAGTGATGCCTGCACCCAGTTTCTGCCAGACAAAGACAAGAGGAGATGAGCAACTTTAAAGGTACAGTAAGTAAAAAATCCAAGGTCAAGGGCAAAAAAAATGTGATATATAATTCAAAACTGTGTTTCTATTGATGTGTAATCACTGCACTAGAAGAGCTGTTCCTGAAATTCCTTCAATTGGATAAATGATAAAAAACACAAAGACCACTGCAGGTTTCTGATGCTGGTTTTTAACTTACTCGGCAGAATGCTGTGACCAGGGGAAGAAGGGCAGCTGCAATCCCATGTTCATCCATATGTGAACAGTCCTAAACAGAAACAGATGAACCGTCAATGTTACACTTGCAGGACATAAAAGAGACCCTTTCCAGGTCAGATAATCTTCTATTTTTGGTTAAATGTGTTCGACAGTGTCAGCAAAGTCATCACAGACACCTGCTGTCTCTGGAAATGTGCAGGCAGATTTTATGGAAATGTAGTTTTAACCAGTGTGAGCCAAAAAATGGCTAAAGGAAGTATGACAGACATTTGAAACCCTTTACATCATCACTGTGTGGAGATTGAAGATGCAAAGCAGAGACCTCAGGAGGAACCTGCTCTCCTGTAGAAAGGGGATCTATTGTACTGTGTGGTGATTGGTGTGACCAAGCACGTCATCTCCACAGATGAAATAACTACTGGCTGTCCTCTCCACACATTAGTTCTAACGAAGGCGAGACATATACTCAGATCTGTTTGAGCTCCTGCATCAGGGAGGAGGAGATCCAGAACAATAAAAATAGGGACAAACTTAAGTAAGGATGAATAATGCACCAAGGATGTTTTTGTTTTTTCTCTTTATTTTTCAGTGCAGTGTGAGGAGATGAGCGCCAGGTGTTAATGCTTTTAAATAAAGATGTACAGTTTGTTCATTTAGCTTTTCTTCATTGGCTCCCTGTTAAATCCAGGACAGAATTTAAAATTCTCTTCAGATATAAAGCTCTTCATCACAAAGCTTCATTGTATCTTAAAGATCTAATAGTTCCATGTTTAACTAGCAGAGCACTTTTCTCTCAGACTGCATGTTTACTTGTTTATAGAAGAGTTTCTAATATGGATGTATCTGATATCGGTATCGACCTATATCAGTCTTAAAACTGAGTATCGGACCGGCCACCCCACAGATATTTAACTGATATTTAACCGATCATCCCGCTGTCTCTAAAGTCTAACAAAAGCCCAAACTTTTTCTTCAAAAATTTATTTTTTACAGACTTTTAAACTTCTAAAGACTGGGGGTGGAAAAAAATATCGATTCACTGAAATATCACAATATTCTCATATGCTGATATTATATTGACATTTAAAAACGCTGTATCTATTTTACTAATGAAATCTCACAATATTTCATCATTCTGTTATGAAATCTCGTGAGAATTCACAAAACTTTTGCAATATTTTCATATGCTGACATCATATCGACATCCAAAAACGTGGTATCGTTCTATTTTACTAACAAAATCTCGCGAGAATTCATGAAATATTGTGAGATTTTGCAACCCAATGATGAGGTCTCGCAAAATTTTGCAAGTAAAATAGACCGATATCGCATTTTTGTATGTCGATTTGATATCGGCATATAAAAATATTGTGATATTTCAGTGTATCAATACTTTTCCCACCCCCATGGGAAGCAGAAACTCTCGCTATATCGAAGATTAGGGTTTAAACTTCTCTTTTTAATAAAGTTTGCAGCTGATGGCTTGGTGACCCTTAACCATCCTCTAGTTATGTTGCTATAGGTTTAGAGTACGGGGCGACATCCTATGACGTATTTTTTTCCCTTTCGATGCAGCTGGTTGACCCCTCTTTCCTTCCTCTCCACCCCAAACTGGTCGATGCAAATGGTCATCCTTCCCGAGTCCGTTTCTACTGGAGGTTTTTCCTTTCCACTGCCTCCCCATGCATGATCAGGATGAACGCTTGAATCCACTGGTTTCCTCAGCTGGCCAATTATTTCTAATAGACTGGCCTATATAAACACAGTTATTCTAAACTGGACTGAAACTGTCTGCAGGCTCACCTGTAAGGTGCAGTTCATCATGCGAACGATGTAGTCGAACTGCTGGTCATCCAACACGGCTCGGTTCTGCAGGACGTGCTGGTTGAGCTCCTGCGTCAAACAGACTCGGGCTGCTCGACCCTTCAATGCCCGCAGCACAGCTGGCATCAGCTGGACACGGCAGATAAAAATAAACAATGTTTGCAAACACAATCGAGCCATTAAAAGACTAAGTTGGTGACAAACTGCTTAGACTTCTCTGGTTTACCTTCTTGGCCTCCAGCATTTTGTTCTCAAAGATGTATGTGATGCAGTTCCTGACCACCTCCAGTCTGCGGGCGCTGTTCGCCATCACGTTGCCGTTCCTGTCCACGATATCTCCTGTGGAGACACAAAAAGCTTATCAAGCACCTCTGCATGTCTGAAAAATGAAAGCGATATTTCTTAAATTTCAAATAAATACAATAGCGATATACAGGTGTTTCCATTGAATGGGATAAGCTGTAATTCTGGTAAAATCCCGTCCCGCGAGACTCCACTTTGAGGAGGATGGAGATATGATGATTCAGAGGTAAAGTCCGTATGTACGGAGCCTCTGATCACATCAGCAGGGAAAAAACACTCGTGGCGACTTCCCGGACAGACGCCCGAAAATTAACACAAATGAAAACCACTCAGGATCAACTTCTGGAGTGTGGATGTCATTTTTTGATCTTGTGTTCCACTTTTATCCGGCACCTGTTCCTGACTGATGTGGTGACGCAGCTGTTGCTACGGAGGCGCAGTCATACGATGTTATCCGTGGTCACGTTTTATTAAATCCTGGTGACACATAATTAACATGTGGGAACGGGATAACCGAGTCGTGGTGTTACAAATGTGTGCAAATGACATAAACAGCTCGTGGCCAGTCATTCATACATGAAGAACTTAAACCATCTGTATAATGTCCTAAATGAACTCACCTTGCTGAGTTACGGCGATTTGGGGTTTTTCCATATATGTGACTGATAAAACTTCCCCCATCACTCTGATTTCACAGTTAATGCTTGTAAATGATCACATTCTTCATAATTAAGAAGGAATAACTGGATTTTAATCCCCCTATGTCACGCATGATGGCGTGTAATTGTGAAAAAAGTGTTTCCACTACACTTATGCGAAAAACTGCTTTATCAAAATGTCTGAATTTACGACTCATAAAGGGGAAAACTTTTTGCAGTATTTGAGAGTTTTTTTTTTTTAAATGTAGGTGTTTCCATTAGCGGTTTTTGATTGCGATATTTAGGTTTTGTGCAGTTCCAGGCGTAATGGAAACCCAGCTAAAGTGGATTCAACCCCATTAAACACCCGCTGTGACACCATCCATCTGAAGTGAAAAGTTCACAGAGGAAGTTTGAGGTCTTAGTGGAGATGGTAAACTTGCACTTTCACTGACTTAGCAGGCAAACCCCATCACCCACTATTACTAAGTGTTTGCATCTTTTTAAGTAATCCTTGTTAGCACCCCTTCTAGTCTTCACAGTTTGGTCGTATTTAGTCTCTGCTTCTAGGTTTTTACTTATACACACTACTTGTTTCATAGAATGTATATGCTGATGCTACAGGGTGTTACAGCTGATTGCAGTTTGCCCAAAGTGATTTCCTGCTCTCATCAATCCCTCCAGCAGCTCACCTAGTGGCGGTCCAGATGGCACCATGCTCTTCACCTCCGCCTTGACCACAGGAGGCGCACTCTTGAGCTTGGCGGCAGCGTGATCGATGAAGAGCTGCACCGCGACCTCATCCAGAGCAGGGAAGGGCGTCTGGCTCTGGTTGGTGCTCTGGCTGTTTTCTGACGGCCGCTGGACTTTGTGCATGGCCACAGCGGGGTAGGGATTCTCCTGGAAAGAGAGAAGTGTAAGAACAGGATCAACAGAAATCACGGTGTGTTCCTCAACTTCTCTGTTCTTGAACAGAAGATCGTACATTTTTGAAGAGCTGCTCTGCAAGCTCCTTGACATGGCTCATGACTTTGTGTGGGCAGGCCTCCTCCTGTCGTATCCGCTCGACTTGGTTGGCGACAAGCTGTGGAAACAGAAACCATATCAAGGTCATATACAAGTTGAGTTTTTTAAAGAACATAAAGGCTACATTCTGCAGAGAGGTTCAAATTCAAAAGCCAAAATGTGGAGTTATTCATCCTTATTATCTGTTTCCAATGATCATTGTGTCTCCACATTTAAAGCAAATATAGAAAATAAATCTTTATTTATATACCACCAGTATACTGTATGCCATTTCTTTCTGTCTTTGATTTATTTGAACATTTTGAACATTAAAACAATTGTCACAACAAGCAGCCTCCTCACTGGGAGCAGGAAGCAGCTCAAGCTTATTTAGTCCCACACCTTCTCAACAATTAGTTAATAGGGATGCACAATATTGGAATTTTGGCCGATATCCGATATACCGATATTTTAAAAATCCGTGTGGCCGATAACCGATATCGATACCGATATTCAAGCTGAAAAAAAATAAGCAGTCATTGCAAATAGCAGTTTTGTTATCCGTTTCCGACACTTTAAAAAATTGTGTGTGGGAAAAAATACCAATACAGTGAAATATTGCAATATTTTTTTACATGCAAATATCAAATCCATATTTAAAAACACTGCATCGATCTATTTTACGTACAAAACCTCATGAGTTTTCATTGTTCTGTTACAAAAGCTCAAGATATTTCGTGAATTCCTGCAAGATTTTGTTTGTAAAATAGATCGATACCGCGTTTTTAATGTCAATATAATATCAGCATTATGAAAATATTACGCTATTTCAGTGTATGGATATTTTTTCCCATCCCTAGTTTTTAGAAGTTTTAAAGTCTGTAAAAAAGAAGTTTTTGAAGATGAAGTTTTTCTTTTTAGACTTTATAAACAGCAGGCTTATCAGTTAAATATCGGTTAAATATTGGTGGGGTGGCCAAATGTCCGATACTCAGTTTTGAGGCTGATATAGGCCGATACCGATAGGGGGCCGATTATATCGTACATCCCTATTAGTTAATAATTAACCAGTAAACCAGTTTCCTGTTTACATCTACCACCATTTACAGTTCACAGTTACAGACACTACACCAGAGACAAATTACACACAGACAGAAAGGTATTCACATAAGTGCAACCAAATGAATAAACAATAACAATTATAGTAATGATAATAAAAATAAATAAATTAGAAAATAAGAAGGAAAAAAGAACAATAATCTATATGTCTGTTCAAAGCCCTTCTTTCTTGTATTTTGCTAAAGTTGATTTGTTTTATGCACTTGTACTTTTGCTCTGAATTTGGTCATGCTTGTTCACTGTTTTAGTTCTTTAAGTTGATTCAATCCACATCTTTAAGCAGCAAACAGAAACAATAAAAGCTCTTGTTGTTTTTTCTTGAATATTTGAAGTTAAACTTTCCCCTGGATATGTACTTTTAATCTTTCTTGATAAACTCTTTTAAAATGTTGTTAAGAAGTGGCTTGTTTGTTCATTTAAACATGAAAAATGAGGTGTGAAAATGAACCAGAATCTGTAAACTTGTTTGACTTCCAGAAGAGTGGAGCTGTATGGTTTTAGACCCATTTATGGCCCATTTCTTGCAGTGTGGATAGCAATGATGATGTGGATAGCTTCCTCTACTGAGAAGTCTTAATGCATCACACATTAAGCAAGTGTGGCTGGACTCACATCATCAAACAGATCAGTAGCCCTGTAGGGGGGACCCCTCTCTGACACGAAGCCTGCGAACGCCATGCCGTCCAGCACCTTCATGAGAAAGTCATCTTCTGAAAGCGCCCTCTGGCCCAGGAAGGCCGCCTGTGGAAACGCATCAGAGTTTATCTGATTGAACGCTGCTGTCGGTTTCTCCTCTTTCACACTTGCATTTCCAGTTCTAGATGCAGTGTTGTTTACTGTGTGTTTGTGTACCTTATGGAAACGGATCACAGGTTCTGGGTGGATGCGGATGATATGTAAACACCAGCGATAGCCCTGGAAAAGTCGAGCAAACAGCCACAGGAAGACTCCTCGGATCTCTTTATCCTGAAACAAACACAACAGCCAATTAAAGAAGACACTTTCATTTTTACTGTTGACTTTTCAGGGTGAAAGTGAAACTCACTGATGGATAAAAAGTCTTAAACTTATCAAAATATGACAGCACTGGTGCTCTGCCAGGTGTCTGTCACGTCTAAGCAGCCATTCTCTTCCTGCCATCTCTCTACTGTATTAAATAAATTAAATCTAAAAGCAATGAAACAACAGGCGTGTTTCTCTTTATCTGAACAACTTGCCTGGATCTTGAGTGCAGAGGGTTGCATGGACTGCGGGGGGAAGGCGTGATCGGCGAATTCCAGCTCTGGATCCAAAACCTGCAACAGCAATACAACACAAAGCCTTCATAAATCAGAAGTGACCACATCTCCCTGCCCCGCTGCTGCTGGGCTTCCTCCTGCATCTGAACCGAGTGGAGACCAGAGGAAGTCTTAGATAACAGCATTCCAGCAGAAACTTTGTGGTTTCATGCTATTTACTAAGCTGTAAATTTAAAAAATGACTGCGCGGGGGGAGGAAAGTGATAATCCAGAAGATGTAGGAGTGTCTTTTTTTAAGCCTGTATGTGTTAATGCTCTTTTTCTGCATCTTTTAAGCATTTTTCCAAATAAATTTTATTCAAAACCAGCATATTCATGCAAATAATTAACTTAATGTGGGAAATCAATTACTATTTTGACATACAATGAAATATTGGCATCATGAAGTGAAGGCAGGATATGAGAACATTAGCGTTTGTGGTGTTTCCTCCGTTTCCTCTTCCTCTAATGACTCATTTTGAGAGGAATCAATTCAAATAAATGAAGGAAATTTAAGTATCTAAAATCAATATTTCTGGTCAAGTATTTACCAGTTTTTGCTGTGTTTTTTAGGGCTTCATTTCCTGTGTGTGTCAGTGTGAGTTATTATGTCAGGTGCTTTATGCCCTCCCAGTTTAATCTGCTTTAAAGTTAATAAAGAACAATTTGCGGGCAAAGATGATGTGCTGCAGGCCAGAAGCTCGTGTCACCCTCAAAACCAGCAACAATGGTGAACAAGCATTACACACTGCAAGGACTGGTTGGAGTTTTCATTGAATATTTAGAGATTGGAATAACATTTTATTTTGCAAATTAGCATTTTACCCTATTAAAAAAATAGTGTAAGCAATGCAACATCCGTAAGGGTTGCTTTAAAGGAAATGCTTGTGTAAAGTGTCTTTAAATTTACAGTCAGTTCTGTGTCAAAAGCTTAAAGGGCAAAGCAAATAAAATATTTATTTTCTTCACTAAGGATGTAAATCCCATTTTAATTGATACAATATTTTATTGATTTGCTTCAGGAGCCAGAAATTGCTATGAAATGACATCATTTGCTGATTCATTACAAACATTTCTATTAAAATCACAAAAAGCAACTAAAATATTAAAAAAATATGATTTCATTCCTGAGCTCAGACATTGAAATGAGAAAAAACTAACAAAAACGGATGGTTTCCCATTGTGTATGTTGAGCTTTAATAAGAAAATCTGTGTTTCCATTATAATCCTGACAGCTTATCAGCTAATCTTGCCTTTCAAAAGACTCCAACCCCCAAATATTCTTCTTTAGCTTTAGTATCAAAGCCATCGGATGCAAATGCAGACAGCAAATTATATCAGCACTGATTTATGTTTGTCACCGACAAACTCCAGAATCATCATCATCGATACTGCAATTCAAGTTAAACTACAGTAGGTAATTTAACCAATCAAACCTTTTTAATACAAACCCAGTTCAGATTTCCAGCTTCACAATTATCTGTAGGAGGTCAGACTGGCTGATATGCGTGTGTTGAACTTGCAGGAAAAGTCACATCCTGTCAGATTACAGTCAGTATCCTCCATTTTTAGAGTCCACATACACTGCTGGCTGAGGACAAAGGCCTACAACCCAGAGAGCCTCTGTTTGACTGATAAGGATCAACAGCACACAGCAGTCTCCAGGTTACAAGCCATACAGCACACAGGGCAAAACACAACACAAACACAAGCGGGACAATCACTGAATTTCATAAGAGCACTTCTTATTATTTAGATCTATTATAAGTCCTAATATTTTAGGTATTTAGCAGATGACCCGAGTCAGTGAGTCCAAGTTCAGAGTTTTGTTGTGGATACTTTGACACAGAAAACCTGCTGGTAGACTGACTAAATAATATTACTGGAACTGGACCGCATACAACAACAAGCTCAGTCGTTACAAGGGTCAAACACATATTGGTGTCAACTTTCCACAACATAAACCAGCCTTCACTCAAAACCAAATGAAACTGTAACAGGATCTTTGTGGCAGAATCAGCACAAAGTGTGTGTGAGTGGCTCCTGACTTATAACACAGTTCTAAAATAAAATCAAATGACATCAGAATAGATGAAAAAAAAAGATGATAACACGGCTCCTTGCACTACAAAAATGACATTCACACTAATATGACATTAAATCTGTTCCTGTTCATATCACTGCTTTACTTATTATTCATAGTAAGATTGAATATCAAAACTGAATTATGAAGGGTCTACATTCACCAGTCTTGTGCTTGTTAACACAAATATCTAATCAGCCAATCACATGGCAGCAACTCAATGCATTTAGTCATGAAGTCATGGTAAAGACAACAAGAAAAGGGATTTTTGTGACTTTGAACACTGATATTTTTTGTCTTTCAGACCATTCTAACGTGTATTATTAGCTAGATTAAACAATACTATCATGTCATGCCAGACTGTTTCCAGAAGAATGCTTCAAACACTAAGAATTAAAGCAATTCTGAAAGCATTAAGGGTCCAACCTGGTAAGATGCACCTGATAAAAGTGTTTATGGACTCATTGGCATGTAGGAAAGTATTTTAATTGTTTTGTGTGCATGTGTGTCAATGGACTATCTATTATGTCTGAAATTACGCATTGAATTGAATTGCATATTTATATAAGAGACATTTCAAAGTGGAAAAGCATCTGGTAACAGCTGGTTTCAGCACCTTGTTGTGTGTAGTATTGCTAATCTATGTAGAAGGTGTTTAATTACTTGAATATGTAGCAAAATTCAGAGCTGCTTTTTTCTTTTTGCCAAAGTGTCCTCCAGCCACTTTTAACAGAAAAAATAAACAATTGACCAGGTTAGGACATCTGCCCACACACACACACACACACACACACACACACACAAAAAAAAAACAACTCCATGGGTAGCATTTGATTATATAAAAGCCAATTGTTTAAATATAAAACTTTATCTCATGATCAGTTGCATAAGATTCTCTTAGAGTCCATGGGAAAATCCTGTAAAAAAAAAAAAAAAAAAGGATTCTGACTTTTCACATCATTCAAACGCACCACTTCTGAGTTGAGAGGGCGACTCCAGCCTCTCCTAAATAAACACATCCTACCCTCTGCCTCAGTAAAATGACAATGCCAAAAAATCCAGCCCTGTGCAACAGTAGTGGGAAATCTGGTTGGTTTACTACACGTCTGCTCATCTTTTACAACAAGCTAATCTCTTTTATTTTGTTGTACAAACATAATTAAATAAAATGAATCATCCTTTTTATACGCGACTGCAATCACAACAGCAGTAAACTGACTCCTCTACAGAGGAGGAAGCTGAAGATGATGATTACTTAAAGGACCTTCATTGTACTAAAACCAGTTTAAATGGATGAATACAACAATGCAAAAACACTACTCTGAAGTGAAAGTATTGACTGTCTGATACGATAAATCAAAATCTGAATGAAGCTGGGATCAATAACAGAAACACTTTTAAAAAACTCAATTCTGCAACAAACACAATTAAATTTGGGAATTTGTTCCACTTTTTGTTGGCTGATCTTATTCTGGGTCATAAACTGTGGATCTATTGTTTCATAATATCTGAAAAGTGTCGACCACACAGATTCTCAGTTCATTTTAATTTGTGGTTTAACCAGAAGATAAGCTGTATCCATATTAATTCATTTTAATTAACCGACTATTTTCATAATCTTTGCTGTTTTTTATAAAAAGCGCTCAAATATGAATATTTAAAATAACTAATTATAGCAGAGTGCAAATATAAAGTACCAGAAATTGATATGGATGCACAATATTGGAATTTTGGCCGATATCCGACATGCCAATATTTTAAAACTGATGTGGCCGATAACTGATATCGATACCGATAGTAAAGCTGAAAAAAATAAGCAGTCATTGCAAACAGCAGTTCGGTTATCTGTTTTCGACACTTTAAAAAGTACGGGTGGGAAAAAATTATCAATACACTGAAATATCACAATATTTTCATATGCCAATATCAAATTGATATTTAAAAACCCCGCATTAATCTATTTTACTAACAAAATCTTGCAAGATTTCATCATTCTGTTAAAAAAATCTCACGATATTTCGTGAATTCCTGCGAGATTTCGTAGGGGAACGATGAAATATTGTGAGATTTCGTTAGTAATATATATTGATTCCGCGTTTTTAAATGTCAATATATCAGCACATGAAAATATCGCGAAATCTTTGTGAATTCTCGTGAGATTTCGTAACAGAATGATAAAATATCGCAAGATTTTGTTAGTAAAATAGAAATGGGATTATTGCCGTCAATATCACAAACATCTGTATGTAACATCCCTCTGTGATGTTTTCAGATCTTTTTCATTTGCAATGATGTAAAAGTAAAAAACTAAAAGAGAAAGTGAGATAAAGGCCCACAAAAAAATCAACTGTTCCTAAACACAGTACTCTCATTTTTAGACTCTAACTCTGTTTTGACTTTTGGGAGTTGTCTTTTCTGTAAATCAGTGTTTAACAGTCCTCATCATGTCCTGTTTGTCAACACAGGAACAGAATAAAACCTGTTAAAGATTGACGGCAGAGAATTTTTATGAAAGCTATATAATTACATTTAAAAGATAATTCCAACTAACTTTATGACAAGATTTGGCAGTGTGTGCACCAGCGTGTACTTGTCAATAAACATGACAAACCTCCAGACAAGTCTGGAAGCTTCTTTTAATTAATCCATGACTCGTCGTGATCAGTTATTAACCGGTGACTGAGATGATAAACAAGCAACAGCATATCCAGGAAATTCATATTCCATGCAATACATCCCTAAAATCTGCAAGCCTGAGATACTTGATACAATGACTGGCCACAAATCCTGCTGCTCTGCAGTGTCATCATACACGTGTTACGACATATAACGAGAACAAAAGGCAAACATTCTGCTTATATCAATAAGAGAACAAGGAAGCTGGAAAATCATATTTACACATTCAAACAGATAAAAAGCATTTCTCAGAATGGGCTGGAACTGGTGTACTGGAAGAGGCTGAAGTGTTTGATATGAGCTGGGTTCATTTTGAAATGCTTGGTATAAGGCCAACAAAGAAGCGGCACATGGACAGGACTGAAGATAAGATCAAACTGAGTTTGTATCATCAAAACAGCGAATTAAAAAGATTATTAACAGTGAAAAGTAAAAATAAAAAGGTCTCTGTTTCTACTTTGCAGGAACAGAAAAGAGCTTTAAAGACATTTATTCACTTTATATTTGATGCAAACATCCAAAAGATGCCAGCAAAATCTGATTAACCAGGTAAAAAGAAAAGTAAAACCATAATCTACGAAGTTTCTCTCATCTTATCAGAAAATCAGGGACTTTCATGCATTGCAGAAACCACCAGCAACTTATTATTTGTGGCAATTCCCAGAAATGACAAGTAGATTTTATGACTGCGTGGACGGGGTGTGTGTGTGTTCAGGCTGCAGGTCTTATTACCATGGAGAGTGCAGTCTGGGTCTGCTGTAGCAGCGGTTCAGGCAGCAGGGAGATGTGGACGCATTCAGGGATGGTTACGGTGCCTCCATCCAAATCAGCGATGATCACATCCAACTAGAAAAAAATATAGAAACAGGCACATAAAGACACTTTTCCTCTTTGTTTGCAGATTGTTGACTAAAACAGAACAGATACGAAGCAGAGAGAGAGAAAGTCGTCTCCATCAGCAGCTGTTCATTATGCTAAACAACAAAAAACACATACAGTCATGGAGTTTGTCATTGCGGACAGACAGAAAGGCTGCCAACACGCTGCCCTCTGACCCCGATGACTGCTTGTGGGCTGATAATGGCTGTTTGACCGATGGATGAAACGCAGCATCCATTACACACTCAACAAGCCTTAATAAGACAGCAGCATATTATTTTCTTTCATCACAAGTCACAGACACTAATTATTCTCAAGTTACTGGTATAATTTAACCAGTAAGGTTTGTAAAGAGCATTGTTTTAGCTTCTTGTGAATGTAAAAAGGTTAGCAGGTGGCAAGTAATCGGATGGCAGAGGGAGCAGTTAATAAAAGACAGATGAAGCGGTCTCTAGCGGGTCAGTAAAAGTTTACATGAAACCGACTCCCCTGTAATCAAACCTCATGTCAGTGTAAATGAGGGTCTGCTGCTGGAAATCCTCCTCTGGCTAATTCAGGTCTAACAAGCCATTCACCTTTAACACTGAGATTAGCGCCACTTTGCACGCAGCTCAAATTTCCATCCTCCAGCTGGAAAACAGCAGCAGGTGTTCATCCTGCACACACACGTGCATTTCCTAACGACACTGCTTCAGAGGTTGGCTTTTTTACTTCGTGCTGGGAGTGTGCTGCCAACATTTTCTGCTGCCAAGAACCTCCCATAAAACAATTACAGCGGTGAATGAGGGATAATGTCATTTAAATCAGATTAGAGCAGGAAGGTAGAAGTAAACAGTTTAAACATGCATTTGAGGGGTTTTTACATAAATATTTTACTTTATTAATCCAATTGGGAAATGAATCGCTACATTTTACTTGGGATGCACGATAACCACTTTTTGAAACAGATGCTGATAACACACATACATACCTAATTGTACCAAATCAAAAATTCCAACTGTATGGAGTAGTTTGTGTCTAAAATAAGGTGGGAAAGTGGTTTGGAGGCAGCTTGGGATATTCCCTGTGAAGCAGCAGCTTTCTTTCCCCAATCGCAATATCTCAGCGAGAAAAGCTAAAAAAGTGGGATTTTTTAACTTCTGCATGTCCGATATTAAAAATTCCCACTTTTTGGGACATAAGTTATCAGAATGACGTCATAATTTCCTGTTATCGGCCCGATAATTATCATGCATTCCTACATATTACCCATCTTTAGATATACTGGAGAGCAGCAGGCTGCCATGCTTCAGTGTCTGGGCAGAAGTTGGGAGTGCAAGTACTTACATTTGAGTACTTGCCAATACCACGTACCGATATGAGTGCTAATAAGTCCCATTACAGGACCAGATGTCAGACGTGACGACTGAGTCGTGCATTGTGTGATATATATTAAACGGTCATTAAAGTCATCCTGCGTCCATCCTCTGAATGTCAGACTGGGAAACTGCCAGAATCTCCACAGATAAAGAAGATAAACTGGTTTTTGGTAGATTATGTTCCCAACTGTGACAAGGTAACTACACACCCAAAATCAGCTTCTCTCGCTGAGTTAATGTTAAACTCGGATTTTCAATATGGCACGAATGAGAACTTTGTTTATTAATGAATGCGTTCAAAAATGAGTTCTCTTAACACATTTATTTTGACAACCCTAGATTTTTATATTAGTATCACATTCTGTAGTATCAGAACACATCAGGAGTACGAGGATGCACACATACAGTAGTAATGGGTCAATACACAATACAAGTGTTAGTGCATCCCTAGTTAAGGGCCTTGGTCAGAGAACCGCACACTCCAGGCACACCAGGGATTTGAACCCAGGTCCTCCCTTTGTAACTAGGCTACCACACCCCCAAACCACGTTACCCAGGTTAGTTACACAAGTCTACTATGTTTACACTTGCATTGGAATGTGTGTAGTTTCTCAAAACTGCCGTTTCACTGCAGATTTTAGCCCATTTAGACCGAAAGCTTGATTAAAAAGCTTTAACCTACATAATGTTTAAAATCTGTGAGAACATCTTTGTCCAGAAAATTACTTAGACCACTAACATCCTTCTCTAAAAAGTTGAATTTTTCATTTACAGGTGTTATTTTGTGCTTTTTTTAAAATTTAGTGATTTTGTCAAATTAAAAAGGAGAATCTTGGATATCTTTGTATTAATAGAGCCAAATGAACTTCTGTGTTTCTGCTTCTAAACAGGTTTTTTCCTCTTGCTCTCCATGCAACACCAGAGCCTGGCAGAGTTTCATGCCTTATGCATCTTTTAGCTCGCAGTAACCAGAACCCACCAGTTCTTGTGTCTCAGAGCGGAAAAACGAATTGACACCGATGATGAAGGGGGTGGGTGTGCTCAGGACTTCTAGTAGTTTTCCTGGTAGGATGGGAACGTAGGTAAAACTGAAGAAAACAAACAAAAACAGAATCAGTACAAAAAGGCTTTTAAATGGCAAAAGGAGGTAGAATTATGCAGAGTAAGCAAGAAGCCTCAGGTTAGGGTGCACACCTGTATTTGAGGGGGAACATAATGGCCAGCAGTCCTCGGCACGCGTCGGTTAGTCTCTGATAGCTGCTGGACAGGAACAAGATCTTGTGCTCCGTCAGGGCGGCACAGAACAGATACAAGACGTTGATGATACCTGCAGAGAGAGGAAAGCAGAAGCATGACAACTGCAGGAGATTCAAACTTCAGACACAACGAGGCTCTACTGGTGGTTTTAAATCAGTCTGTTACTCATAATGCAAACATGTGCTTTTTTATTTAATTTATTACTTGATTATATTTGCTGATATCTTATACATGATTTAAAATGCAAAAAAAAAAAAGCTAAGGCATTAAAATGGACAGCCAAAAACTACAAAATCAAGTTTATTTGAGGTCTAATAGAAATCTAATCTCTTAGTCTTATGAACACCAGTAATCTTCCATAGTCATCTATTTAAATTACTTTTTAGTCAATGGAAAATTAACGGAAAAATACTTTAAAAAAATGAATTATAATGTTATAGTAGGGTTTGGTAAGATTCTTTTCTTTATTTTTTACATTTCTTATTTTAATTGCAAACTTATCACATGTATTTATTTAAAATAACTCATCATCATTATAACTGCTTGTTCTTATATCCCATCTGCAGCTGGAGGAGAATCCAGCAGTGAGAACTGGTACCAGAAAGAGACCGTACCCCTGTTTTTGCATCTCCTTACCAAATGAAGACTGAACCAATTTCAAACTCTTCCCATGTTTTTCCACCAGAGATTTTAGACCAGGGATAACCGACTCTGGATCTTTTGGGCCAGTGTCCTGCAGGTTTGAGATGTTTCCCTGCTGCAAAACACCTGATTCAGATGAAATGGACTCAGCAGCTTGTTTTCAATGTCTGCACAATTGCCCGTTTATTTGAGTCAGAAGTGTTGGATTAGGAAAACATCTAAAACCCGCTGGACAGTTTGAGATTCCCATCTTGGATCCACTGAAAAGCTGCTTTTACCTTTTTTCCAGTTGAGTTTATTGTTTCTTTGTACTGTCAATCAAATATGAGGACACATCTGATCTTCTAGGATTTCTAGCTCATTTTCTATTATGGGTTATGTTTAGGTTGTGTTTTCTTTATGTGTTTGGCTGTTTCGTTTTACTATATTATAGTTGTCTATTACTGATAAGTACTCTAGTGAACTGTGGTTTGCATTTAAAATTGTCTTGCACATAAATTCAATTAGATTCTTGGTTTAATCTTTTACAGCTCTCACTGGCTCATAGTAAAGTAATCATAAAGCTACACGTTTTACTAAATCACAGTTTTGTTTGTTGTAGTAATGCTTCAGATGTCAGAGTGCACAGATCTTCACAATGGATTAAAATGTTGCTGCACATCCAAATCTCCTCTGGCTTAACACAAAAAGCAGATTATTCTAGTTTATGCTTGTTTTTATCAGAAACATCAAAATATCAACAATGTCACATTTTAAATAATTTTCCTTTACCATTTAAAAAATATATATTCAACAAAGAAATGTGCGTGTATGTTTTTATGAAATTCATACATTCTTATGGGTAATTGTTGTGGATTTCATTGTTACAGTTAGATGTGGCGTGCTAATGTTTGAAAGCACTGTGATGGGTAGTAACAGCTCTGATTCAGAGATAAATGATATAAATAAACATAATTTCCATGTCATTGTTGCCCGTACCAAGCTGTCTGAAGAGTTGAGCCACGCTGCTGCCGCTGACAGGAAGGGAGTCGTTGATGGGGGTCTGGATAACTTGACGGTCGCCGGCGCCTAATGTTATAGTCCGCTATAGAACAAGAGAGAGGGGAGAGGAGGGGGTTTAAAATGGGGGGCTTGGCAACTAGAGAACGAAGGTGGTTTCTGGGAATAATCAGGGTTTGACGGTGTGTTTTAATCAGAGTTGTGCGTGTCCACAGAGCAGCGTGAGTCAGACAGAAAGATGGAGAATCCCAGCAGCTTAGCAGGTACATGTCAAACAAAACCCAAGCCATTCCAGCCGATCAGGATGTGGATGAGGCTGCAGACGACTCCATGCCAACAACCTAAATGCAAAACATCACCAACACCGTAGCAAAACAGCCTTTAAGCACGACAGAAATCCCAAAGATGTGACATGTAGGATGAGGGGAGAATTTTCCACTGATGCCTGACATGGAAAATGACAGAAGTGTGTCTTAATAAGTCTTATCTCAACTGCAGTCTGCTGAAAAAACAGTTGTTCAGTAACAACTAATGCTTATCAGGATCTCAGACTGCATTTTAATACTGACTGTATGCACATTTGGAAGTTCAACAATATCGTTTAGGCTGCAAAATCATGAATCAATAGCCTTGGATAAACAATTACAAAGTATAGCTAAAAGCTAAAGCTCAAAACAAAGACTGCTTGAGGCAAGATCACATGACTTTTAAACACCATTGCATGGGTACATGATTTTTGTTTGTACTTCAAAGTGATTACTCACCACCTAATTGAAAATGAACACAGAACACAACGGAAAGTCCACCAGTCATTATGACTGCAGAGGCCAGAGAAAGGTGCAGCGTTATATCATGCTCTCTACAGCAGCAGCAGCAGCAGCAGCAGCAGCGATAGTGTCGGTAGTCACAAACGAGCCGTTAGCGATCAATACTGTGATCCAACATCTGATCAGGTGTATTCCATCAATTCTCAGCTTGTGGCTCCACATGTCAGAGCTGATAATACGATGCAGAAATGTTTCCTTAAGATCAGTAATACATATCAGGCAGGCGCTACTTTAATCTGTTATTAAACAATTATTTTACCTACTTGAGTAAAAAACTTACTAAAAGGCTGTTAAATGTTTCCCTCCTGGATTTAAACTATAATGTAAAGCCTTCTTTTAAGTTCATTCCAATGTTTTTCTGTTTAATTTCCTCATCAAATCAACAGATATCACATCAGATCAGGTATTGGTCATGTATTGACACAATAAAAAAGCAGTCTGATCAGTTCTGCAACAGCAGGTGTGCATGACCCCACTGAAGGAAACGAGTGGAGAAAAAGGAAGCTGATAAAGCCGAGAGCTGATTGGCAGCGAGGGGAAAGGGTGGGAGGGGGGTTGAAATTAGGCTGGCATACCAAACTCTCCTCTCTCTCCTCCTGGCCCGGCTACACAAGCATCCAGCAGAGACACACAAACACACACACATGTGCATACACACCCAACAGGATAAGACACAGGTTAGCAACATTAGCAGAGGGCACAAAATGCCCAAACTTGACAACAGTATGAGAGTCATGTGTCAGCATGGCAACACAAAAAAAAAGCTGCAAACATTTACATAAAAAACATGAACTGAAAGATGATGACTGTGAAAAAAAAAACATAATGAGTGCAACATCAAATATGAGACACATGCAAAACAACGTAGAGCAATCATCTGAACACACGTATTACAGTATGTTTAACTGTAACTTCAACAAAAGCAACAAAGGGGAAAAAACGCAGACTCCAGAGAGTTTATGCGCTACGTCATCTCCCATATCCAGTTGTGTGGTTTTGAAATCAATTAAACAATAGGCCCGATCTAATGAGGGAATTTCTATTTGTTCCAAAACTGAAAACATGGAACCGCAGTTGAACCTTTTCCTGAAACAATAAGCCTTTTATTTTAACCGTAACAGGTACTACAACTGATACTAGAAACAGCTGAGTTTCACTGAAACCACCTTCCAGCCTTTAAGCCAAAGAAATATGTTTACAGGTCACATAAAAAACAAAAAGTGTGCATCCTCATGTGACCGGCTCACACGAAGTGCTCCTAACCTCCAGCAGAACTTGCGCAACTTTCAGTTTGAAGTGGGTTTTTCTCTTAGTAGTGCTAATCTACAATCTCACTTCCAGTCAGAGAAGCTGGTCGTGTGACTGGTTGTGTCTTAGCCAAGAAACAAAGGACTGGAATTCCCTTTCACCGGAATAACGATTCATTTCAGAGATGACTTATCCAACGTTCCTGTAACAGTTAAGTTTCTAATTGATGAGCCTTTGAGTTTGTTCCAAAGTAAAAACAAGTCAAAACAAATGTGGGATAAACACACACTGACACACACATATTCCCACGCACACACACAAAAATCAGAGGTAAGCGTGATATATGTAGATGTTTGGGACTGTCTCGTAAACTGCGAGGTCGCCATGTTGCTTTATGAAACCAATCAGAAAATTGTTCATCAATAGACAAGCAGCTGGTCACAGTTTACGTCCGTATTCTTCGGACCCGGAGTTCCAGTTAGCGAGAAAAATATCAAGCTACAATTAAAGAGCAATCTGCCCATTTTGCTAAAAACATTATTTTGCTTTTAACTTTCTCTTTGAGGGAATTATCGTAGATGGGATTTCCAATAATCTTAGAATTACTATTTTATAGCTTTAAAAAGTTGTCTCTCACCACAGATTCATGGAAAACTGAGTCATTAGTATCCATTTTACTACATACTCGGCTGGAACAGCTCTGTTCTGCAGATCAAAGCCATAACAGAGCGGCAAAAAACTACGTAAATATACTTTTAATTACACTGGAAACACGGTGAAGACTAAATAGAAAAGTAACCACTGGTGTACATTAATACAACAATGAAAGCTAACACCAAACATGAGGTGGTGCTGGGGGGGTATGTTAATAATGGATGAATAATTCTCGCTGGTTTTGATTAGTATCATAAACATAAACACCAATTCACTGATCTTTAAATGACTTAAACAGTCTTTTTTTCAGATTTTAAAACCAAAGCAACAGTCTGGAAATAATTTAAGTAACGGTGATCACAATTTCTGATGTGTTTAGCCATCTCAAAGAAACAGAAGAATATATGAAAGACAGCAACTTTATAGGGAATTCAGCTGTATTAAATACAATTGATTTGAATTGTTGCAACAAAAAGATGCAAAAATAAATAAATAAATAAATAGAAATCCCAAAATATGGAACAGCAAAATATGGAACTTCAAGACATTCACATGCATTTTAAAAGTCTGTCACATAAAGTGCTGGATAAGCTTGTCTTTATTCCTCATTTTAGACATTTGAGAAATAGATTAAAATGTCTAAAGAGAGGTTGCAGTGATTTGAACCACCAACAACCAAATTAGAAGCAAGAGATGTGCCGATCCAGTTTATTCCCATCCAATCCGATAGATACCTGGGCTGAGCTTATCGGGCGATACCGATACTACTGTTGAATAGGGCTGCTCAATTATGGAAAAAAATCATTATCATGATTATTTTGGTTAATATTGAAATCATGATAATTCAAACGGTTATTTTTTACTAACACGTTATTAACACGTTGCTTTTATTCAGCATTTCTCTTTCTGCCAAAACACACTTCTTTGCTAATTTGCGCAAACTGTTCAAATTTAAAATAGGCTACAAATATGCACCTTACAGCTGTTTTGCAATGTATAAATCATATGAATAAAATAAACATACTTTGAACATTAAATGTGAAAAATGTAGAAAAACATAAATGTATCCAAAATGAACAATGTATCCAGCTGTTTTGAAATTTATCTATATTGGAAGAGTAAAATAAATATACTTATTTATATTAAAAAATGTCCCAAAATAAACTTTAAGCTTTAGTGCAATGTTAGAACATTCCAAATCTAACATTTTTGTGAATGAGACCCAACAAATCGCCTGGGTGGGCCACTGAAATGTTTGAATGTAAAGCACTGGAAATGAACTTTAACTTGAGAATATAAGTTTGAGATCGTTTGACACGAAAAATGAAAACAAGGCAAATTTCGAGAATTGCCCAGCCACTCTCAGAATAATGGACCGTATACCTTGCAATGTGAGTGAAGGCATCAGGCTTGACATAAACTTAGCCTTGTAAAAAAAAAAAAAAAAAAAAAAAAAGGTAACAAATTAAATGTACTTAATATCATTTGTTAACAAATACTGTAACTAAGTGTACATGAGCAGCAAAAGGAAATAAATAACACGTCTTTGCTCTGTGTGATGACGTATCTGGCGTTGCAAACATAGAACTGAAGTGACTAGATCGCTGTGACTGTATTGGTGTGTATGATATTGATTAAAAACAAGATGAAATGACTGGATTGGAATGCTGGATCAGCCTCAACTAACTAGTCAATATCGGAGCAGATATTCGATCCAGGTATCAGATCGGTGCATCTCCATTAGAAACTTCCAAGAAATCCTTTTTTAAGATGTTCCTGAGATATAATGTTGACAATAATGTAATAAAAAGGATGGAAAGACAGAGGAAAACATCCAGTCAGTCCTCAAACCAAAGATGTCATCACTGATGCTAAAGCATCAAATAAAACTCTACTTTCTACCAGAACAAATGCTGTTACCAAAGCAGGAAGTAAGCTAGTTAGCCAACATATTACAGTTTGCAACTTAAATTAAAAGCAGTAAGTATGAAATGTGTTCTAGTCCTCACATGTAACAGATTTATCAGGCTTGCTTGATGAGCTTAGATTGGAAAACAGTAAATTAGAATAAAAATATCTTATTAGAAATGAAGACATTTGGAAAACAGGTGCCTAACTCCAGACATGAAGCAGAAATGTGTGGCTTGTAACAGCCACAGGTCATTTCTCTGTCACCTTTCTACATTCGGCATGATGCACGAGTGTTTGGACACAGGCTAATGTGAAACAACCAGTTTGCAAGAAGGACAGAGATTTACTGACAGTGACACGAGTCTTATGTGATTAAACAGTTTCAGGAATGTGTTTAAGTGTCTGCTACTCTTTCTAAGTGGCCTTCCCGCCTGTTGAGCCTCAAGAACAGAACTGTTTGCTCTTGGCAAGACAGAAACGGTACAAACGCTGTCATACGTTTCCAAGGGACTAAACACAAGTCTGACCTGTGAACTGATGATGCGTTCAGATGTGTTTTTTTTTTTTTTTTTAAAGAGTTAAGCATTAGCTCTGCTGTTTGGGTCTGTATGTGTGTTAATACCGATTAGATCTGATTCTCTCATTCAGATGCTGCGCAGCCCGGCAGGAAGCCATCTGCCGTCCCATATGGTCACCATGCAACTGAACTACGACCTGCACAGTAACCGGTTTTAATTTGTATCTGTGTGTGTGTGTGTGTGTGGTGCGGTTTTAGAGAGCGAGGAAACAGCTTGAATTTTTATGGTGTTCTTAAAGGCTTATTGAGAGCTGAAACAAATCAAGGTGGTAAAAGCATGAGTAGGAAACAAGAAATGAAATGTTTGGGATGTTTAACGTGATTCTTGAGAAAGTTTGATTACATATACACAAAAAAGGCAAGTCAAAAAACAGCTGAAGCCCATCAATCACTCATGATATGAAATGAATACAAGAAAGAACACATTCCTTAAAGGAAGAAAGGAAAAAAATGCACTTCTGATCTGTTTGATTAACAGAATCAATAACATCGAGCTGGTTGTTGATTGGTGAAGCTTACAGAACAGGAAAATTACCTGGAGACAGGCCAGCAGCCATTCACAGGCCAGGGCCTGGGGAACTTTGTCTAAACTACAAACTGGGGACTCATCTATCTGTAACACAAAGGAGCCAGTGTACAGTAGGGTGCACACAAATGACACATGGGTAACAACATCTGGAAACCACAGAAGGGAAGTTCATCTGGTGTACATTCAGAGAACATAAGGCATAACTACTGTATGTGCACCAGGAGCATGAGCAAATCATCTGAATGCATGGTTAAGGTCACTTATAAAAAGAAATAATATTATAAAACAGAAAAAAGTATCTATGTAGAGGCAAAATTAAAATAAAAGAGATGAATTCATGAAATATGTAAAAAAAAAAAAAATTGGTAACATACAAGACCGAAGTTTAATTGAAACTGGCAAATTTTTCCACTGCTTGTAAAAGCCAACATGAACAAGCATTTACACTGAAACCTGATTTATGAAAATCACATCAGTGGTGCTTTTTAGAGTGATAAGTCTCTATTTCTTGTAATCAGTCACATGACTTCTGCAGACCCGGGTACTTCGAGTTAAAGTGGTGGTCAAACAAGCCGAAATAGCAAAAATCTGCAAGAGAATCTGAAACGTTATTAATGTACAATCTCAGTTTAGCTGAGCTACGTTATGGTGAAAATCTCAGACAGGTTTCTACCAAGCTGAGGAATTAATGGTAAAGCTTGAAAGTCTGTAGCTTCTTTGTATGGGTGGATAAAAGAAACTGGGATTAATACCCCTCATGACAAATCCTACATCGTTTCTGCATAAGTACGCATTTTAAATAATCCACGACTGTCTGTTTCAACCTCATCTTCATCATAAAGATTACTATAACCTCCTGGTGAATGAAGCTAAAAAATAAACTCAAGTTAAAATTAGCTCAGCTCATGTGTTGCTTGATTCTCGCTTAGCAACTGCAATCTTAATGAGTAAAACAAGAAAGCAGCTATGGCTTTTAGCATCCCATGAGCTTTAAATAACCCACAAAATAGCAGAAGCTAACAGAGAAAGTCCCTAACCAACGCTTATCGCAGTTAACTCTGGCAAGCTTTGACTCGGCTGCTCTTGATCCCAGTGAAAGGCATTCTGTAGCCATCAAGAACACGGTCGCCACACGTGCCCTGGTTGACCACCACTTCCTGTTTCACAGACAGAAGTGGCATCATGTGAATACAAGTAATAAAAGTCATTTTTTATGTCAGGTGAAAGAAGACAGAAAAAAAGTTAAGTTTTGTGATTTTAAATGGATATTCTTCTTTTTTTTCTATAGCTTAAATAACGGGATGATTTGGTCTTTATCTGTTAGTTGCACCAATATTTCATAAACCTTTGTAGTTAATATGTCCCCCACCAAATCCCTATCACTGAACCCTGCAGCCCCAGCAATATCACTCAATATCAGTCATTTTAGACTGTAATCCATAAAATGTTCAGACACACCACAAGCCTCTCAAACACTGCTGATGCTTTTCTGCTGTACTAAGCTAACACAAATGCGAAGCTGGCTAAACAAGTAGCAGCTCTTGCAGGCTGTGACAAGCTCAGCTCTTCTACACTGCTTGCTGCCTTGAAAAGCTGCACTGCTGAGCAAGGCAGGAGTTGCAAAAACATTGTAGGAAATGACTCTGAGGAACGGTGGAAGAGTTCACTGTGGAAAATCTTGTTGTTTATGACACCTGAATCAGAATCACGATCCTTGGCCGCTTTTTGTGTCAGTTTAAAGAACGTGTCTGGAGTTGTACCTGGGAGCCTCCGGCGATGGGGATGACACAGGTTAGTAGGTTTCCGATCACGGTTTCCAAGGGGACAGACAGCCCATCCACATGGACGGTGTAGATCAGACCCAGACAGTTCTGTTCAATAGATCGAAACACAGAAAGTGAGGATGTAGTTGGGGCTCTCTTCAGCTCCATTACATGATGCTAAACCATCAAACAATAACTGTTGGTTCAAATTATTGAAGAGAATCTCAGATTTGTTGTAAATATTTATACATGCACTCTGCCTTTTTTTGTCTATATTGTCTGATTCATGCGCCAAACTCATACACATTTACTTTTAGGTGTAAGCTCGCTTGTCTTTCTGATTCGATTCATGTATTCATATATGAACATATATGACATGCTATCTCTGTTGATATCATTATGATGGAGGAGATAGCCATTGTTTTGCTTCCTACGTGATGTTTTATAGTTGCTTGTTTGTTCAATGGATGTGATTCCTGGATGGTAGGGGGAGGGGATTTTTTTTTTTTCTTTTTTTAATGTTTGTATTTATGTATTATGTATGTGTATATGCATGTACGTGTGTATGTATCCCTATATATATATGCATGTGCATACATATTTGCTAATTATCCTCTGTTTAGATATTATTCCACTCTTATCGTCTTGCATACTTTTGAGTTTTTGGGGGGGGGGGGTTGTTTTGTTATTTTCATTCTTATTTTCAGTATTATTATTGTTTTTATTATTATTATTATTTTAATTCCTTGACATCACCAGGTGGGGAGGGTGGAAATGGGGGTGGGGGGTGTAGACAAGGATGGGGAGGAAGACAAGCACCAGAACTGGAAGGTGTCCTGTTGCTGCTGAAACAAATCTGTTGATACTTCACAAAAAATGATTACTTGTGACTGATGCATTATTCCTCCACCAAGGTATAAAATGTGAAAAACAATTTAAAAAAAAAGAAAAAAAAAGACTGATCACAAAAAAAGAAGGTGAGGATGAAATATGACTATCTAAGTCATGCTTTGTTTATTACATTGCAGTCAATGATCTACTGTAATTTAGGGCTCTTAACAAACCCCTTTACTGAAAGTCAGTGCTTTCACATGTTGACATGGAAGAGTTAATAGTTTCATACCCTAAAAACTTCAGTGTAATCGAGCCGGGACACCAGCACCAGGCTCTTAGGACCGAAGACTTTAGCTGGTTGGACCACAGCCGGCTCCTCATCTGCCTCATCTGCCTCTCTGGCCTCAGACTTCTGCAGAGAGAAGGAACAGATTTTACCATGATCATGCCAAACTGCCATAAATGCATGCGATTATAAATCCTGACTACTTTGGAGATGCATCACGGGGTCATGCGTGAGAACTAGCTGAAATCTGCCTCACCTGTGGATTGTCCAGGCCCTCCCAGAAGGTAAAGCAGGCACAGTAGTGACGCTCTGAGTTGATGTCAGTCAAAACCGCAACAAAGAAGGAAGCAGGCTGCCGTTCAGGAACAAGCCCCCACCCGCTGGGCTGACAGAACTGGAGAGGAGGGAGGTGATGGCAGGATTGGAGTCAAAGGTGCGATGGGATTGAGATTTGGAATCACAGAATGAAATAAAAAAAGGGAAGAAAAAGAAATAAGCATGAGTGTACATAGAGCATGTGTGGCGCACGTTTTCATTGCAGCACAGGGTGATTCATCCAAGTTGAAGCTATGAATAACAAAACAAGTTTGGAAAAAAACAGGCTTAAAAAAATCATTTATATTTACAACTGAACAATGCAAGTAAACTATATTTCATCTGTAATCCAGCAGATTGTTTGAAACTTTCAAATATTTACTTTCACCACAAGAGAAACTGAAGTGTTGACAGTTAAAGTCAATATTAGCTGATTGTATTAAGATGTCATTTATCATGTCGGGCCGTTATTAAGTCGACTAACTGATGTGATAACTTGATCTGGATTTGACTGTGTTAACATGTCACATACAATGCGTGAATTCATAATGAATAAACATAAATGATTGAAACGCCATAGATGTAGCAAACATATTTATCCATGAGTATTGATGTAACGTCTGTCCTCATAGTTTCCAGATTAACAAAGCTGTAAATTTCTGTGTCAAGCTGATTAATGCTCCCTTTGTGCCAACATGCTGGTTCAAGGCTGGAATTCGGTCTGAGTTGCTTCTAGCAAAGAAATGTTAGCCACAACAGACCGTGTTGTTAAATTGCTTGTAAAGTTGGCCCTTTATTCCCAATTTTTGTAAGTCAAATTTTTTTTCCCCCTTTCCTGTCACATACTGTAGCTCTGAACTTTTTTTTTTTTTTAGTTTGTCTCAAATGTACAATGAAAGGCAACTCATTTGATGTACAGAAAATTTAGGCATACAAGCTTTCTGCTTCTGCCTGTTTTGGTCTTATGACCTTTAATTGTTTTACCAATTAAGAAATTATTTTGTGATTTTGTGCCTGAAACAATAAAAAGAACTGAACTGAGCAGTGAAAGAAAGTGATTTATCTTCAAAAACAACACATTAGTGCTTGTTTTACAGCAAATGAATGTCTAGTTAGTTTTTAAATGCTGTTTTAAACAAGAAGGGGTGATTAAGAACACTAACATTTCCAAAAAATCTTTCTTTTCAGGATATTATTTACTGTACATCCATAGATTGATATAACAACTCTGGCTTTATAATTAATGTATTTGTTTAGGAGAATTTTTTTTATGACACAAGAAATCTAAATACATGTGAAGCAGGCAGCATTATGTTTCAAAAAAAAACAAATCCATGAGAGAGATTGAAAAACCGTCCTCAAGGACCCTTAAGAGTTTGGTTTTATTCTAATAAAGAACATATCGTTATGTGTTGCAACATAAGACCCGTACATCCATAGAGGACAACAGAGGTGAATGAGCACAAGAGCGTTTCTATGATAAACATCTCCTCCAATATGGATGTAAATATCCTGAAATTTCTCCTGTGTATGAAACAGAACTAGCTGCAAATGCAGTAACGCTGGCAGTAACTGCTGTGTTACCAGAGGAATTAAACCCTTAACCTTGACAGGCTTGAGTGTCTTGTTCTGGCCACCGTGGAACGCAAAAACATGACTGTTGTTGTTGACTTACCAGCTCTACGCCTTGTGGGAACGGACTGTCCTCCCAGTCTTTCTCAGGAAACCGCTGGAGAATGCGACCTTGACCCTCACCCTCGACTGCAGAGAGACAGATAGAGGGACAAAGATGGGGGTCAGTTTGTGCTGTACACTTTGTTGCTACAGAGGCACCCTAAAAGTTTGTATAAACCATTTTACACACCATTTATAAACCAGTTGAGTTGTTCAGGTCTCATGTTGGGGTACAAAAGTTTAAGTGTCATTCAGACAACCATAGAAAATGGAAACTCTGCACCCTGATTAAATCTTTAGATCAAGTTTATTTGTATAGCACATTTACGCCAACCTCCGACTGATGAACAGTGAAACACACACAAAACAGTCAGAAAAAAATGAGATGAAAACCTGACTAAAATGAAAATTAAAAAAATCAATGTTGGTGCAGAGAAGTGGGTTTTGAGTAAGAACTTCAACCCAAGAGAGACTGGGTAGCTCTAATGTGGAGCAGTAAAACTGTTCCACAACTTTGGAGCAGCCCCTAAAAAAGCCTGGTTACCTCCCCCGGGCTTGAGCCTGGAAGAAGGGACCTTCAGAGGGAGCTGAGAAGAGGATCTCAGAGTCCTAACTGAAGCAGCAGCTCTGAAAAGAATAAAGGAGCCATATACTTAAAGGCTTTTAATTCCATGCCAGATTAAATTCCTTTAAATTTAAGTACGGTATGAACATACTGAAAACAAAAAGTCATTTAATAAGAGGATGCCAACAATTCTTCTAATGCGATCACAAAAACTGTTTTATTAAAATTATATGCAGTTTATCATATGTGGTTCTGATCAGAGCAGCTCATCCAGATGAAAATTAAGCTGTAGCTTGATGTCTCCAGCTAATTTTAACATTTTTCTTTAGCACTGCGTTCCAGCACCTTTGTGTCCCACAAATCAAACAGAAAATAAATTATAGAACGTTTCCCAGATTTCTGGTTGTGTTAGGACTACTTTTCAGCAGTTAAAGTTTGGCATGAAACAAGATTAACCAAATCTCAAAATGCAAAGTCTGAAAAGAATAAGCTACCCTGGACCACTTCTGGGCTCAGGGGATGTAGCAAATGTCTGAAACCATTTTACAGCAATAAAAGGAAGAGCTTCAGGCTTGTGGCTTTAACAGCAAACTTGATGAAAGGTCAAAATGGTGACAAAACAAAGCATGATCCGCTGCTTTTTTTCTCCTCTATTTACACACCAATAGCATGGTTTGTATTTGCTTCATGTTACAAATAACTGGAACAGTTAAAAAATAAAGCAAATGTGAGGTATTTTCCAGTGTCAACAACACGTTAGCCACACAGGTGAGTATGGGGTTTCTGTTTTACAGGAGGCCGCAGTTTCAGGACCACAGTACCAGTTGCGGAACAGCAATTCAAGACACTCATTTATTTTAATTTTCCACATGTTGTAAGTACAAATTTTCAACTTTGCTATTTTGGACAATAAAAATGTGGAAGGATGTGGCAAAGTAAAGGTAAAAGCACAATTGGTGAAGTGCAGTACATAACACAAGCTTTTTTTCTCTCTCTCTCTCTCTCTTGCCAATTTGCTCTTCTACAAACTGGCTATTGAGAAAACTAAGGGTCCTGAAACTTTAGACTTCGGTACAACAGAAATCCCCGACTCGACACAAACTGGTCTTGGCTGTCAAACACTATGTTTTGAACAACTGAGGTGGATGTGACGTCGTGTGAGCATCACACTGAAATAGAATGACTGAAAATAAAACTCAAATTCATAAAAGATAGTCTTCTTGCAAGAAACTGTGGGACAACATAATATTTCCTTTTGTAACAGATTTTCCAACATTTATATACAAAATGAGGTGATAACGGAAGCAGTGATGCTTCTTTGTATTTAGAGAATTCGGCCAGATCTTTCGGAAGCAACCAGTCCATCATTTCACCAAGTAAGAGAAATCATAGAAATGTGACAGCATCCAAGGTCATTTCTAGGGATGCTCAATACAATCGGCCCCCTATCGGTATCGGCCCCTATCGGTCTTAAAAGTGAGTATCAGACATCGGCCACCCAACTGATATTTAACTGATCAGGCCACTGTTTCTAAAATCTAAAAAAACAAAAACTTCCTCTTCAAAAACTTCTTTTTTTAAAGACTTTAAAACTTTTAAAGACAGTTTCTTTTAGGATGTTCTGCTTGAGCAGAGTTTAGACACGGTCATTTATGTAAATAACCAAATATCCCCTGTTTTGGGGATATTTGGTCCCCAGGTCGTTCTAGGATATAATGCACATATCCCTTTAGTTTTGTTTGAACTGACATTAAGTTTGACTAGTTATCCATAACACAAGTTAAGGTATTTTTCTAATTTTATTTTTAATTAAATTAATTTTGAATTAAATTAATTTATTTTTTAGCTTTAATATCAGTATCGATATTAGTTATCGGCCACATAAGTTTTAAAGTATCGGCATATCAGATATCGGCCAATATTCCAATATTGTGCATCCCTAGTCATTTCCATATGGACCAGTACATTTAGTAGTTATGCTGCTCTAGTAATTAGGTCCAGCTGCCACTGTGCAGTAGACAGACCAAGCACATACCCTTGAACTTGGTTTAAAGCACACCTGGATCAACATTACACCTGATTAAAGTTTGTTACAGCTACTTTTGCACGTACAACAAATAAGATTTTACAAGTCAAGACATAAAATG
The DNA here is from genome assembly GCA_023101725.1 of Atherinomorus stipes. Taxonomy (NCBI): domain Eukaryota; kingdom Metazoa; phylum Chordata; class Actinopteri; order Atheriniformes; family Atherinidae; genus Atherinomorus; species Atherinomorus stipes. The sequence continues at coordinate 173,483 of JALJCO010005104.1, forward strand.
TTGCCTGATCTTCATTTGGCCTCGTATATAAAACAGTAAAACCTCAGCTGAATAACACATAATACATGTCTTAAAACTAAGAAAAAAGCACAGAAGTAATGTGTGACTGACAGCTGTAAATGCAGCCATACTGCTTCCATTGAAATTAAAACGGTAAACAGCAGGCAGATGCTGCTGACCAAAGGCAGAAAGTGTGAACAGCACCTTATACAAGCAGAGTTTTACTGGTCTGGAGCATGTAAGAGTCTGTTAACCCAGTGCCAAGGAGGAAAGACATCAGCAGTGATCTTTGAGAAGCAACCGCTGCTGTTCATCAATCGGGAAAGGATTACGAGGATATTTTAATAGAATTTGGAGTCGATGATTCTGCAAGGATTACTCATGAGTGGATCTTCCCAGGAAGTTCAGCGCACAGTCAGAGCATGTAATGCTCACACAAACTGTAGAAAAACACAGGAAGAGATTCGTGTCAGACTCTACAGGCCTCAGCTGTTAATTAAATGTCAAGAGTGCAGTTCAGTATGCAGTAACAACAACACTGAATAAATGTAGCTTGTTTGGAAGGATGAAAGGAGAAATCCTTTTCTCTTTAAAAAGAACATGGCAGCACAGCTAAGTTTCATGAACAAATCTCAGCCTTCTAGAACATCTTTGAGACAGACAAACCAGAGATGCTTGATTTAAATGCACCGCAACTAAACAAAGCGTATCACCACAAACACCCCCATACCAACCATGGTGGTGAAGGGATAATGATTCAATGCCTGCCTGGCACCACTGAGTCAACTATCTTCTCCTTTACATACCAGAGTCAAACATGAGGCCATCTGTTTAATAGCTAAAGCTTTAAATTGGGTCATGCAGCAGGACAATAATCCAAAGCACGGGAGCAAATCTACAGAATGGCTGAAAAAGAAAACAGAGCTGCGATGGCCCTAAATCCACACAGAAAAGTCAGTGTTTCCCCCAGCTTCACAGCCTTGGCAGGGTGGGGTGGAGGGGGGGCATATGAATGCCAGGTCGATAGCCTCAACAACTTTAACATCAGTTCTGCTGAGTGATGTTTTCATGAACTCAGTAACAAGTAACCTCCCCGTAACAGTGTTGATATTACACAATATAACTAAATAATTTACACATTATGACAGCTACATGCTCTTAGGCCATGTCGCATTTCCAAACTTAAACACGGACCAATTTTCAGTAAAAGGCTGAAAAAGCTGATGTAAAACAAACCCAATGAGGACTGAAAAAAGTTCTGATGAAAACTGTTTCATTCACCGAAAGCTGTGCTAATGGCTATCCGCGGTGCTTCACCTGTACTTCCGCTGCATATGGTTCCCCTATTGAATGCCACCTAGTCAGTCCTTTGATGTGAAATCGGCTTTCCATTTTACTTAATCAGAATGTGTGGGTCACGAAACGTAATTGGAAAAAAATCTCGAGTTAATTAGTTCACTTTCCCCAAGTGGTGCTAGTTGGAAACACCAGATTACAGCAACTATGCTAAGCTAAGCTAAAGCCAGATTCAGAAAATGACTGGGTTGGCTAGAAAATGCTTCTGCCCACTTGTCCAACTCAGGGGACTAAGGGGGGAGGCTCAATTTCACCCAGGGGGGTGGCATCTGCCTTTAACTAAAATTACCTGACTTTGTAGGCGGGCGCTGGGACTCGTGGGGAGGGCAGGGCACCCTGCATGGTAGGGGAAACACTGAAAATGGTTCAAATTCCATGATGGGGACCTTGGATCAAGTGTGGGACAAAGCTCCCTAAAACTAAAGTAACACTGTAAAGAAGAGTGGACAACAATTCCTCCACAACAATTATCCATAACAAATATCTTTGTTGCTAGAGATGGGTCAAGCTGTTGAATCATTGGGCGTGTCTAGTTTTTTCCACACACTGCTTCTGCATTTTTGCCTCCATCTTTGTTAAATAATGGGATACAATCTATGATTGTATTCAACCACTTTGTGACCTGATACAGACTGCATGATGGAAAGAAGGTCTACTTGTGCTTGTTAAACATCACTGAGATGTGTTAAAATGCTTATTTGCTGCTGGTTAATGAGGCCATTTCCACTGTTGGAAGCAGCCTTTGGTGGCCAGTGCCCGGCTCGTCACAGCAGCACAATGATACAACAAAGGCCAACTTATGTAACCACCACAAGCCCGTCTTTCAGCTTAGTTCCAGCTGAAGCCCTGCAGGCTGCTTAAAGACAGCATTCATCCTCATAGAGAATACACTTAACTTCCCAATACAAAGGAAGCTAAACTAGAATAAAATGGCGCAAATCAAACTTTGTTAAAGAGAATTTGTCATCAGCATTGAGACCAACCCTAAAAACATGTACTAAATTAATGCTCCAAGAGACAGAGTTCGTGTGTCTTCACCAAGGAAACTATAACAAGAAGCACAAACAATACACAAACAGAAAGTAGGCCAGCTCCCACAACACGCAGAGAAATAGTAAAATAGCTCTGGCTTCGTTGCCAACAAGGGACAGGCAGACGCTTGTGTGACTGGAGCCAAGACAAGAGGTTAATTTTCTTTTGCTTTTGAGATGACTGGTCTTCATTCAGTGCAGTCAGTTCTGCAACTTATTTAGTATTTTTTTGTAAAATGAAAGCAATATGTTAAGGTGAGCTCAAATAGCAAAACCCAAGACTCCTTTCAGCAGGTAAAAGAGTTCAGGTTTGGGGCATTTTGGGTTTTTTTGTGGTCCCACAGGCGCTTGTATCAGGTCCAAGATGTAGAAAATGAGCCAGCAAAATAGAAACATGAAAATAATTTATACTCTATTTAAGAAATGCAAGAAATATGACACATTTTGTAGTCTTGTCTCCAGAAAACAATACTTACAAGATCAATATCGGTATTTTTTCAACTTGAACACCACACAATTACTTTTGATGCAGCACACCAGAGAAGCCTCTCTGCAGCTCTAGGAGATCCTGCGAGCAATAAGAGACCAAGACTAGGGATGCACGATGTAATCGGCATCGGTTATATAAAATAGAGCCCCCATAATTACAACTTTAAAAAAAAAAAAAATAAACTTCTAAAGACTAGGGGTGGGAGAAAATATCAATACACTGAAATATCACAATATTTCATATGCTGATATCATATTGACATTGAAAACACGGCATCTATTTTACAAATGAAACCTTGTGATACTGCATCGTTCTGTTACGAGAATTCACAAATATTTAGTGTTTTTTTTCATATGCTGATATAATGCGCGGTATCCATCTATTTTACAAACAAAATCTTGCAGGAATTCCCAATATATCATGAGATTTTGTAACAGAACAATGAAATCTCATGAGATTTTGTACGTAAAATAGATCGATGCTGTGTTTTTAAATATAGATTTGATATCGGCATATGAAAATATCGCAATATTTCACTGTATTGGTATTTTTTCCCCACTCCTATTTTTTTAAAGTGTCGGAAACAGATAACAAAACTGCTATTTGCAATGACTGCTTATTTTTTTTCAGCTTTAATATCGGTATCATTATCGGTTATCGGCCACACGAGTTTTAAAATATCAGCATATTGGATTTCAGCCAAAATTTGGGAGTGGGTATCGTAGTGGTAATGTCACAGGCTTTGGCGCGGCGGACCCGGGTTCGAGACACCCGACACGGCACCCATGTGAACCACTGTGGACCCTTGAGGAAGGTCCTTAAACCCCCCCCCCCCCACCCACCAACTGCTCCCTGGGAGCTTTAAATAGCAGCCCACTGCTCTCAGGTTCAACCTGAGATGGGTGAAAATGCAGAGAATTAATTTCCTAATTGGCTCTCTAATTGAGATTAATAAAGCATATAAAAAATATATATCGGATATCGGCCAAAATTCCAATATCGTGCATCCCTAACCAAGACCATCATCTCCTTTGTTTCTTCCTCCACTGCTTCTTCCTTTGCCGCATTGATGAGAACAGTGCCTGGTTATTCCTCAGCACCAGAGATGAAAAAACTGGGTAGCAATTAGTAAATGAGAGCAGTGAGACTGGAGCAGGCTTGGGGAGACACTGGACCAAACTGGTCTCACCACAGGAAAGCAGCAGGAGGGCCCAGGAGAAGGGTTGTGAGTACTGCTGTACACTAACCAGATGGATGCTTTGTTGCTTTCTATCAGAGAAATAAGTCAGCACTAACAGAGACAGGGCTCCACACTAACTTTTGCACTGGTTGCACTGGTGTGCTTACTGTAACTTTTCATTTGTCTGCACCAGATAAAGTTCAGGTCAATCCCAATTTTTTGTGTCGCTCTTTTTATTCATTTTAAGGATTTTCTTTTGATCATTACAAATAGAAACTGATGGCGATTTAGGTTGTGAACAAGAATGAGGTTTAGATAAATGTTTGTCTTTATTAGAAGAATGAATGTTAAGTAGAAAAAAATATCAAAAATAAATAAACTTAAGGTGAAAGCTCCACTCAACGGTGAAATAAAATATCTTTAGCTTTGAAATGGCTCATAAAGCTGTGCTGCTTCTGTCAAATTTCCCTGCTCTGGATTAACATTTAACCTTTTTCATGATCTTTATGAAAGGCAGCTCCTCTTTGGCTTTATTATATACCATGTTTTTGGCTTCTAGAGCAGTCATAAACATCCAGGAGTAATGTTCTTGTTTTTTTATATACACGTCAGGCTCTTATATTAGTAGTTTTGTCAAACACGATTGATATTCATTTTCCACGGATCTTCTCCAGGACAGCACCTGGGTGCAGCTCAAACACACCAAGTGAGTTTGATGGAAGCTGCTCTGGCTTTCTGGCAGATTTATCAGCCAGAATATTCTCACTCTAACCCTCCACAGATGCAGATTTTTCAGCTTTTTTTGAGCTGCGTAACATTGGATTTTTTTTTTTTTTAAATAACCTCAGCAACCGCTGAGCTTCTGGAAGAGACTTGATCCTGATCAGTTCAGGTGATGATACAGTCGGGGGGGCTGCAGCAATCAATACGCATTCAAATCCCATCCAGCTGTTCTGGTTCATTTTGCCCAGGCACTGTGACAAAACATCTTAAATCAGTGAGATTAATAGACAACAACCTCTTGAACAAACTGCACCATTTTCCACAATTCCCCTGTGGACACCATCCTTGTAACAGATATCTATTTTGCCCCGATCTTGATTTAAAACCAACACACAACACGGTGTTAAGCTGTGGATCAGAGCCAGTCGGAGGTGAAGATCCATCCCCTCTCTTGGCTTTTTGTCACAGTGTCCTTCTCTGAGCTTAGGTAAGAAAGGGATGAATGCAGAATGCACAGATACTTCCAAGTCCTTCATCTAGACCTGTGAAATGTTGGGCGCACCGGCGCAACCAAGAGAAAAAGTTAGTTGCACTCAACAAACTTTGTGCAAGCTCAACCTCACTCAACTCTCAAGAAAGTTATGGATTTTCTCTGCAAACAAATACTCTTTTGGGGGGGTATTTTTCTACTTTTATGTCAGAATCGCAAAGTCACAAAACTGAGAAGTTAATACTTTATCGAGCAGATTAGTCATGAAAAACAAGAACCATTTGATTTTTTCATTTGTAAGATGCAGTAAATGAGATACAAGATGATAGATCTGAATTAATGTTTTAGCTGACACTGTCCACCATCATGCATCCTTATTATTTGACTTGTACCAATGCAATCATCTCTACCATCACTCAGACACAATAATAAATAGATAATATCATAATAATATGATATTGCTTCAGCTTCAACTCATATTTTCTTTGTTTTCACTCACTGATGGACATTAAAGGTTACATTAGTCTCAGTACGCACACATACCAAAGCACGGCACAGCAATTACAGATTATTTACCAGCTACCATGCCAAAAAAATCTCATTCAAACATCAAACACAAAATTTACTTACAATTTTTCTCGCCAGCCGTTAATTTTAAACCTTGGAATCTGTCCAATGATAAGAGAAAGCTTTAAAAATATTTCAAATAAAAGAAAATAATAGAAAAAAAAGACTGATGTTTTCACTGTACCTTTAAATCCCTATGACCCAACACAAGGAAACTTTCTCTCATGCAATTCAACATGCTTTTCCAATAAATGTGACGAATAAGGGGAACTCCCATACTATTTCTTCTTTCTTTGGCAAAGCCTTACAAACTTTGAAGAGTTTGAAAAAGGCTGATAAAACTGAATTAGGTACAAAACCAGCAGAAAATCAGGCCCCATTTGTGAACATTTAACAAACATGATCTGAGTGACACTTGCTGTGGCAAAGGCAAACAAATCAGATCCAGTATGTACATTCAGGAAAACAGGTTAATCTGCAAACAAAACAATTATCGCTGTTGAAGCCAAACGCGTCAAAACCATTTTCACTTTCACCCACCAGCCTCATTTAAATGTGAAGCAGTGTCAAGAATGGCTAAAACCTAGCATAACAAGTTTGTAGCATAAAATCTTAAAGAGAAAAAGCTGCAGCTTGCATGAAAACAAAGAATGACACAAAATACAAGCTATGACTCTTGTGAGCCTGATCTCTGAGCAGCTGTGACATCACCTCCTGTAGCAGCAAGTAATCAGTAATACAAGCACAACTGAACAGTTATTAGCAGAGCTCAACTTTCCTGTATTCCAGTATCTGGGAGATTATTCTCAAATATGCACATCTCAGGAAAGTTGACACAGCTGAACTGGGTGACAGATAAGAGCAATCTGATACTGCACAAGGATTTTAAATAAAGAAATAACAGGGATCAACCTGTGTTAACTCAAGAACAAACCAAATAAAACAGCATTTATAATACTGACATCTTTCAGGCACATTTTCTCCAAAAAATAACCATTTAAAGAACCCCCCCTTTTTCATTTTTCTCATTACTGCAGACACAAAGAAGGACTATGTCATGTGCATTCACATAATAATCAAAATTTAGGCACACTCCATATTTAGAGGCAGTTTATTTGACTATGAAGACATGGCGACACACACAGGATTCACTCATCTTCTAAAACACACTTTAATTCAATTCAGCATTGCGGCATATAGGATCCTATTTAAATTATTAAATCAATTTGGCAATGGAATCTGCTGTTATGAAATTCCCGTCTGTCTTTTTTGTTTTGGTCTGCATGGCTACAAATGAGCCACACAGACGCAGCTCACTCACTGGTCTTGATTTAAAGTTGCAAACACCACTATGAAAAGGTGTAAAACAGCTGTCTTATTTTGACCAGCACCTGGTAGTAATATATTACCACCACTACCGGCACATTCAACAAGCATTTAACCAAACTAAAGACATGCTTTCCATGTGCTTTTTGCAGAAGATGGAGGTTTTCAAAGAGTTTCCAGTAGCACCTAAAGCATGTTCCTTTGAACCAGAATCAAACAGTCCATACAGTTAAACATCTACACTAGGAGTACTGAGGTGTTGATGATGTAACACAATCCTTTCAAAAGACTCTGTAACCGTCTATGTAACATGAGAGGAATTTGAAATGAGCGGTGTGGCCTTGCAGGTATTTGACATCCACTCATCAGCCAGACCTGTTATGTAACAGAAGCAGGATAGTAACTGGATTGCTATCAGTTTCACTTTGAGGGCAGATGTTGAAACATTTTCACACCACTTTATCCCTGCATTCTCATCCAGGTTTAGATATATTTGGCACGAATCATTGACTCCCACATTTTATAACCATGGACTTGAACTGTAGATGTTTCCAGTATGTATTTTTGTATTTCTCTTATTTGAGTCATTGCAGCAATATGCTTGAAAGTTTGGAAGTGTCTCCTTACTTTGTTTCATATGCAGCTTAAAAAACAGACAGATTCACAAACTGTTTAAATTACAGCCTCCAAAATAACCACTGACCTGAATTAACATGTCTATATGAGCAGTTTTATGTCAATAGTCTGAGCAACGTAATCACACTGTCTGTTTAGTTCTTTCTGTGTGGAGCAGCTAAAGATACATCAGTGTGCACGCTGTGAACACACACTTTTCATTCAACGATAAGCTTTCTAGGAAGAAGCTACCAATAAGCCTTCATGCTTCTCAGTTTGCAAACAATCCATTTATCTGATGTCATGAGTCAGGGTGTGTTTTTTGACTACAGAAATATAGCAAATTTTAGATAATTCATCACCTAAAAAGATGCTGAAAGATTTGTGTGTTTATCTGAAGAATACTTGATTAGTGTAACGCACTTTAACTGGCCTATATAAGATGACATGACTGCAACCCGGCTACAAACCCCCCCTCAAAAAGTGTATTAATCCAGTTTCAGCAGCTCCAAGCGGCCTTCCAGTTTCTTTCCAAATTGATTTTAAAGTCCACTAACATACACACAAAAACTTTGAACAGACAAGGACCAAGCGATAAAACTAACACTCTTTGTAATATACTGCTACAGTAAAGGTTTCCCTTTAACAGCTTGGGGGGAATTATAGATACAGAAAAACCAGCTTGCTAAACATAATTACTATTATATATGTTAATGCCCATCAATGATCTTAAAGGAACCATGTGTAACTTTTGGCCACTAATGACACTTAACCTGTAACTTCCCACAGGCCACACAACTGTCCCAAAATTAAACTGTCTCTGCGTGTTTTGGAATCACATTTGCAGACCACTTTGATCAGCTGATAAAAGTCATCAAGCCATAAAGCAAAGCGCTCCACATCACATGATCCAATGAGAGATGGATCCACTCCTGCAAAGTTACAATGTCTGTTTTTTGAGGAGGGCAGCCCCTTCGGAGCAACAACATCCCTCAAGTGCTGTATATTGATCCCAGAAATCATCCATTATTACTTACATTAGACTAATTTTTGGGTCAAAAGTTACATGGTGTCCCTTTAATGAAAGGTGCTATGTACAGTCGTCCTCAAAATTATTCATATCCTCCAATTAAAAAAGCAAAAGAAATCAGTTGTCAGGGAAATAAGTTTAAATTGACAAAAGTAATAATTAATTAAAAAATGTTATGAAAATCATGACTTTGATTTGGAATTGTGGTTCAACAGAAAAATTTAAAACAAACACACAAAATAAAACAAGTAAACAAGCATGATGGGGCTCTGGAGCTGAAATGTTTTGAGCAACACTTTGAGGCAATCACTATCCACAGGTATTTTGACCCACTGTTCATGGAAAAGGTGCTGTAATATGTCTGGGATTGGATAGTTTTTTTTTTTTTTTTTAACTATCATTTTCAACCACAATTTAAAAGCAATATTTTATTTCACAAAATTATAATTTAGTAAATTTTCATTGATAATTAGTTTCTTTAGTTTCTTGTTATTTGAATTACTATTGTGAATTTAGTCTTTTCTTCAACTGGAGGATATATATAATTTTGAGGACAACTGTAAGTGAATATTTACTTGCTTGCTTATCAAAAAAATATTTGAGAGAATTAAAAAGAAATTTTATTTCAGCTGACGCCTGATGTCCTAGCTACTCTCAAAGACTTGTGATAACCACAATCAATCACAATTGACTATGGCTAAACCACGCCCCCAAACGCGATGAGCCAATACAGTGCGCACAGCTATCCCATACACTCGGACATTCTCTGCTTGAACGTCCATTGAAATGCATTGAAGTTAGTCCGTTTTGTTCGTTTATGTGTTCTTTTTAGTTTGAAATGGTCAAACGTGTGCATGGGGTACATGCAACTCTGACACTAGGTATCCTGAGAGGCTGGGTGACAGGGCGCATTTTTTTTGCCTTTTACCAAGTCACATCAAGCCAAAGTTATGCGGCAGACCACAACATCATCTGAACGTGGATAAAATGAACAAGGATGTCTACATCTGTTCTGAGGTAAGGCAACATCGTATTCGAGGCAACATGTTGTCACTTTGCTTGAAAGAAATATGAAGTTAGCTTCCCTAACGTTAGTTTAAGTTAGCTAACGCTAGCTAAACATGCTAGTTTTGGTACGTGGTAACGGTACATGAGACGCTGTCGTGTAGTACAGGTGTCGTGTAGTAACGTCGATAACGACACGCCTCTGGCTTCCAAGCTGCAGCCAGACTGCTCCGCTTCCGTGGCTGTCTGATCAGTTTTTGTCAGATGATCACTTTTTGGCACAACAGCAGCAGCCGTGCAGCAGTTTGTTCAAGAAACTGAGGGAGCGACACGAGTCACATTCAGAGATTCACAGGCTGATTTCTACTCCCAGTTTAAGACTTCTGAACAATTTCTTTTTGTTTGTTTGTTTTGTTTTTATGTTTTTTAATTTATCTTGTCATGGTCTCTCTGTCTGATCACGCGTCTGTTGTCCGTGTTGACAGCTGTCATCTCCCGAAATGTCACATAGCGCCTGTCACCGAATGTTGTTTGTCCGAGTGAGTGGAGGGGGCGGGGCTTAGCCATAGGTCAATTAGCAACACACATGTATTTAAGGGCCATATTAGGTCAATTAAAGGAAACTGAAATGAGAACGATAAGAGGCAGGCAAAGCAGTAATTGTGGATGTGTCTGCCAGAGTTGATGATACAACCAGCTAAGTACTAAAATATGGCAAAGTTAAAATGAGCATGTAGCGCAGTGTGTGTGTGTCTGCGTATATGAGTCTGTGTCGGGCTCTTGTTGCTGAACCTGACCGCAGCTTCTCATTTGCAAGCTTCCAAACCACAGTGACACGACATAAGGGCCGTTTCCACGACAACTGCAGCAAATACGAGTCTTCTCGTATTTGTGTGCAGACTTGCAGCTACGTGCAAAATGAAGTATTTAGGTTGACTGAAGTAAAACAAGTTCAACATTAATGATGCTTCAGGTGCTACATTTCCTCATTTCTGTTAATCATTTGTTAGATCTTGTTCTCTAAGACGGGTTTGATCCATGAGCACATACACTGATGCAGCAGCAAAGTTTCTGAGCATTTCAAGGGAGCATGAGTCACTCTGGGCTCTAAAGCGGTTACTGGGTTGGAGAAACAAAGTGTGGCTTAACGTTACAGGCCCGTTCTGCATATTAATAAGTAATACTTGACATTTCATATGGTCTTAATTTGGTGTCAGATGATGTAGGAGATGATAATCTTGCATGAATTAATGAGTCAGCTCGTGTTTAAATGCAACTGACTGAGCAAAGCTGCCATTTAGGAACTAAACAGAGGGTGCAAAAATAAAAAAAAAAAAAAGAGCGCTCCATCTGGCAATTGCCGTCGCCCTGGAGACAATGTGGGACATTTTCTTTGTACAAAACTCTTCAGCAAACTCACATCCTTCCTCCAGAACTAATGCCCCGCCACCACCCTCCCCTTCCACCATCCCAAACCCCCAAAACAAAAAAGAAAGGCTTTCCAGGAGAGGAAACAGCCTCAAAAGAGGTGCAGAGTAGCCAGAGGGACCACGCTCGCTTAGATTTAGATGGTCGTTTTTCAGAACCTTCAGACTAAATACACATCCAAGTGTCAGAAAGTGACTTTTTTTTCTCTTTTCTTATTTTATTTCTGTCACTACAGGTGGTTTTGTGTGTGAGACTGTCCTCAGTCTCTTGTCTGAGCCAAACAAATGGATTCAATAGAGGGAGGAAACCTGCCAAAAACAGAAAGAACACAGCCCATCTACTGTCTCTTCATACTGAGCAGCGTTTCTGAGCCGAGCAATACCAGAACTAAACTTTCATTCAACACAAACCTCAGCTTGTTTAGTTCATGCTCTATCATCAATACACCACATCAGTCCTTGATTACTTGAAGTTATTTCTGAATGCAGAGAATAGAAAAAAAAAACATGCTAAACTGTCATGAAACTTTGGAAGCAATCACAACCAATTAGCTGCCTTTATTTCACCTTCTGTGTCCAAACCGGAATTCACACACTAAAGATAATTATTGCTATTTTTGGTCTTCTTGTCAATAATTTAATCAGCTGAAAGAGAATTCAATGAAAAATAACCAATCACAACAGGCTAAATCCATTAGTTTGCCAACTTAAGTAGCAGTTTAACAACCATACCATCATTAGTTCTGACATTCTGAGCATGTTGGCTTCAACGGTTACTTAATCTATCTGTTCCAGAAGGACTTCAGACTTTGGTCAAACGTTTTGTCATCACACAGCACAGAGTCTGTTCCCTTTCTTGGTGCTACCTCAGTCAGGGCTGATCCTGTAGAGAGAGTCATCATCTGTGGTATAACACTTGTACAACAGCACACACACAAAAACACTTGTTCTGACATGTGGCAGTTTCCAACATAAATCACAAACATCTTTAAAGCCTGGCTGCAAATAGGGCCGTCATGATTATTCATTGGCATTACGAAATTGGGATTATAATGATTGTTGTGCTAATTTCTCCACACTAAAAATGCGCATAATCACACAAATGCTCCTGACAGGCCCTTAAGTTTGATTTTTTTCTACCTTTTGGTGCCAACATAGGGAAATATTAAATAATACAGCAACAAAGCAAAGTAACCAAGAAGTCCCATTGTAATAAAATCCCCTCTGCTCTAAAAAACAATAAATAAATGCTACATATGGATTCCTCTCAAATGTAAAAGGCTTCAGCACCTCTACCTAGACATTATAAAAATGCTTTAAAGGCCAACGGAACTTTAAGCAGTTTTCTCAGTGATGCGCCCCTATCGACGGCTAAACTAGCATCCATCTTCATCATGCCTCGACTGTGATTCACTCCAGCCAGTACAAGACAGTCTTATCTTGACTCTTGTTCTGTCCCTTCCCCTCTTTCTTTTCCTCTCTTCCTCCGGTAATGTTTCTTTGCGTTTCTATGCCATATCCGACATGATGCATGTTCAAAACACCTGCTGTGTTCATATCTGGATCATATCCATTTGCGAGCGGTGCCCAACCAATAGTCGGCTGCAACATCACGGTCCCATCCCTTACATGGTGCAGTTTTTGAGCCTTGGGACGCCTCTGGCCAGTGACGGTTCGAAAATGCGCATAATGAATGTTGGTGTGCCATCAAAACGAGTCCGAAACACATATTTTTCAGGTCTTAAAGTTACGTTGTGTGTCTTTAAAGGAGTGATGACATAGCAGTTAAAAACTAGTTTATGTTGTTGGCATTACTGCATATGTAAATACTCCAAAGAAAAAAACGGCATTTTTTACAGCGGAGTATTGTTTTGAAACGCCAGACCTCACTTCCTCAGTAATACAGTTGGGTCCGGTGATGATATGGAGCTTTACCCGGAGACCACGTTGACTTCATTTTGATTGGCTACACCTTATTTCGCTATGACCTTATTTGGAGAATCTAGGTCAAGCTGCGATCGGAGTTTGCTAAAGGCTAACTGCTAGCAACAATCCAGACAGTGAGCTACGTTTATCAGACAAGACAGCATTTAGAAAATAAATAAACTTACAGGTAATGACAAGGTTGTGGCCCCCTCCCTCAGTGTTGCTGCAGAAGTTTTCTTTTAAATCCATTTGTTTGAAAATCCAGACCTGACTGCACAGAAGTTACTACTAGCTCCTTACACGAAGCTGAATCAGACAGGGAGGGGAGGGGGGAGCGGACGGTGCATAGGCCGTTAGGAGAGAGAGGAGGGGGGGGGGGGGGGGGGGGGGGCTGTTTACTTGATAGTGTGCTCTTATTGGAGCAATTAAATTACGTAGAATGATAGAACTACGTAGAATGATAGCCTGCTGTCTGATTCAACTGTTTCTGAGCAGAGAGACAAAGCTGACAGACCATAAACAGGAACTTTGATTCTCACTCTGGACATTCACATGGCCTCATCAGTGCACAACAGATCATATTATACCCCCAAAACCCCAGAAAAGTGAAATTTGATGTCATGGCACCTTTAAGAGTATTGTCCAAACCTTAGTAGAAAATTGCAAGACACAGGGACGAAAACCTCTAGCTAGCTTTTTGACTTCCAGTCACCCTTCAGCAGAATAGCTGCTGTTTAAAACATAGAAGGAACAAAAAATAAAAGAAATATGACTATCTCAGGGATCACTGAATCCAGACCTCTTGGGCCAGTGACCTGCAGGTTTTCAGTGTGTCCCTGCTCCAACACACCCTACTCAAACTAAATGGACCCAATGGTCTGTTAAATTCTGCACAATGGCTCATTAGTTTAAGTCACGTGTGTTGCAGCAGGGATACATGGAAAACCTGTATCCCTTATACATGCAGAGTTACCTTGAAGGATCGACGGATAATGGATTTTTTAGGGCCAATACCAATATTTTCTCATCAGCCTCACCCCATGGCCAATACAACTTGCCGATAATTGGGGCTAATACTGAATTTGACCCCAAAATTAATATAATGGACACATTGATAACTAATTTCAAAAACTCTTAAGATTGAAAAAAAAAAAAGAAACGAAGCGCTTCAAATGAATATAAAAGAGAAACAATGTATTAGTACATAAATAGAAACCTTGAACTTGTAATGAATATATAAAAAGCTAATGTGCGTACTTGTATTAATTAAACATGTAATTTACACATATATATATATATATATATATATAGGGGAGATTGTGAGTAACGATTACGTGACGAAAAAAGAGAAAAAATGTACCAAGGAAAAAAAAAAAAAAAAAGGGGGGCGCAGGGGGAAAAAAAAAAAAAAAAAGGGGGGGGCTGGGGGCTTTTAAATTAAAAGGAAGAAGGAAACCATTTATAGAAAATAAATATAAAATAGGGGAGGAAACAAAAAAAGAGAGAGTAGGGAGATATGGTTAGACAGGGTGGAGGAGAAAGAACCATGGGGGAGGAAAAAAACAAAGAGGCCTAAAAAATAAAAAACAACCTTTCAACTTAAATGTATGTGAAATTGATAATAGAAATAAAAATATTTTTAATTATTAAAAAAAAAAAAAAAAAAAATATAATTCAAAAAAAAAAGATGAAAATTTATTATTAATATTTGGGAAAAAAATATATTCCAAACAAAATAATATATTAAAAATTTTATTTAATAAAAAAAAAAACTTTAAAAAAAAAAAAACCCCCCTTTTTTATTTTTTTAATATATAAAAAAAAAAAAGGAAATAAAAAAAAAAAAAAAAAAAAAAAAATATATATATATATACACATCATATAAAATAAAACTAGGGATGCACAATATTGTAATTTTGGCCGATATCCAATATGCCGATAATTTAAAACTCATATGGCCTATAATCAATATTGATACCAATATTAAAGCTGAAAAAAATAAGCAGTCATTGCAAATAGCAGTTTTGTTATCCGTTTCCAACACTTTGAAAGAAAAATTTCAATACTATGAAATATGGCAATATTTTCATATGCCAATATCAAATCAATATCTAAAAATGTGGTATCGATCTATTTTACTTTAAAAATCTCACAAGATTTTGTCGTTCTGTAACAAAATCTCACCATATTTCATGAATTCTCATAAGATTTTGTAACAGAATGATGAAATATCGCAAGGTCACGTTAGTAAAATAGATCGATACCGCATTTTTAAATGTCAATACGACATCAGCATAGGAAAATATTACGGAATTTTTATGAATTCTTGTGAGATTTCGTAACAGAATGATGAAATATCGCAAGATTTTGTTAGGAAAATAGATCAACGCGTTTTTAAATGTCAATATGATATCAGCGTATGAAAATATTGCTATATTTCCGTGTATCAGTATTTTTTCCCACCCCCAGTGTTCAGAAGTTTTTAAGTCTGTAAAAAAGAAGTTTTTGAAGAAGAAGAAGAAGAAGAAGTTTTTTGGGTGTTTTTTTAGACTTTAGAAACAGCGGGCTGATCGGTTAAATATCAGTTAAATATTGGTGGGGTGGCCGATGTCCGAAACTTATTTTAAGGCTGATATAGGCCAATACCCTATTGGTATTGGCCTATTATATTGTGCATCTCAATATAAAACTGCTGCCTGTATAGATGCCTATCTGTAAATTATGCCGGGGGGTCGTTTCGGTCAACAAACCTGACGCGTCGGCCAATGTCAATACCAGCAAAAACTGCAAATCAGCCAGCCAACGTATCAGTCTATCCTTAGTTACTATGTATCTTGTAATCTGTTTGTTTGTAGGTAATTAACTCATCTTCGGCAACTCGCAATGCACAAAAACACAACAAAATCGTTAAAATATACTTGTTCTATGCATGAGTTGCACCGATATGACATTCGAGTAATCGTGACCAAGAAAATAATTGACGTCCAATATCATCTCTCTGCAACAGCACTGTATTCTTCTCATTGTCTCAGTGGAAAAGAGAACATCTGCTGAATGGGTGTAACCTAATAAACAAACACACAGGGAAACTAAGAGGAGGATCAGTGTTGAGTTGAACAGCATTATCCAGCACTGTGCGATCTTAACAGAAAAACAGCATTAGTGAAAAGGTGACAGACATGGCAACCATCTGCTTAGCTCCACTTCCCTCTTTCATTATAAGAAACTATTTCTAAGAAGATGCCTACACCTGACTCACAGGTCTTCACTAGTACAATGATTATAAACTGACAAGAAGAAACTATTTCAGTCAGGTTTTAGTGGATTTTTGTTGACACCAATAAAAAGTGTCACACAAATTTTTTCTAAAGAGCCGATTTGAGACACTGTCAGTGATAACACTGGATAGATTCAATCTTTTGTGAATTATGACGATAAGAAGGGAGTTTTCTGTGAAGTCCAGCTTTGGAAGGATGAGTGTCACATAAATTTTAGACAGTGTCTAATTCTTATTCTTAAATGACAATCACATGACGAGAAACACGCATGGCATGCATGCAGTGATGCAGTCTTGTGGCCGTTGAGGAGCTTTAAGGACACAGGGGAGTGAGGAGGACAGCAGGATGGTAACATTTCTTAAAGAAGTCAATGTGCACCAGCAGCAAAGTTCAATTCTGACACAGATAATAACATTTTTCTTCATTTTTACTCTGCAAAACTAATAATTTCAGTCAAATATTCCTCTTTCATTCTCCATTTATTGCATAATATGTTAGTGACATTGAAAGATGCAAATTACACCCTCTTCTACATAAAAAAGAAGACCAAAAAAGTAATTAATCACCTAAACACATGTACAGGAAATTATACCTCACTGCTCAAGCAACCAGTAGCAATAAAATTCAGACAGGAAGCAGATGAAGTCGGTGACAGTTGAACAATGGAGGCAGAGTGCTGGTTTCGGGCTCAATCTGTAGCTGACTGGTCTTCTGACTGGGAGTCAACTCTCAGTACTGGTGAAATCTGAAAGTGCAGATTTACTTTTTCAGTCTTTTGCCTTTACAACTCCCAGCAATGTGCGATAAAAATAATAATCTGAGTAATTTTTGCAGAACACTAGACCTGCTTGTGGGGGAGGGGAGAGCAACAAAAAGCATGCCGTTAATGCTGCACTGTAACAGAGGCATCAAACTGGGCCCAGACCAGTAACCGTCCCTTAATCTGCATATCAAACCAATCACAAGCCACACATGAGATTAGAGCAGGCACAGTGGAAATCTGGGTGGCAGATTTTCTATTTTTCTGAAACGCAGATTTGACCTGGATTGTGTCTTAATGAGGAGGAGACCTAATCTTCTACCACCGGTCACTCTTTCAATGTTTTATTTTGCAGGACTGGGTTTCATTTTTCCAGACTGGGAGGGAGTTTCCCATTTACCTGCAAGGCATGCACAAGAGGGGAGATACAACTTGTGAGCCTAACTAATAGTTTCTTTAAACATACAGTTGTGTAATGTGTTGCCGCTCGTGATCATAGTTCTTAAGGTGTGTTGAGACTTTGGTGCTCTGATCAAGATGGAAGTAAAAATGAATTTTGGTTCTCTGATGTTTATAAAAGAACTATGGACAAGATCACATCCCCCAAAAAATGCTGTACATGGGGATAAATCTGCCTCTTGGATTCACATAAGCCACATACATTTGTATTTATTTGCCAGCGGAAATGTCACAAAGACCTTTATAAAGTCAAATTAGCATTAGCTCATGCATTGCACATACGAATGAAGATGCACTGAAAAGAAATGATCCAACACTTGTACCAAATCGTGATGAGCCGCCTGACCGGAAGAATGATGTATGATTTACTAAAGAATTAAGTGCTGGATGATCGATTTGTGTAGCATTAATTTTTTAGTCAAAGTGTATCAGAGCTCGTTTAAAAGCAGACATAGACCCACATTTTCCAGAAGTCTTAAGTTGTTGTTGACTCCACACTAATGGACCAAGTGCATCAGCACCAGACCTCCAAAATGTGAACACACCCTTAGTGGTCATCTCTATGAGCTGCACCTTTCTCTTATGGCTACTTTATTGCCTATTTTGATGATGTGCCTCGATGATTTCTACTCCATCATTTAGTTTTCTGTTGTTTTATCCATATTTCACCTTGAGTAATAAGCCAAAAGTAAAGCCAATACTTCAGGTTTTTCTCAACTTAAAAGATTTCATAAATAAAAAGGCTTCTAAAAATACAAGCACTTGGTACCAAAATGGCAGAAGTACCTATATCATTTGCATGCAACGATGGCAATGTGGTCACCACAGTGTTCGGCAGTCGTCAAACAGCCAGCTCTGCTAATCCTAACAACCTCACTATCTGCAAATCAAAACTGCTCCCGACATGCTGGAATCACCCCTCGGGGATTTGAACGACTGCTCCCTTGAGCTCCGACAGGCACTGACTCAGCCTTTGTCCTGAGAGGGGACAGCTAAATTCTCCAAATTCCAGGGTTACCATCAAAGCACGAAGGAGGAAGGCATCCCTTTCACAACATTTATATAAACATACATAATTAAAACATATTTCAATTAATAGTTTTTATGTATGCTGTTTGATATAACAGTGTCCTTGCATTTAAGTTCATTCTTAGCCTCTGCACCTGCATACAGTGGATAAATTCTCACTTAAGTTAAACCCAGTCACTAATCTGTTATCCTGGCTCAGGCTCAGTGGGAATGCATGCAGTGTGTCCAGTTTACATGGACACAAATTACAGGCATCAGTTAAATAAAATTTGATGTAGAAATTAGGATGCATGATAATGGAATTTTGGCCGATATCCGATATTTTAAAACTCATGTGGCCGATGACCGATATCAATACAAATATTTTTTAAAATTAAGCAGTCGAAAAAGCCGTTAGCTGTTTCCAACACTTTGAAAAAGGGTGTGGGAAATTGATACACTGAAATATCACGATATTTTAACATGCCAATATCAAATCGATATTTAAAAACACCGTATCGATCTATATTACTTCCAAAATCTCGCAAGATTTCATCGTTCTGTTACAAATAGTCATAATATTTCCTGAGTTCTCGTGAGTTTTCGTAACAAAAAGATGAAATATCACGAGATTTTGTTAGTAAAATAGATCAATACCGCGTTTTTAAATGTCAATGTGATATCAGCATATGAAAAATATCGCAAAATTTTCATGAATTCTCGCGAGATTTTGTGACAAAATGATTAAATATTGCAAGCTTTTGTTAGTAAAATAGATTGATACCATATTTTTTAATGCCAATATGATATCAGCATATGAAATATTGCAATATTTCAGTGTATCAATATTTTTCCCCCACCTCTAGTCTTTAGAGGTTTTAAAGTTTATAAGAAAGAAGTTTTTGGAGAAGAAGAAGAAGAGGAAGAAGTAGTTTCTGGGGTTTTTTGGACTTTAGAAACAGCGGGCTGATCAGTTAAATATCGGTTAAATATCGGTGGGGTGGCTGATGTCCCATACTCAGTTTTAAGGCCAATATAGGCCGATACCGATAGGGGGCCAATTATATTGTGCATCCCTAGTAGAAATGAGTCAAGTTGACAAGTTTCTCTCCATCTAAATCCAGTGCAAGAATGTTCACCCCTTGCTTGCCTCCTGGGGTACAGGTCAAATTTACATAGCAACACCCATAAACCACAACACAAAAAAGCTTCCCACAAAGCTTTGCACCACATTCTGACTAAGAAACATCAAGCAGAAAAGGTGCCTACAGACAGAGCTGGTCTGTGGATGCCCCATTTAAGGAAAAGAAGTGTGTTTAGAGCATCTGTCCGTTTCCATCCCCCAGCCCACGCACACAAACACCCTCTCTTCTGTATCTGTGGAATAGGAATGAGGGAATGAGGGCAGGGTTGGGGCCCCGGGGCCATCGTCTCCCTTGTTAATAACAAGCATTCAGCACGGCAGACAGACGGTTGTAATGCAGCCGCACACACGTGCGTGTGTGTACTCACACACAGGCTGAGATTGGTCTCATCCTGATCTCAGCACCATGATGCAAATCAGAAAAAAACTGCTCAATACTCCTAACTCATCTTGTATTTGTCTTTGTTAAATTAACACTAATGATCTCAACAAACAGACACAGTCACTGGTCAGTTGCTCATCACAACCTGCAGGCCGTACGGGGATAAACGTTGCCAAGGTAATGCAGCAAACACACAGCGAGTGTGTGTGCTGCCAGCAGTGCCCAAGCAGGCAGTCCATCTGAGTGGACCAGCTCACGCCAACATACGCACACAAACACACAACCAGCCGTCCACCGCAACCACGGCTGCGACCCAGCGTCACTCTGTCCCCCCATGAAAGGCTGATTGTGAGGACTATTTCTGGAGGGCCTGAAAGGCCACAGCCTTGCTCTAGAGCAATAGAGGAAGTGGCAGCCCACAGGCAGGCAGTACTGGCAGCAGCATACGCTGCTCTCTCTCCTCCATTCATCCCCCTGCTTCATCTCGCCTTCAGTCTGAGAGGTTCCCGTTTCCCCTCTGAGCTTGATGTATAATCATGTAAATCTTTACAAGCACTACATTCTGATTTAATCTTTCAGTATCAAATAAAATATTCACTTAATATTTTCTACAATAGCAACGTTCAAAACAAAAGATCACAAGATTAAAGTAGAGAGGATATCAATATTTGAACTGATATTTCTGTGCGACAATTCAACATCAAGTTCATTATAAAGCTCTTTTGTGTTTGAGTCAGATGACTCAGGGGGCCGAACACCGAAGAGCTTACAGTGTCACAAACAATCGTGAATGAAACAATCAGGAAATTAACTCACAGTTCATGATAAGTGGCTCAGTTAGCTTCATATCTTCAGCTGCTCATCAATATTTAAATCCTGAGGTTATTGCTTGTGACTTGTGAGAGCTGCAGCTGCAACACTGAGTAGGGTTAAAGGTGACAGCCGTGAATGTTAGCCACTTGGTACGCAGAAGAAAAATGTTGCTCCTCCAATGTTAACACGCAATTTAAGAGTTTATTTAGCAATTTTTTAAAAAAAACTTTAATAAAACTAACCAAATTACTAAATAATAAATCTTCTTGAAAAGAAGGATTTTGTTGGCGCATACCCAACATTAAGGTGTGAATTTTGCAAAAAATACAAAACAGATGTCAAAAAAATGATGAAAAAGGAAAATACTCGGGATGCACGATATTGGAATTTTGGCCCATATCCGATACGTCGATATTTTAAAACTCATGTGGCTGATAACTGATATCGATACCGACATTAAAGCTGAAAAAAATAAACAGTCATTGCAAATTGCAGTTTTGTTATCCGTTTCTGACACTTTGAAAAATAGGTATGGGAAAAAATATTGATACGCTAAAATATCATGATATTATCATCTGCTGATATGAAGCTGATTTAAAAACGCAGTATCTATCTATTTTACTTACAATCTTGCAAGATTTCATCTTTCTGTTACGAAATCTCGTGAGAATTCACAAAATTTTGGCGACATTTTCATATGCACCGCGTTTTTAAATGTCCATATGATATCAGCATATGAAAATATTGCGATATTTCAATATTTTTTCCGACCCCTCGTCTTTAGAAGTTTTAAAGTCTGTAAAAAAGAAGTTTTTGAAAAAGAAGTTTTTGTTTTTGTTTAGACTTTAAAGACAGCGGGCTGATCAGTTAAATATCGGTTAGTTGTCAGTTAAATATCGGTGGGATGGCCGATGTCCGATACTCAGTTTTAAGGCCGATATCGATAGGGGGACAATTATATCGTGCATCCCTAGGAAATATAACATATTAAGGCCAAACTACGCCTGAATGTCTGCAAATTCCATGATATGACACAATTTATAGAATTATAAATAACATCATAATCTAATCATAGATAAAACACATGGACTCAAACTAAAAAGAGATTCAATCTGAAATCTGTTTTCCTGAAGTACAGTTTTTTTTTTTTTTTACATTCTATTTTTGCAAGCCTTACTTTTTAAATATGTCTTAACACCAGCATCCAGAAAAGAATATTCCATTCTACTGCTTTATAAAACTGTCTATGACAAATCTACAGCATGCAAACATCTAGCTTATTGTTTGCATTTGTAAATTACATAAATGCCATTCAGCATCCAGTCATGTGACATCCAGCTATTTATTGGCAACATCTCCAGCCTGCAGTGGAGTGGATGCAATTATTTTGTGTTTATTTCTATCAAGACTGCAAGAGTGAACACAACTCACTGTCCCCATCAGTAACACATACTTACGACAGTGCAAAAAAGGGAGGCTGTGAAAAGGATTGCAATTTACTTGATGATGAAAGGTTCCTGGAAGGATTAACTTTACCTATTTTCCCAGCAGTGTGTGACTTAAGTCTTTCTTTGATGATCAAATGCACACTGTGCAGTTAAAAATAAAGTATCTTTCCTCAAAAAGTCTCATCGGAGGTGCTGGTCTTTGTATTAACTTGTGCACCCACATTAAAAACAACCAAACATCTACACCTTAGGGCTGCTCGATTATGGAAAAAATCATTCTTTGGTCAATATTAAAATCACAATTATTCAAACGATTATTTTTTTAGTTAATTCATTTATTCAGCATTTCTTTCTGTCCAAAAACACTTTGTTATTGATAATTTACACAAAACACAACACACCTCCTTCGCTCTTCAGCTTCGTGAATGTACGTTGTAGCAGGGCCGTGTGGAAAGGAATGTATGCGCTTTTCTTTCAGAAATTGTGTAAAAAAAAAAAAAAAAAAGGCACATAACTTGTTCCAACTCAATAGCATGAGTTTGGAGATTGATATGAAAACTGAAATCACGATAAAATTTTGATTAACTGGACAGTCCTACTGCACACTAATTCATGTGTAGAATTAGATATGGGTCATATTTGGACTGAGTAGCACTAATGAAATTAAGCATGTTTTTTGGACCCTTTACGACTTGCATCATAGGTTTTAGTCAGTGCAACACAGCTTTGGAATAACAAAATACACTTTGGGGGAGAAACCTTATTAAAAGGATGTTTCAGGACAATCTAATATATTAAAGGCTTTGGATTTGATGTTGAAAATAAGCCCCGTGGTTTAGCAGATGTATTGTGGGCAAGAGCCATTAGTTAGAGCACGGATTATGACACCATTATCAGAGCACTGGCTTATTTAGAAAAAAGTTAATTGTGAGAATATTGCTGTCCATGCATCATTGGACCTCATCATTTACCCATTAAAGTACATGTCCTTTCCCAAACTGTTTCTGAAAATGTCACAACTCACAGCTTAAAACTTTTACTTATAACTTCATAGCAGTTTACACAGTAAGCAAAATCACAACATGGTAACCAGAGCAACACTGAAGCAGCATACATTTTGTAAACATTGGCCAATATGCATCCTCAGTTTACCTCGTCAGCACCTTGCTGGTTTCTGATGTGGGCAGTTCTGACTTGACCACAAGCTCCAGGGGTGTGCTTGTTTGTCTGCGTGTGAAGAGGAGGCTGGTTTCCAGAGCTGTCACTCTGACCAGTAAACAACCCTCCTGCATTCTCTTAAAGCCACCACTACCACGATCAACACACTCAAAATGCAGCGCTGCCGGCACACAGATGCAGCTACAACAGAGAGAGTTTCAGCATGTGTGTGTGTGTATCATTGTTATGAATGAGACCGCCTCACGCAGACGCACACAAACAAACACGCCCCTTTCCTTGCGTCCAGGCGCACACAGGGGGACAATCTGGACTCTGACTGTAAACATAAGTCTCCCTCGAGTCCTCTCCCAGCTTCCTGTTTGGGCCTCAGACTGTAAAGGCTGCTGGATCCTCGACACAGTAGAGGAACCACTGTCAAAACACGGTGACATGCCGTCAAGTTTCTCAAGAGACCCATGCAAGGACGACCACACCCCAGCAACTATGGACTCTCCTCAGCCCACAGGCAGCCATGTTGGTTCTAAGATCCTCTGATAGTCTCACATAGCATCTAGGTTGAGCACAATGTGAGCAACCTGACACTTTGGAAACACAGAAAGAATGAATGGTAGATTCAAGGTAATGCCCTCAGGTTAGCATCCGTAGCTCGCTGTTTAAATGTGAACAAGGGACATCAATCTGGAAAAAAAAAGGTAAAGAAAGAAGCTGTTTGTAAACACCCACAACTTCCCTGTCGGTAACGCTAATCTGAGGCAGATGAGTCACGATGATGCCACCGATGACGACCTGTCAGAGCGCACACTTGTGAAACAATCCACTGAGTGACACCCAACAAACACACACACACCGACACACACAAACACAAAGACAGGATGCATGAAATATTTAGACACAAGAGGAAACTCTACTGTACGGCAGAATTCCTCATATCCTTGAGGATCAAGGATAGTTCATTCGAGATGAGCAGCAGTGTTTTCTTTACAGTGATGAGCATAACACAGGCTGAAAAATACTTTATCCATACACATAACTTCATGTTTGAGGCATGTTTAAATTCATTTCCATGCTGCCAGCATCTACATGTAGGTGGTAATATCATGTGATAAGTCTGTGCAAGCACTCAGAGCAGGATGCATTAGGGGATGTTAACAACCTCGATATTAGCTCATTTCCTGATGATGGTGGTGATCATGGTAATGGGAAGAATCCTAATGCAACTGGAAATGTTTACCACAACAAAACATTTCCACTCAGAAACATAACAGTGAGTGAGGTTACAGCAGCATTAGGGAAATGCCAACAATCATCATCGACTTTAAGTGTTTGGTTTTAACAAGGTATGGGAGCCTTGATCCATTAAAGCAGCTGTGGCTTTAATGTCTGGTTCCCAGATGCTTTTTACAGGCTTCCACTGCTTTGTGTTGCATTCAAGCACTGTAGAACAGGAAGGAAAGTTTCTGCAGCGTTTGCAGTGTCCACCTAAGAACATCCTGTATCAGCCCCTTCTAAACAAGAAAAAGAAAATAGAAGATGCAATCAGAGAAAAATAATGGTTGCTCCAGCATCATCCAGATAAAAGCCGGTTCTCTTCCATCTTTTAGCCACAAAAGACTTGTCATGTTACGATTTGCCACTTATAAATAAATCACAAGCAAAATCCCACTCCAAATACAAGTGTACCACGTTAGAAGTTGCAAGCTTCCATGGCAAAAGGGGAGTTGAATTTTTTATGATTAAACGGGCCATTATACTGCTCAGATCTAGGCCAAGGCTCAGGATGAAGGGAGGAGGGGAGGGGGGGCTCAGATAACGGTCCAAACCCCGTCCCAACAACGCAAGGGAACTGAGTTACAGTGCAAAGGGGGCTCAGGGAGGGGCAAAGCCATCTAGGTTAATCCACACAAAACACAGACAAGGAAAAAAAACAACTCCAACGAGGAAATGCATCGATTTCTAGCTTTAAAACTAAGCTCCAGATCGATTCTCCGTGAAAAGAAGCGGAGTTTTCGTGCTGTGACTGTCCTCATAAGTGCCCGGGACTCTGCAGCAACAACAGCAACTACAAGCCCAAAACAACCCCTTTCACTTTTTGCATTAAAAAACTAAACAACTAAATTCACAGCGAGATGTTTGCAAGTGATAGACAGTAGAGGAAGATGTCGTTTAAAACGGTGAAACGGGTGAATAAATCCGTCTTAGGTCAGAGTCGACCAAACAGCCAGCCCCCCCTTTGAGCTAGCCGGGCTAATGTTAGCTCTTTGCTAATTAAGTTAGCCCAAGTTTGCTGTCAACAGAGTAAGATCGTTGTTCTGAAAGAGCTGAAACATGTATGGAGGTTAAAGGGCGTAATGGAGTCCTGCACTAAGTGTATTCTCTTGTCAGAAATGTGTGACACCACCTGTCAGTCTCGCATTCAAGCGCACTAATCCCACGAGGCCTGCGCGTCCCCGGCCTCTATTTGACGGCTAGCCAACTGACAGCGGCTAATATTGGTCAGCTGTGAATGGGATCCCGGCCGGTCCCCGCCTCCCTCCCCGCCTTCTGTTTACCCATACATCTAATAAAACGCCGTTAAAGCTAACAGAGGAGGCTAACTCAAGCACCTACCTCGCTTCTCGAGGTCGTAACCGACCACAACAAAGTAGTCGGCGAGCCTGGCCATCGTGGGAGCTCACGGCGACAGGCCTTTCTCGCTAAATCCTTTTCTCTTTTTTGCCGTCAATAGTCCATTTACGTGCTGCCGGCGATAGAAACATCACGGGCGACAGTAGCATCCTTCCAGCTGCACTCCGCCGCCATACTGTCAGTATGCCTTGCCCTGACAGCCGAGAGCCGCGAGTCTGCGCAGTGTGGGACTTCCAGGGAGGGGCTGCTCGGCAAGAATGTCCCATGTGGAGAGCCAAACCAGTTCATGGGCCAAAAGTCTGACCAAAACCTGTAATTAACCCACTTAAATCTCAGCGACGCCAGCGTCACAGAGGTGAAAGGTGATGTTGATGTGAAGAATCCTAAAACTAGATGAATCTAGAAAAATCTTGTGGAACTTATATGGGTATCTTCCTTCCTTTATATTGGCCCCATAGTTTCTTATAAAAAAAACTAAGGATAGTTGTAGCACTTTGGAGAAAACAGGAGATTTGAAGAGGAAAGGTTTAAGGGGTTCTGATACTTTCAGTCTTACAAGCAAAGGAACTTAAAGCAACTCTACAGCTTCTGACACATTCATTTTGATGGCACACTTACATTCATTAAGCACATTCCTGGAGCTTTCATGGCCCTGCAGCATCCCAGGGCTGAGCAACCTCCTTTCACGATTCTTCTTTTTTTTTTTTTTTTTTTCAGACTGGAGCATGATGTGACAACTGCATTTTGGGTTATACTACCATGTCACATGCCAACAACTGGATATCAACACATAGGCTCATTTTGGGCGCACACGATGACTAATTCAGCTAAGAAACCCAAAAAGACATTATCAGAAGAAGCAAGGAAAAGAAAGAGGTGACAGAGCGAGAGATAAAAGAAGAATCAACTTCAGACTGACCTTTACTGGCTGGAGAGAGCTCTGAGAGGAGACAGGATGCATTGGCTCTCATTAGCCTTAACAAAGTGCAAAAATGTGCCAGAGTTCAGGTGTGCTGCTTTAAAAATTATTTGCACATGACTGAGTGCATTGGGGCAACATGGTGCAGCATCTTGTCCAAAACTCTTCAACATGTGGAATGGCGAAGTAATTTACTGATTAAGAGCCTCTGTCTCTCTCTCTCTCTCTCTCTCTCTCTCTCTCTCTCTCTCTCTCTCTCTCTCTCTCTCTTTTAAAAATCTTCAAATAGCTCAAAAACAAACAAACAAAAGTCTGATCCTCGGTTGGTATCCTTTTGCTTTCAACTAACCCATCAGATCCTAATGTTTAAACTAGGGATGCGCGATATTGGGAATTTTGGCCGATATCCAATATGTCGATATTTTAAAACTCATGTGGCTGATAACTGATATCGATACTGATATTAAAGGAAAAAAAAAAAGCAGTCCTTGCAAATAGCAGTTTTGTTATCTGTTTCCGACGCTTTGAAAAATAAGGGTGGGAAAAAATATCAATACACTGAAATATCCCAATGTATTCATATGCCTTGCCTTGCCTATTCATATGCTGATATCAAATCAATGTTTTAAAATGCGGTATAAATCTATTTTACTTAAAAAATCTTGTGAGATTTAATCGTTCTGTTACAAAATCTCACGATATTTTGCAAATTCTCGCGAGATTTCGTTAGTAAAATAGATCGATACCCCGTTTTTGAATGTTGATATATCAGCATATGAAAATATTGCAAAGTTTTGTGAATTTTCGTGAGATTTCGTAACAGAATGATGAAATATCACAAGATTTCATTAGTAAAATAGATCGATACTGCGTTTTTAGATGTCAGTATATCAGCATCTCAAGATATTGCGATATTTCCTTATATCAATATTTTTTTCTCACCCATAGTCTTTAGAGGTTTGAAAGTCTGTAAAAAATAAGTTTTTGAATAAGAAGTTTGTTTTTTTAGACTTTAGAAACAGCGGGCTGATCGGTTCAATATTGGTGGGGTTACCGATGTCTGATACTCAATTCTAAGGCCGATATAGACCGATACCGATAGGGGGCCGATTATATTGTGCATCCCTAGTTTAAACATCAATTGAATTACTAAAGTTCAATTCAAACCTCTATTTTCTTCTACAGCGTGAGGGAAAGACGGCATGGCAGGAAGCTTAATGCAAGGAGCCAAACCACCATTGCAAGGACCATTGCAGTAGGATGTGTGTTCTGCAATGAACTCCTGACTTTAACTGCAGTAACTCCCAAGAAAAAGATGTGTATTAAATTGCCTGCACCGTTTGTTCCTTATAAAATATCATCCAATGTTATGAATGGTGAAACTGCAAGTTTTTCATCTGTTTGCTGTTTGTAGACTTCAGGAGCGAGCAAAGTTGCTCTGACTATCAGAAAAATGTGGAATACTGTGGAAAAAGTGAAACAACTTGAACTATCTTGAGTAAAGTTAGAGAAACACGATGCAATAGGGTCAGTTTGAAGCGGCAGATAGCATGTCAGCGGGATGTGTGCGCTCACATCCGTGTGGCCTGTCCTTGGCTGTCAGCGCTGTAACAACCTCGAGAGAATTCCAGCACTTCCTGCACTTCGACCTTTGACCTGGAGCGCTTATCACGCTCTGGTTGCAGAAATCCTGAGCATGAGATGTCACATTTTTCATTAAGATCACTTTCCCTCTTTTTTTTTTCTTCCTCACACATTTATCTGCTACTCAGGGCTCAGTGAGAGGACAGAGCCTCTCTGTGATAAACACAGCTTCTGACAACCAAAGCTATGTTAACAGGAGATAACGTACACCTCCAGCCGGTTTGCAAGTGCTATTTTGGGGAAGTCATGACGAGGTCACCGGCGTAGTACTGGCTCTTAAAGGTGACGTAAACTGTGTCTTAAACCTTGAACCTCCTTTGACAAGTTGCCAGAAAGATGACAGCTGATGAAGAGGGGTAGACAAGAGCGGCGCAGTTAGTCTCAGATTCTCCCTGCAAGACGAGGACACAATGAAGCTGTCTTTGCTAAACAAACTTGAACTCTGCTAAATGTTTATGTGCTAAGGGACTGCAAGTGTTACCTTTGGCAGATATACATGTTGCATGGATGTGCAGCAACTGCGTGATGCTGTTATGTCAATGAGGAATGTTGCCAACAACTTGTTGAATCAAAGCAGTTCTGAAGGTGAAAGCGGTCCAAACCAGTACTAGTAAGCTATATCTAATCTAGTTTAAGTTCGGGAAAGAAAACGTTAAAATCATTCAATCATGTGGAAACTACACTGTAAAAAGAGTATCTGGGCTGTAGTTGATATGAAGGACTTATTTACATTGATCTAACTTAATTATTTTGGTTTGGTGAGGAAATCTAATGTTTTTTTAGTCCAAAATGAGTTTTTACTTTCACTCAAATTAATTTTTAAAAAGTTGTTCCAGCTTTAGAGTGCA
The DNA here is from genome assembly GCA_023101725.1 of Atherinomorus stipes. Lineage (NCBI taxonomy): Eukaryota > Metazoa > Chordata > Actinopteri > Atheriniformes > Atherinidae > Atherinomorus > Atherinomorus stipes. The sequence continues at coordinate 203,156 of JALJCO010005104.1, forward strand.
TGAACAACAAAGGGGGGCTATTTTTAAAACTCAACATATCCGGACCACAAAGGCTCATGGGAAATACAGATTCAGCAGGAATTTAACCTTTTATGATTGTTATCCTATAAATATGATTTATGTGCTTTACTGCCTTTGTTATGTTCACATTCAGAGGAAGTTGTTGAGAAATTATGTTCAGTTTGGATGTTAAATTTGGCACCATGAGTGTGAAGGACGGTACAAGGAGATAAAGTCCTAACCTATTTGTCAGTTTTGCATTATGAGTGAGTTGAAACCAACATGACTTAAATACTGTTTGTCACTGTTCAGTCACAGACTCATCATTTAAGCTTGGTACTAATATACAGTAATGTATTGAGTAAGATACTGAGTAAGTAAAATTAGACTTTGTTCTAAATCAGAAATTTAGTTTGAGAAAAAGAACATAGAATGTAATAAGATCACAGCAATTTGTTTAGTTTACTGCAAGAATAAAAAAAAAATTGTTTCTTTGTTATGAATTAAATTTTTACTTTGTATCAAAGCAGTTTCATTCTTTGTTTTACTGTAAAAAAAAAAAAGATTTTAAGTAAATCAAAATTTATGGTTTCAACCAAATCATAAATTTAGTTTGAGAAAAAAATAAAAAAATCAGATGTGACAAGTTGACCCAATATGTTTAGTTCATTCCAAGATGAATAATTAAGTTGTAACAAAGTAGAAAAAAATTTTTTTGTTATTAATTGTACATTTACTATGTATCAAAGAAATTTCTTTCATTGTTTTAATGGGGGAAAAAAAGATTTCCACTAAATCAAAATTTATGGTTTCAACTAAATCATAAATTCAGTTTGAGAAAAACTAAAAAAAAATTAGATGTTAATTTGATCCAAAGTAACAATTTTTTTTTACAGTGATTCAAACTGTTTGCCAGCCTTTTAATTGAGCTGATTATCTTGTGAAGATGTTTTAACCTCATTTGCTTTGTGGCAGGTTGCATTGTCATCCTGAAAAATTACTTAAAGGGGAAGTTTTTTTTTTTTTTTTTCAACCTGGACCTATTTTTTTTTAGCATGAAATATGTTCATTTACCCACCCAGACAGTTTTTGTGTAACTTGAATTACTTCAGGAGATATTTAGATCCACTCCAGATCAACGTATGTCAAATATATTGTAAGTGATGCGGGCAACCTTGCGCAGCCTCTAAATAAGGCATTATCTGCCACAAACTCCTTCATTTCACCAATTTTTTGTTACAAAACATTATTTGGACCCTCCTGTGAGCTCGAAGCAGCTTTGAGTTGCTTATTTGCGGTCATTCGTCCTTATTTACAGACATTTACTTGCTATGGTGTCGCATAACAGTGACATCATCAAAGCCACCGCAGTAAAAATGTCTGTAAATAAAGACGAATGACCACTAAAAATGCCACTTCAAGCTGCTTCAAGCTCACAGGGGGTCCGACCGATGTTTTGTAACAAAACATTGGCTAAATGAAGGAGTTTGTGGCAGATAATGCCTTATTTAGAGGCTGCGCGAGGTTGCCCGCATCACTTACATTATACTGGACATACGCTGATCTGGGGTTGATCTAATTATCTCCTGAAGGAATTGAAGTTACACCAAAACTGTCTGGGAGAGTAAAAGAACGTATTTCATGCTAGAAAATAGGTCCAGGTTGAAAAAAATAAACTAACTTCCCCTTTAATAGTGCCAAAATACTTTTCAGTGTTGAGAAGGGTGTCTAAACTTTAAAGGTACAGTATGTTAGAATTACTGACATCTAGTGGTAAAGATGGTATTTGAAAAAAAAAATGTTTTCTTTTAAATGACTTCATATTCCAAGCACTACTGTGGGTGTATGGTGGCCGCTAGTGGCCAAAATTCTCCCAGACATAAAGATGTTTTCACCTGTGAGTGGACCAGTAATCTCAGGTGTAGCTCTTCTCAGGTACAGCAGTTTTAATGTTCAGAGGGTTCTCACTTCACACACATTGTTTTGTCCATTCAGGGACACCGTAGTAAAAATAGTGGAACAAATATGGCAGCCTCCATATGTGCACCCCCCAGCAAGTAGATATAAATGAGTCATTCTAAGAAAATAAACGTATAGCAGCTGTTATAGTGCAGCGATTACACATCAATAGAAACACAGTTTTGAATTATATATCACATTTTGCTACCATTGACCTTTGATTTTTTACATACTGTACCTTTAAATGCCCACTTGTACTTCCAGACTTAATGACTGCCACCTCTCCTGCTTCTTTACCTGACATCAACCATTTATGAGTGATTCTTCAGGCGGTAGGTTTTCTGTGTTTTACTGAACTGTACGTAAACAAAAGTTTTAGAATATTGGATATTTTCAAATGCAAATGAAGTCATCCAATCATTCATAGTGTATGCCTCTAATTTACCCACTGTAGTGTTTTCTGTTGTTTAGGTCAGGGACTCTCAATCCTGGTCCTCGAGTGCCGATGTTCTGCATGTTTTCAGGGTTTCCCTGCTGCAACACACCTGAGTCAAATCAATGCTAATTAGCAGACAGGTCTGAGTCTGATTATGCTGCTGCGGGGACACCATGAAAACATGCGGGACACTGGCTCTCGAGGACCAGGACTGAGAATCCCTGGTTTAGGGATGTTTTACTTTTGGTTTCTGTGAACGTGAATCTTTTCTCTTTCGCCGATGTTGTGCAGTTTAGTCACGAGCATTTGCACCTGTTTTTACCCATTTTTTTTTTTTTTATTTCTTTTGAATGAATGAATGAAATGTATTTAAAAGAATACAAGAGTGGCACAAAGTGCTTTACATATTATTAATTACACATTCTCTATCTCCCACACACACACATACACATTCCCTCCCTCACAGTTTGTTATAACTGTATGAATATAACCTTTTGTCATACATTTTCGATTTTCTGGCATATTGCTTTGATTTTATTTTTTTTAATCTTGATGCTTTGAGAGTTGGCTGGGAACAGCCTTACGGGGTAGGCTTTGCAGAGGCCTGGTAACGAGCCATTCATTTGATTCAGGTGTGCTGGAGAAGGGATGCAACCAAAACGTGCAGAATAGTTGCTCTCGAGGACTGGACTTGGGCACCACTGTATGAAGAGTTTCCCTGCTGCAACACACCTGACTCCAATCAATGGCTAATTAGCAGACTTGTGCAGAGATGTTTTGCAGCAGAGAAACTCCTAATACCTGCAGAATGCCGACCCTCGAGGACCAGAGTGTCCTACACCTTCATCACACCCCATGTTGAATTATCCTCTGAGGGAAGTTTTATCATTGTTTCATTGTTTCACCTGATGGCTCCTCAGCCTCGGCCATGTTTTCTGTTACTCAGCAAAGTGCAATAACTTCTTAAAATCTGCAAACTCTTCTGTTTAACTTTGATTCAGTTTTAACCTTCTCTTTTCCTCCTGCCTCCTTAAACCCTCAGAAAAATCCCAGTTTGCCTATTGGTCAGCTCCCAGAGGCCCTCACGGTTCCCCTCAGTCTTGAAAGCTGCTACGTGGTTGCTGCTTACAGTACATTTGCCTGGTAATGCACATTTACAAGCCTGCAGGCAGCTGTTGTTCTTGGTCAAGAAATAATCCAGCAAATTCCATCACTGCAGATTAAACAAACAAGTAATAACATGTCAACAAGTGATAGATTTAGTTGTGTGTGGACAGAGCCACTGTTGATGGCTGTAGCTGCATATTTAGAATATGGGATGTTGGTGCATGAGTGTGTGTAAAGGGGTGCTTTGCAAAACTCTGCACAACTGCTCAGATTAGGGTAAAAAACCAAAAAAAAAAATGCTATTTTTTTTTAATCATCTTTGGTTCTGACAGGGACGTAGAAGCTTTGCTATTCTAATATTCTAACATGATCTCTTTTCACACCTTTCAGGAACAAAAAGAGGAAGAAACCAAGCATGGGGCCTCCATCATTGATTCTCTACTCGTCATGCAGCCCAATCAGAGCACAAAGCCACTCTCTGCAGGATGCAACCCACCATGTGACTTCCTGTAGACTAACCTAGACAGGAAGTGGTTAGAGGGTTTTTGCACATCATTGCTCTTCACAGGACTGTTCCAGCAGCCAGCTTCCCCTGAGCTCAGGTGAAGCATGAAGCATAAAAATGCTTCACTGAGAAAGTGTTGCAAGGCTGGTGTAATTCCACTGAGCTGTGACAAACACGTCAGAGGTCGTTTCTGCTAATCTTGTAAAACACATGCAGGTATTAGATTTTGTGGCGAATGATGTGGAAGGTGAAAACAGTTTACGGTGATATGCTGTAACTGGAGCCCTGCAGCCGCCACTTACAGAGAGGCAATGTGGCAAATGTGTGTTTGTAAAGTAAACTTCTGCATGTCCTGAGATGTAACTAACGTGCTTTTACCAATAACACAGAGGGAAGATGAATGTGAAGTCTTCTCTGGCAATGATAGTGGCGCATTATGCTATAAACCCAGCCTCAAATCAGAATAAAAAAATGAGCACTTATCTATATCTATGAATCCCAATAAGTTGATATTTGCCTTTTCTTCATTTTACATGGTAATTTACTTCCATTTTTACTTATTAGTACATCCTTCTCCCTCCCAAAATAGAAAAAAAAAGTGATGAGAGCATTTTGAGACTCAGGAAAAATCTCCTGTTAGTGAACAAAATGCTTGAGAAATTAATAACTTCATTCTTATAGAAGAAAAGCTGAGGCCTATGCTGCACACCTCTGATTCCTCAGGCAACACGGACCCATCATTCATGATTCAGCGGTGGAGCTAGGCTTTTAGACAGATGGTGGGCTCCTTAATACCTATACTTAAAGGTACAGTATATAGAAAATCAAAGGTCAATGGCAGAAATATGTGGTATATAATTCAAAACTGTACTTCTATTTATGTGTAATCGCTGCACTAGAATAGCTGTTATATGTTTATTTTCTTAGAATGAGTCATTTATATCTACTTGCTGAGGGGTGCACATATGGAGGCTGCCATGTTTGTTCCACCATTTTTACTATGATGTCCCTGAATGGACAAAAGAATGTGAGTGAAGTGAGAACCCTCTGAACTATAAACAGTTTAACTGTTTAAAATTGTTTAATGGGAGTTAGAGCACTGTTTGGGATAAATAATGCCTTAAAAGCCATGAAAAGTAGTCATTAATATTACAGTCATATCTACACCTGAGACCACTGGATCCACTCACAGATAAAAACATCTTTATGTCTGGGAGAATTTTGGCCACCAACGGCCACCATACATTCTCAACAGTGCTTGGAATATGAAGTCATTGGAAAGAAATTACATTTTCTTTCAAATACCCATCTTTACCACTAGATGTCAGTAATTCTTACATACTGTGCCTTTAATCAAGGGGGGCTTATATTAAGAAAGGAAATGATTATGTCCCTCTCTCTAATACTTATGCACATCACTGATGTTGTAACTGTAGCTACATTTGAGAAACTTGAAAAAAATAAACGGCGTCTCCCCCTGACTTACTGTTCTGACTTGCTGTCTGGAGGTGGTGTTAGACTGGATCCTTGCGTATAACCACAATGACTTGCATGGCTCACTCAGTGTAATGGAGCAGGAGTCTGAGTCTGATCTGTGTCCTTCCTCTTTTCAAAAACATCAGAAATATCAAATTAAAAGGATAATCCAGACTGCTTTGTGTCAGTGTAATTGTATCTAACAGTGCACCATTTCCTGGAAAGTTCAAGCATCTTTCAATAAGATAATGCCAAACCGCATTCTGCAAACATTACAAAGGCGTGTTTGAGGAAGAAGAGGGTGCAGGTGCTGGACTGGCCTGCCTGGAGTCCTGACCTGTCCCCAGGAGATGACCCGTGCAGTGCATGCTAGGGGTGGGAAAAAAATATCGATACCCTGAAATATTGCGATATTTTCATATGCAGATATCATATCGATATTTAAAAACGTGGTATCGGTCTATTTCACTATTGAAATCTTGCGAGATTCTATCATTCTGTTTCAAGATTTTGTTATTAAAATAGATCGATATCGGGTTTTTAAATATCGATATGATGTCGGCATATGACAACATCGCGATCTATCAGTGTTTCGATCTATCTATTTTTCCCCACCCCTAATTCCCCACCTCCACCCCTAAATTACTGAATTTTCCCCACCTCCAGGAAAAATGGAGGTGTTGCAGACTAAAACACCTCTAGAATGTCAGTGACAGAATGAATTTTGAGTGTGTCTGAGTTAAAATCTAACCGCCCCAGCTTCTCTTGTTTGTTTTTGGAACGTGCTGCAGAACAACAAAGAAAATTTGATGTATAGAAAGAAGTGAAGATTAAATATAATGAAATATTTTGAGTCTCTGCAGTGAAGTAAAACTGAAAGCAAATGGATTAACCGTTTTTTCTTTTATCTCTTTTTTTTATTTGCATACTGCAAACTGACACTTCTGATTATGAGTTTTTTTAAAATCTCATCCTAAATTAATTATGTAAAAGAAATAATCAAATTTTTACATTTCATTTAATTTCCTATGCTTTTTAATTGACCTATCTTGCTGTAGCAACAGTTTTGAGACTTAGAGTTGATAGATTAAAAAAAAGATGTTGACTGACAAAAGTAAGGAAAACGCAGCAATAGGTGAGAATTATTACATAATCATTTGCCAGAATAAGCAGAGAAAACACCTTATTTTGTTTTAATTTAGAATCCTACAGTTTAAGTCACAGCTAGGTCAAAACAAAGGAGCCAAACCCCCTGATGATCCAGTTTTTGCTGTATGTTTGATCAAAAACTAAACTTTTAAAGCTTAAATGACAATAATACTGATCTATTATCAGTTAAATCGATTAAGTTGAAAAAATAGCAAATTTTCATATTTTTTAAAAAAAACGTTCAATACTTATTCCCTGTATCATTTCACTATATAACACATAACTTCATTTATGGACATAAATGTTAGGATTTCTTTGTATGTGTACATTACTTGGGTTGTTGCAGACATCTGGTGAAAATTTCATGTCAATAGTTCTACTAGAAATATATTTTCTGAGTGAAATGTGGACGTGTTCAACACCTTTTTTTCCCCGCTGTATCAACTTGATTCTGTGCATTAATGATGTTTAACTAAATGAATGAGGAGTGCTTCTCAGCCTGCAGGCATCATGCTCATAGAGCACCTCACAGGAAAGATGAGGCTGCTGCTAATTTTGGAGCTTGTGCATGCAGCACGTGGTCGACACGAGTTAGGTCAACATGCCCTCTGTGATGACACAGACTAATCATGTTACATATACGTATAATTGAGTAATTTACTCTGTCGTTTGTTCTTGCACAAGTATTGCACAGGACTCATGCCGTCCCTCGTTGGAGTTTAAAAAATGCAAACCAGCTGAGGATGGCACCCGTGTCAAACCTGTGGGCATTAATCTGCTGCTATCACATGTTCAGAGAACGCTCAGACTCGTAGCCGTGGAGGCTGAGGTCAGAGCTCCATCACTGCAGAGATGTTTCTTTTATGGTCCTGTTTCAGAGCAAGGAAACTCTTCTTCTTTTTTTTTTTTCTTTTTTTACCCCATCCCAAACTGTTGCCTCATACAGTAAACGCAATCTCCATTGTTGTTACTGGGCACCGGTCCCTCTCATCTTTCCCACAATGAAATCCAATCCCTCATTTGTCCACTGTTGTCCTGTTCGCCTCCTCCTCCCACACACAACTCCAGCGCTGGTGGGCAGCCATCCCAAACAAACTCCACGGAGACGGTTCAAACAGACCCAGCTGTACACTATCTCAAACAAACAATGCAAATAATGTTTACTGAAGTAGCTAACAGCATGACAGTGGGAAAAATCCTTCTTAACTGGCAACTTATACATCAATAATCCTAAAAATCCATGACAGTTCTTCAAGATTGAGTTTGTATCGGTTGTTCAAATATACTGCTAAATCATATTTGTTTTTACTTTCTTTTTTTCTGGACTGGTCCTCATGGGAAGCATCAGATTCACCGTCTTCTGTTAATGTAACATGAGGTTCACTAGGGGGCAGCAGGCATTAGACTACCACAGACGGGCTCCTGACGGAATAAAGCTGAATCTGAGGGAAAAGACTGAGATTTACTTTATTTCAGGAGACAAAGCAGCGGTGGTGTTAATGCAGCATGATGAGTTATCTCTGCTTGTGTCACTCTGTGTGCAAACAGGAAGGAGGAAGCAGGAGCTGCTTCCTAAGGGGTCAAAAGGAAGAAAATCTTGCTGAAATATTGATGTCATGTTGGTTTTTATTCACTATAGCAAAAGATGAGCACGTGCCACAGACGTCCAGTCTGTTTAGATGTGTGAAATGTTCTCATTGACCAGAGTTGGTGCTGCATGGAGGAAAAGTTTAGATTTTTTTTTTGGAGGAACTTGATGTCCTCCTGAGTCCTTACAGCTGCAGTTGCTGTGTGTTTGTATATAAAGTCTTTCAGCTCAGACACTTCTCTTTCCCCCTTTAACTTCATGTTGGAGTGAAGGTGCTTCATCATCGAGCTGCTGTTTGAGACATTTCTTAAACCTACCTGAGTGCATTGCATCAGAAACTGCAGCACGTGCTGTTTATAAGAAACAAAACTCGAAGAACTGGTTGCAATAATTAGATTAAATTGCAACATCTTTGTTGACGTCATCTGCTGGTTGTAGGCTAGTGTAAACAAAAACACCTAATGAAGACTAAGTGTTTTATGTTAAGGCAAAAGAAGCTGTTTCTCTTCACAGAACGCTTTTATTTATGAATTTCACTTTAACCAGATTTACTTTTGATAGTTCTGTTGACAGGAAAAAAAATCTTGGAGGACAAAGCAGCACAATTTGTTTTAATTTAAATCTTCTTAGAATTTTTAGGGTAGCATGAGATACTACTGAAATCGGTAAAATGAAATATTTTTTTGACTAAATATGAACTTAAATAATCATTTTAAAGACAAAAAATCTTTAGGTGCAGATACCTGAGAACCTATAATACTTACTGTTTATTTTATCTTAGCAAATAATTAAAACTAAAAAATATTCTTTCAGTCATTTTTTCTATCACGAGTGAAAGTTTGTTTTTTAAAATGATAAAATTAAAAATATGATAGCATAAAGTAAACCAAAATTAGATTAAATTAAGTAAAATAAAAAAAAAGTAAAATAAAAAATAAAGTAAAATAAGATATCTAGCCACGACAAAATTAAAGTAAAATAAAGTAAAATAAAATAAAATATCTAGCCACTAAAAGATTCAAATAAAATAAAGTAAACTAAAACAAAATAAATAAAATATCTAGCTACAACAAAATTGAAATTAGATAAAGTTAAATAAAACAAAATAAATAAAATGAAATATCTAAGCACTAAAAAATTAGGATAAAATAAAGTAAATGAAAACAAAACAAAACTAAATAAAAAAATATGTAGCCACTAAAAAAATTGAAATAAAGTAAAATAAAACAAAAATAATAAAATAAAATAAAATATCTAAACACTAAAAAATTAGAATAAAATAAATTAAATAACATATCTAGCAACTACAAAAATAAAAACAAGTTAAAATAAACAAAGTAAGATAAAATAAATATCTTACCACTACAAAATATAACCAACGATTTATTTTAAAAAATGTTTTTAACTTCTACATTTTTATGGAAGTTTGGTTTTGTCTTTTTGTGATTTTTGCTCTTAAAAAGAGAGTGTTAGGAAAATAAGTTTTTGTATTTTTTCCATTCTATTTCTGATAAATTGATGATCACTTCCCAGTTGTGCCCGGCGAGATGCTGACTGAAGCCTGATTCCACCTCTGCAGAAGAACACAATCTACATCATGAACAGAAACAAACAACACATGCTTCTGTAAAGACAGAGAGCTTTCTGTCTCTCCGGTCACTGTTTTCCATCATCACGCCTAATGAGGCAGGCTTATTTGCCCTGTTGCCTCCACCAGTGTCAGCCATTCCCGGACTCGTATTATCAAACGCACGACAGAGGACGGCAAGATCAAGCAAAGATCTCTTTGATCGTTTGTCCACATCCTCCCAACTTTCCCTTTTCAGACAAGCTCCAAAGCCACAGATGGAGGTTCCTTTGCTGTTCTTGCCAGCATCACACAGTACGCTTTCATGTTTGCTAATTGCCACCCAAAACAAAAGTAAAGGCAGGGCATGATTGAGAGATCAAACCAGGCGGGAAGCCTGTGTTCAGAGCTCAGTGGGTACCGATTCTCTGGCTGCCATCGCATACCAGGACACTCTTATATAAACGAGCTAAAACCAGCGAAGAAGCGACCTGTTTTCTCAGCCAAGTCCGACTGATAAATGAGTTACTATTGGGTGAAGATTAGTGACAGAACAAACATGGATTTAACCCTGATCAGGAAACTTAGAAAAGGGTCAAAGGTCAGAGCCATGCTCTTTTGAAAGGATCAAGATTTTTAATATTGGAATTTTGGCCGATATCAGATATGCCGATATTTTGAAACTCGTGTGGTCGATAACCAATATCGACACTGATATTAAAGCTAAAAAAAAAATAAGCAGTGATCGCAAATAGCAGTTTGGTTATCAGTTTCAGACACTTTGAAAAATAGGGGTGGAAAAAAAAATATAGATACACTCATTGATATACATATTGATATCAAATTGATATTTAAAAATGTGGTATCGATCTATTTTACTTACAAAATCTTGCAAGATTTCATCGTTCTGTTACAAAATGACACGATATTTCGTGAATTTTCGCAAGATTTCGTAACAGAATGAAATATTGTGAGATTTCGTTAGTAAAGTAGATCGATACAGCGTTTTTAAATGTCAATATGATATCAGCATATGATACCAGTATCAATATTCTTTCCCACCCCTGGTTTTTAGAAGTTTTAAAGTCTGTTAAAATGAAGTTTTTGAAGAATATTTTTTTTTTTTTTTTTTTAGACTTTAGAAACAGCAGGCTGATCAGTTAAATATTGGTGATGTGGCCGATGTCCGATACTCAGTTTCAAGGCCGATATAGGCCGATACCGATAGGGGGACGATTATATCGTGCATCCCTAATTTTTAATCGTTGTACCACAGAAGTGATGAACTGGTAACATAACCTGGATCGGGTCCCCTGCACCCTCGGCAAATATTACCAACAGCTCCTGTAATGCCTGCATGCTGCACAAGTGGCACGTTGCATAGCTGTTACTTTAAGAAAAGAAACGCAACCTTTTAAAGACTTATTAACTGGATGTTTTATTCTCGAAATGCAGAATTCATAAGTAATTAATCCAAAAAAGAAACCTAAAATGAAACCATCCTTTCACATCTGCCATGTTTGTTTGTAGTTTTTAGAAGAAGGTGATCATGTTTATTTAGTCGGTGAACTTCAGATTCTGAGATGCGTTTTGCTTCAGCTGAAGGACTAAACTTTATATCCTCGTGAAGTGGAAATGAATGCTGTAACTGTTGAAGAAATGGCATCAGATATATTTATAAGAGAACTTGGACACAGTACAAAAACCAGGATGATAAAGGGAAAAGTGATGCAGACTTGAGTCATTATGCATGCTTGGACCTGCAGAAAAACTGCTTCTACCCGTTTAAATGCTCATACAGACATAACTAAAAGTGATGGAGCTATGATTTGGTAGAAATACATGCAAATATCTTTTTTACAAGTTCTTTTGGCAGATATGCTGAGTCATACAAACCACACCCTGCTCCCTGACAGGAACTTCTAGGGAAAAAAAGGTAATAAAAAGCAGTAAATGCAAAGTAAATGTTTATGTGAATGAATTTTATTACTGATGCTTCATTGCAGAACTTCACACATGACTGAAAAGCAAGACGAAGTGGAAGAATCCTGCATTTCTTCCTATCTGTTTTACACACTTGGCTGAGGGGAATGATAAGAGATAAGAGGAGGGTACGACTGCTGAAGAATTTCTTGAAAATGTGGGGCATTTTCCAAAGTATGTGCATGGTGGATTGTGATAGCATAAAGCAATCGGGGAGGTGAATTTTAAACACTAAATTGTTCATAATTTGCAAGCATCCTTCACCAAGTGGACTTAAAGTGATGGGCAGCGTTTTCTTGTAGTATTTAAACATGTAATTACAGAGTGATACTTATGCTGCTGTATTATAATCTGAATTTATCTACTTATCATTTTTCAGGCTTCACTGGAGACAACAAAGGGCTTCATCAGTGGCCTAGTTTCAGGGGCTTTTATTTATCCCCCTTTTCTTACATGTCTAATAGGAACAGGCGGACTAATTGCGGTAATTTCTTATGGGGATGTTGAATATTGGTCGCTTCAGACCTGAGGGAGTGAACTCCGCCCACTCACTATTTAAATCACTATGTCACCCGGCGCTCAGCTTCACACTGGAACTTGATCTTGACCAACAGGATTGGATTCGTGGGAAAAAAACAAACAAAAAACTTCTGACTGATTCCACTCACAGGCAACTAAAAGGGTGAGACAAGCCTTAATAATGAGCAGGATTAATACAAAATAGTTCACAGTGATTTGCATATTAGATTTTTTTATTAATTTATTTTAAAAGGAAAATTGGGGCCATTTTTTAGCAGACTTGAACGCAACATCTGCTGTATTAGTTGAAATAGTGTGAAAGAGATTCACAAGCAGATATTTGACTATTAAAATTATTTATTATGTGTCAAATATGCTTAATAATGACAAACTTGAAACAATTTTAACAGTTTTACCTTTTTTCCCTTCTTTTTTCCTGCAGTTTGCCAAGCTTGGATATCTGAAACTGTCATCAAATTCCTTTTTTCTTTTAATTTATCATTCTTTCCCTCCATTCCTGGGATTGAAATTTGGCAGTCCGCGTGCTCGCCCCCTCCTTCTTACAGAGAGGGCGTAAAAGTTGAAGTTGGCCCGGAGATGCGGTCCTTTCTGCCGTTTACTGTGTATTGCATCAGCCTGGTTTCCCTCCAGCAGCTGTTGGCTTTGCCGGCTGGGGAGCGTCCCGACAGAAACAGGTAGGAACAAATATTACTATTACTACAACTCTGCGGGTCCCAGCTTAGCTGACTGACTCTCGTGCGGGAGAAAACTCGCTTCTGATTGGCTGATATCACTTTTAAAAAAATCATAAATACACCTGTCTGGTTAAAGTTTAAGTGGTGTTATTTTAATATTAATTCATTAAACCACTAAGTAGGCTACTTTTCTTCATCTTAAGCTACATTTAAATATATTAACTATACGTCATGACATCACACGCGTGATTTTGACATTTGACGCACTTTTTGTATATTATTTTTTTAATCTATTTTTTATTTGATTAATTATTTAGCTTAAAATAATTGCGTCATTATAATCACTATAGCTGCTTTTATGAGTTTGTAATTTTTCAAATTTTTCTATTTATTTACTTATTTTTTGTCTTGTACTAAAATGCACCTTTTCCCATCGTATTTGGCTAGTTTGTGCCCAGCTGGAAAGCTGACTCATTCAGATTGTGCCTTGCATGTGTGCGGAGTCACATGAGGGTCAGTGTTTGCAGACGTTTGTTGTTATGTCGTGTAGATAGTAGATGATAAGCCCTACAAGGTCAAAGGCTGGCCATTCATACAATAAAGACAGTTTCTTTTTCTCTAATGTTTGGAGCAACGTTCAAATAAACGTTTACTATTTAGAATACACAAAAATGAAACAAACAAACTTACTTCAGCTGCAGCTTATGAATATGGTTGTATTTATTGTCTGTAATCTGTGAAGTTCACTGTGACCTTTTGTTGTATAGTTTTATCTCTAATGGAAGGTTATCACTCTTTAGTTTCAGAGTATGCCAGATTTATACCTGAAAAATCTTACCGAAGTTTAATTTTAGCAACGAAAGCGCAAAGTAACGTTAACATTTAAATACATAAAACTCTTTTTTACAGGCACCGCTCTCTTTTTCTGCTTCTGTTTCAATCCCAACAATTAGAAGTTTTGTTTGGTTTGACATTGTCATTATATGCGGTGTAGCTATAAGGTGGGAAAACCAGTTTGTCTATATGAACAGCCCTGCAGGAAACGCCATAGTGGACTACCTTGTTAGGCAATTGATGGCACCTGTACTTTTCCACGCTTTTATAGTGGCGTTATTAGTCACAAATCTCAACAATAAGACATTAAGCAACAGCACAGCCGGTGTAATTAGTAACAGTCCAACAGTCTGCCTGTGATGCAATCCATGTGTAGGGTTGGAGTGTAAACACAAGCTATGTAGATCAGTTTTGGATAAATTAGTGAAAATGATGCCCTCTACTGGTGGAATTTGGAAGCACAGCGTCTGGCTCAGAGGCAGCACTGACGCAGCAGTGTGGCTATAAATTACAGCAAGCACATGAACATTTTCCTTCAGCCTGGCCTTTCTATACATTCCCTCCACATCACTGAGCAGGACCAAGCAGCTGATTGGAAAAATAATAAATCTGTTTGAGGGAAGATAAAGCAGTCAAACACAAATAAAGTTAAGAAGTAGAGCAAAGGTCCTGTGCTCTATTTGAACCAGAGGCCCCTTTAACTAAACCTGCAACCAATTAAATGGAGATGTTTGATATTCTCACCTAGATCCTTAACGACTTTAATATTTTTTTCAAAACCATAAATGTCTGAAAACCTGATCCTGAAACAGACACCCATCACTCTCTCATCCAATGAAAATGTAAGAGTCTAAATCTGTGGATGCCGCAGCATATTTCCCTCCTCCACCACCCATCTTACTTTACAAGCCTCGCTTTGCAAATCATCTCTCATAAATGTCCCATCTAGTGTTTATTAAGATACTAAATTCTCCCTCTTCGCTCAACCTCACCGAGCACATCATGTTCTGTTACCATCACGCGCTGACAGCGAGATATCAACAGACATGACGACTCCATATCTTTGGTTTTCTTTTTAGATGCTGAGTGTGTCTCAGCTGAAATGTCTGTCATTCCTTCCCTGTTCTGTCTTTGTGTCTCTCTATGTCCTGATAAGGACATGGCAAAACCCCCATAAAGATGCTACAATGCCGAACAGGCGTGTCCCAAACAAGGAGAAATTGCATGTTCTTCGCATCACATTTATATAATGTACTTCTTTTTTATGCATAAGGGAAAATAGTCAAGTTCCACCACCAAGCGAGTTAAATATGGCTGTGGCATTGGGGATGTTCTGTAAGATAGATTACAGGAGTAGCAGGGATGTTTAAAGCTGATTTGCAGACAGGCTTTTGGTATACTTGGCCCTTTGAATTAGGGTAAAATTAGTCTGTGTATATATGTCGCAGTATGTGTGTTCAAGCATTTAAGTTGTGTTTTTCTCCATTAAATCATCACCCTGTTTTTTTTTTTTTTAACAGAATAATGATCAGGCTTCCAACATAGACTCTTAAACATAATATTTGTATGAAAAATAGACCCAATTCATCTCACACAGAGTGGCTTCCTGCCCTGAAGGTGTCCTTTAACAGAATCTGTGCATGCAGTTTTTCCTGCAGGCATGAATGAAAAGAAAACCACAATTTTTTGGCATGTAGAATGATTAAAATCCCATTTATCTCAGAAATTGTTGCATGGTGTAAGCGCTGAAGTTGTAGAGGGTGAAAGCTGTGACCAAGCAGGGAATTCCAGTGTGGATTAATGTCTAAGACCTGAATTCCAACCTTTGCATCCATAAAGGGCAGTCCATTCAGCACAGAAAGCCGCACTGTTTGCAGAGACATGAACGTACGTGCATGTTGCACATGCATATAGGAGGAGCAGTTCACAGTGGGAGTGTCAACCGGAAAGAATTAAGGTGGGAAAAAAGGGGGAGCATCTTAGAGAAAGGACACCTACACCTGTTTGGCGGTTGCAACCATGTGGTGACAAAGCAGATGTGGGGTATAGTCTTCCAGCTGGTGTCTTGTTTATCACCGTCTGAGGTGTGCTAGTGGTTATGAAAGCAAAAGTACTCCTGAACCTCCGGGATTGATGTTTTACGTGAAATGAATCAGTGTTTCTTTATTTGTGCGGTGCTTTTTGCAGACAACAATTTGCTCAGTGTTCCAGTGTTGGAGATTAGAGGTTAATATGCAGCTGATTAAGGCCACCATTGCTAAGTTTGAGCTTATTTGGTAATCATATTGTGTATCAGCAACAAAGTGCCTCTGGACGCAACTTATTCAATCATTACGAAGCTATTTCTATTAAAAAAATTAGGGATGCACGACATAATCCGCCCCCTATTGGTATCGGCCCAAATCGGCCTTAAAAACAAACCAATATTTAACCGATCTAAAGTCCACAAAGAAACTTCTTCTTCTTCAAAAACTTCTCTTTTACAGACTTTAAAACTTCTAAAGATTAGGGGTGGGAAAAAATATTGATACTCTGAAATATTGCAATATTTTCATATGCTGATATCATATTGACATTTAAAAACGCGGTATCGATCTATTTTATTAATGAAACCTCACAATATTTCATCATTCAGTTATGAAATCTCATGAGAATTCATGAAAAATCGTGAGATTTTATAACAGAACAATGAAATCTCATGAGATTTTGTAAGTAAAATAGATCCATACCGAGTTTTTAAGTATTGATTTGATATCGGCATATAAAAATATTGCAATATTTCAGTGTATTGATATTTTTTCCCACCACTATTTTTCAGTGTCGCAAACGGATAACAAAACTGCTATTTGTAATGACTGTTTTTTTTTTCAGCTTTAATATCGGCATCAATATCGGTTATCTGCCACATGAGTTTCAAAATATCGGCATATTGGATATCAGCCAAAATTCCAATATCGTGCATCCCTAAAAAAAATAGTGAATGAGAGTCACCCAATCATTCTACGTTTGTAAACTTTATCCTCTGAAGGTCTTTTACTGAACTACAAAATCTCCCCATGCCATCTTCAGTGAGATGGAAGCGTCACCTAAACCCCACGGCCTCAAAAACCTCAGCAGAGTGAACAATCCATGACAAAGTCGCTGAAATATGTTTGATCCTCTGCCAATCAGAGATGGAAGAGGAGATCTTTTACCGTTGAGGTTTGGAATTAGACTCTAATTGCCATATTAGCATCTCTTTTTGAGATTAAATATGACAGATTGAAGCATTTTTTTTCCGCGTACATTCTTAAAAGTTAGGGGAGCAAAAGCTGTTTTGAAGAAAAGGTGTTTTGAAGAAGAGGTACTTCTGGGAAATTTGACTTTTGGCTTTGCTTTCTGCTGCATCTGCAGCCAATAGAATGATATTTTACTAGGGATCAGCCCCTTATCGGTATTGGCCTATGTTGGCCGTAAAACTGAATATTGTACACCCCACCGATATGTCACCGCTATTAAATGATTAGCCTGCTGTTTCTAAACTCTAAAAAGAAAAAAACCTTTTTTTTTCTTCTTCAAAAACTTCTTTTTTACAGACTTTAAAACTTCTAAAGACTAGGGGTGGGAAAAAATATCGATATACTGAAATATCGCAATATTTTCATATATATTGACATTTTAAAAACGCGGTATCGATCTACTTTACTAACAAAATCTTGCGATATTTCATCATTCTGTTACAAAATCTTGCAAGAATTCATAAAAACTTTGCGATATTTTCATATGCTGATATATTGACATTGAAAACACAGTATTGATCTGTTTTACAAACAAAATCTCGGAAGAATTCACGAAATATTGTGAGTTTTTAACAGAACGATGAAATCTCACAAGATTTTGAAAGTAAAATAAATCAATACCGCGTTTACCGCCTATGTTTTAAAGTGTCGGAAACCGATAATAAAACTGCTATTTGCAATGACTGCTTATTTTTTTTTCAGCTTTAATATCGATATTGATATCGGTCATCAGCCACATGAGTTTTAAAATATCGGCATATCGAATATCGGCCAAAATTCCAATATTATGCATCCCTATATTTTACGGTTAAATTACCTCCCTGTTAGAGAACTATTTGAAAAGTACTTACAGTAGATATCTGAATCAGGTTGAAATACTTTAGACTTGAAATGAGCTGATCATTCTTACCATTTTAGGACTTTGAATATCTGAGGATTTGAATGTAAAGGTCTTTAGTTTGGAGATCAGTCTTGCTGCTTGTAGTGGTGTGACCACAACAAAACACAGATTTTCTGATTTGTCATTAATATTTTTAGTCAAATATACTCAGTTGAGAATATCAATAAACCTTATTCACCTGGAAAACTCACAAAAAGTGACCAAGATGCTAAATTATTAAGCAATGGATCATAAAAACAGTTTTTCTCACACTTCACCATATTTTCATGAGTTATCTGTAAAACTAGCAGGTCGGTAGGGTTGATTTCAATCGGTTTTGAGTATACATTAAAGTCGTTCTTTTTTTTACTCTTTCACTCTTACTTTAAATTTTTGACCTTCTAAATCCCAAATTAAGACAATGGAGACATCAACACCGCAGATTATAGTTGTGGAGTCAGGACATGAATCACGTAAAATATCACCAAGGTTACATCCTCCCTGGAAGAGGACGATGCAGCAGTAATTATAGTGATATGAATGTAGTATTTCCAGTGATTGGACTGTACGAAATCATTTCCTTACAAATGTTAAGTAAAGCTACAGTAATAAGGAAGATTTGTGCAGACTTAGCAGAAAAGCTGCTTTTACTGTAAACCAGGTGGGTGTAACTTGGTGATGTGGCACCGTGGCACACTAAGCCCGACCTGAAAATAGTGCTCGTCTCTGTCTGTAGCACCGAGTTACACAACTGTTTACTCAGCATTGGACAGCATGTCCTCTGCAGGTTTCCGTACTTGCCAGCTGCTAAAGTGGTTGAACAGATCAAAGCCTTCACATTTCTGAGTGGAATCCCAAAACTACCACGCCACAAACCATCTGCTGCAGAGTCTCATCACGTCCCAACCTCTCAGCACGGGAAACGTCTGAGAGCTCATGGTGAAATAACACAAGTCAGCATTTCACAGGCAGGTTTCTTGCACAGACATCAAGCTGTGGCGTCCGCTTCCCAGAACATGGGGAATGGCATTAAACCAGCTCCTGTGGAAACATTTCCCTCATGAGTCAGAAAATCAAACATGGAAGCTGTGTTTGGCCAGATGGGTGTTTAAACACTCGTTCAAAACCAAAAGCTAACGTTTAGGATCCTTTGCCCATTTATCCCCTGGCTGCCTGGTGCACCATCATATTCCTGTTCACTCCTTTAAGTAGATGTGAGGGGTTGAAGGTGTTTTTTTTCTTTTAAATAAAATATCTACAAGATTTAAAAGCCGCCATGTTGCTCTCAGTTTGGAGAATCAGAAGCTTTCCTACTGTGCAAGCTAAGGCTAAGTATAGCTCACTTTTCATCATTTAAAACCGGTTAAATCTAAAAAGATTCACAGCGAGGAAAGAACAATACCTTGTCACTTTCCCATGTCACTTTGTTTACTTTGTCCTGCAGCTATGGAGCAGATTTTAGCCTCAGCTCACCCAGGAAACCTGATTCCCCAAACAAAGCTCACCCCGACCACTATGAGTAGCACTCTATGTGCTATTAAGACTCAGAGACTTAAGTTAAACTGGGCTGCGCAAACACAAACAGCTAACTGTTAAGTAAAGAGCTGCAGGGTCAAGTTGTTGAAACTACCAAACAATGAACAGATGGCGAGTTGGTTGCTGCTGTTTGCTAAACGGCCGGTGTGCACCAGTCGCTGCTCACCGTCTCCGTCTTAGCACATCACTTAGTAAACTAGGCATCACCATGACAATATCTAGCTCCACTGGTTTATTTTACATCACAGAGGTTGCTGTTTTCCTCTGGAGTCCATCAGCAGATCAGAGACATTGCTGGTTTGATCTCCCTAGCTACTGTTTGCTGAGACCCATCTGGCTGTGAACATATAACCCTAATGCAATAATGGAAGCAGACTTAGCACGTGTTGTTCCAGGCAACAAAAAATGTTAGCTTTTATGTCCATTAAAACATGAGCATGGTGACAACATGTGCAGAAGCAGCAGGCTAAAAAACATTATGGCTATTTGGTCATTAGCTACATCATTAGCAGTATAGAGACACTGCTAGCAAGTGAATGCTAGCAGCTGGCACTTCGGCCAACTAATGACATTTCTATGTTATGTAAATAAACTTGAACTTGAAGCATAAACTTCAGTAAAGGACTTTTAACCTTAAAAAGAAACTCTACATGTTTCTCAAAGGTTTGCATGCTACAGTTCGCTGTTTTAGCCACTAGCTAGCTAAGAAGGCCAAAATTGGTCCATTAGTACCATTAGTTCACCTTTTTTTTTAGATACTGCAACAAATCTTTGTATTTTCTCTTTCCCACTACGTCTTTTTTCTAATGTGATGGAATTTACAATTCATTTTCCCTTTCCCTTTCTATTTTCTGGTTGCTGTACACCAACCACATAACTTCACTGGTCAAACGAGTGTTTTCTATTGATTGAATAACTCAACTTATTTCTCTTATCTCCTCAGTCTGGACTTCCTCAACAAACTTCTCAACCAGGAGGATACCTCCCTTGCTTCTGAAAGCCAGACCGACAGTGTCGCCACACCTTCAGCACCCAGCCAAGCCCAGAAATGGCTGCCTGGTTTCCTGAGACACCCACCAGCATCAGGAGTGAGAACGCTCGCTCCTGGCCTGGCGTGGGCACAGCCAGCTGAGTCTTCGCAGCTCAAACGGAGGGCGATCAGAGCTCGTCGTCACGCTCACTCACGAGGAGGACACCATTACCCTCAGCATGCCCAGTTGATGAGAGTAGGTTGTGTTCTGGGAACCTGCCAAGTCCAGAACCTCAGCCATCGTCTATATCAGCTCATTGGCCAGAGAGGAAGAGAAGACTCATCCCCCATTAACCCTAAGAGCCCCCATAGTTACGGATGAGTTAGCCAACACCTCAGAACACCCACAGCAAGTCTTTCTAAATTTATATCTCTATTTATTTATGTTAATGTATTACTTGTAGTCTTTGCCTTGAAGATTGACGTAGCCCACCACTTCAGTTGTCTTTAAAGTTTGTGTGATTCAAGATCCTGACGGACCAAATCCACTTTTAACCCTTTGAGCTGAACTCTCCACCATCCTGAGACCATTTGCCTTCTGAAAGACGCTGATGTCTTTTCGATTCTCCCTGCTGAATGCTCAAAGGAAACCAAGAGGCCTCGGACCGACATTTTAATCCCGTAAATGGAAGACTTAAGTCTTGTCTTCAACACCATCCAACGGACTGTGCCTGTCTGCCAGCTGACCCACCCAGCGGTGGTTATCCTGCGGCTCATTGATCAAACACTTAAGCCCTTAATGTGGATTTCGAGTTGCACCATGAGCCGGAGCCCTGTCAAGGCCAATGTATTCCCAAAGACTTAAAGAATGACCCAATGAACCCTTTTACCCCTGGTTGCATTCCCCTTTTTCTGGGCTTTTGAGTTCATATGCCATTTAAAAACCAGTGGTGACATCCCTGGAATAGTACACAAGGTTTCATTTGGACTGGGAATTCATTTGGAGGACTTTATGTTTCAGGAATGCTGTTTATATTAAGAAGCATCCACAACACTGACAAACAGGACAATCAGAGAACATTCTGAGTCTGGGCCTCATAACAGACAGTCCACGCTGGAAAAGAAGGAAAAAAAAGAGGGTCAGTCTGGAGAGCTTTGGAAGGAATGCAAACAGAAACTGAGTCCCATGAAGATCAGTTTCAGTTTTGTGTTACAGTGGCTGCTTGGCTGACACAGTTGGTGGCGAAGCAAACCTTGGAGCCAAGGATCAGCGCTCCGTCGCTTCGCAGCATTTTCCCTGTCAGACTCTGAAATATTAGCCTTTCCACGTGATTCATAAGTTTCCCCTGCAAGTCAGGACTTTGGGCTGACAGCAGTTTAATAAACTTTGACCTAATCTCTTCAGTCATATGTTTCGACACAGCGGGGTGGATGGGGGGGGGGTCTGAACCTTCCACACTGCGATGCTTAAACACATTTCTTGCACAAATATGCAGACATAAAGACAAAACAAGCCAACAAATAAGGACGAAAAGTTTACAGAGAACTAGATAGTCACATTAATATTGATTCCACTTAAATGATCATTTCCCCTTTTGGACCAGAAGTCTCTGTGTGCATCTATGTGCAGACGATTTCCTTTTCTTTTTACTGCATGGCTTTGTGACTGAAAAAAAAAAAAGGTTTGGGACACAACTTTCTGTGGTTCAGAAATGAAATACTTTTTCCCCCTTACGTCACTATCATGCCAGGTTTCGTCCAAAATGAGGCAACTATGCGAGCAACAAGTTGGCAGATGTAAAAATAAGTCAAATCTGCTAATAAAAACACATTTGCCCCCTAGATTTACTTTTTCCTATGCAATACGCTGTTACAATGCGGGTTTGAAATGAGAGACCACAGTGACCAAAATGTTAGGTGTAACTGTGCCCATGTTCAAATATGAGCACAAAATAGCACAAAAACACATACCCCAACATTTCCTTGTGTTCTGTTTATGTCCGGCTCTGAAATGGTGGGCGGATGACGGACTAAGAATAACTGAAGTCTATAAACCAAACATTTTTGAGGAGCAATTTAATTGTGCATACTTCTACACTTGAGTTGCAAGCCTTAATTACACAATCGGGTGCCTCAACTTGTAGTGTTTCCTAGTAGGAATAAGGTCACTTTCAGATGTTTGTTTGTAATTATAATTATTATGTGTTATTTTGCTTGTAACTTCACAACAGAAAAGTTTGTTAATCCTTAAAGAGCATTAGTTTAAACTCACCAAATACCTGGTAATACTTGACAAATTGAGTGACTTTGTAGTATCTGACCTACTTATTGATGTATTCTCTTATTTTTTCCATAATTTTTTTTCTCTGTTTTTTCTGCTTTGTCTATAATCATGGGGGGGGGGGGGGGGGGGGGGGGGGGGGGGGTGTCACAGGGTAATAATAATCAGCGGTTCTTTGGTTTTAAGTCTAATCTGTTCAAAGGCTTGCTGAGGTGAATCATGCCTTTCTCTCTGCTGTAACAGAGCTGATCGATGTCTCGTGACGGATCATTAAAAAGCTTTTGAGTTGCTTAAAGAAAAAAAAAACTCTGGTGGATCATTCTAGTTTTTTTTTTTTTTTTTTTGTTAAATTCTGTATTTTTACACACGATGCATGTGTGCATGTGTTTGCGCTGCTAGCCTATCAGGACACTTATCTTCTGTGTTTGATCTGCGCTCTGGACCATTGTGCGACAGCCTTTTTTTTTTTCCTTCTTCTTCTTGTTTTTATATGTTGGGACGTCAGACATTGCGTCACGCGGAGTTGCGTGATGCGACCGCCAGTACCTCCTCAATGGAAAACATCCAGAGCATTTCCAGGCTCCCTACGGCAAAGACATGCAGGAATGAGTCAAAAAATGTCTCTTGTTAAGTATCATGAGGTTTGTTTTCACTGGTTTTACATTGAAGTCACATGATCTCCTTTAGGATCACAGGAAAGCACTTTAATGCAAGCATGTTGACAGTTTCTCACCACTTGAATTTCACTTATTGTAATGAACTTGTGAAAACAGGATGAGGTCCATCTTGTAAATGTTGCCTTTGAGATTGTCTGCAAATGTTTGAAGATGTAAGTGCACTCCATGTGACGTCAGGATGAACATCAGGTGCACCTGTGAATATATATAAGCCAAAGTATTTAAAAAGTTATGTATTTAAGTATTTAAGTTATCTTTGTATGTTAATATCTGTATGTCACTAAAGCCTATTTATCTCGACTTTTCCACTGCTTCTTAAAACTGGTAGGAAAAGAAGTTTTAACTGTAGTTAAAATGTTACTGTTTAACCTGTCCTTCAGTTTATTAAATAAAGAACTGTACTGTAGTGTGACGGACTATGGAGTATGATTTAAGAGTGTTTGTGTGTATGCAAACTTAAAGTACATAAAGGTTTACAATAAATGATCCCATGAGGGTCTAAAATACTCAAAATGTCCAATAGGTTTCACAACATCCACATAAAATTGTCCTCTTCCCCTTATATTAGAATCCCTTTGACCAAATGAACTGCACTGATGCAACAGCGGACAAAGAAGTCAATCATTATATGGCAAAAGTCTGATGGGGGACGCGGGATAATGTAAGAGGAACATCAAGAAATCAGGACATGATCTGATAGCAGCAGAGGTCGTATGACTGTACAGAGTTAATGAGTGATGGAGGGGGTTTGGTTGAAAGCAGACAAGCCATTGGTTTGTTTGGTGCGTGGAACAAGGGAGGAGATTTGAAGGGTATGAGGGCACTGCTGGGTTTCATTTGCATTTTTTCCACTTGATCAGTTTTTCTAAAGTAGAAGGATCGAGTGCTTCAGCATCACCGCCTGACCACATCGTACCACACCATACTACCCCACCGGTCTACATCTGATTGGTCCAGAGACTTTGGATGAAAAGAAAGTGCTCCAACATAAAATCCATAATCCATGGTAATAATCCAAATCTACATATTTGATGGCACAACTCTGCCTGGATAGCAGTGGCTGAGCTACACTTTAACACATGGGGGGCCAGAGGGTGGCCAAGAATTTATCAGGGGGTCGTATAACTGTGATTATATTAGAGACACATAAGAACATACTTGCCAACTTTCCTGATTCATGCGGGAGACTCACGATTTTTAACGTTATCTTTTGCCGTGCTCGCGATCAGTAATTAATCTTGCTAAAATCCCGATTTTACAAGGAAACAAGTAAGCTTGTGGGGGATATTTGTCACAGTATCTGGCAACCCTTAAGTGTACAGCTTGCTGGAACATGAGAAAAAGAATACGAAGAAGTCGTCACTCAGATGCTCTCTGTGTGATCTTGATGTGACGGAAAAGCGAATTTCATTTCTTATTCTTCTATGTTTTTGCTCTGTGTGCACATGCATGTGCGCACCGAGCATGCATGTATGCATGCCTATGTGTAAGTGTGCTTGCACTAGCTACCCCATATAGTTACAATTTTTAAGATCGGACATAGAGAAGTTAAAAATCCCAGTTTTAAGCTTTTCTCGCTGACATGTTACAATTTGGGAAAGAAAGCTGCTGCCTTATAGTTGAGACCCCTAGCTGCTTCTAAACCACTTTCCCTTCTTATTTTAGACACTAGCTACCCCATGCAATTAGATTTTTTGATACGGTATGATTAGTTATGTATGTGTTGGTAATCAGTTATTGGCATTGGCCTTTAGGAGCTAAAATTGATCGATTATCGTTTGTTTAAAAAAAGGTTATTGTGCATCCCTGAATTACACCAATGAAAAAAATTCTCCCTTTTTTTCACAACCCAATGTTGGCAAGTTTGCATGAGAATAAAAGCATCTTCACAATATCTGGATCACCAAATGGTTTGCAACTCGTTTAAAAAGGTCCATAGAGAGGTGAGATGTTGTTTTGATGTTATAGAAGGAGGATCAAGGACTTTTCCCCCGAGCAGATCTGGGTTACTGACTGTCCTTGTCCTTGTGTCTGACCACAATGACTTGCACGGCTCACTCCTTGCTGGGAGCTGCTGGGCCTGTTGACATTGAGACTGAGGTCAGTCTTGGCCTGACCTACCTTTTTATCTCCTGTTCTCTTCATTCTTACACCCTCCAATACAAATTGCAACTGTTTAAAGGCTATTTTTCCTCCACATTTTCATGATGTAGCTTACTTTAAAATCAACAACCAGTCTTTAAATGAAACTGTACCATGTAGCACTAGTTTTGTTTGCGAGTAGTCTGGATACTCAGATGCTCTCGGAGCATTTTTAGTAATAGTTTATTTTAAGCACCAAACTAAAAAAAAAAAAAAAAATCATTAACTGAGTTAATGTAAAGTCCCTGAATACACTTACTGAAAACCAGTGATGCTTATGATCTGGGAAGGTGTTTTGTCCTCATCTAATGACCTGTGAAAAACCTGAGGTGGTACCTGGGGTGTCCAATCACACTTCAGAACTGGTCAGCGCCACCCTGGCCACCCCTTTAGTTCCGCCCCTGCTGGATAGGTTGAAGTTCTTTTCATGTCAAAGCAAAAACCAACAAAGCCAAGAAACACCATCATCTCAAGCTGTGCCATAGATAGAGCGCTGCCCCCTGGTGGTGGTGGAAAGGAATGACAAGCAGTTGCATGTTTGCGGGAGCTGCTTACATAAACTGCACAGCTATGTTCGCGCTATAATGATGGGTTTTTATTCTCAGATCAGTCATTTTCTGTGGTTATCTTGACTTTGAAATAAAGAATCAAATGATAAAAATAAACTGGGACTGGGTGGCTGAGTCTGAAAGTTGAACATTTTAAACATATGTAAAATTGTTGTGGTCAGCAACAATATTAGAGCTACACAGCTGTTGACATGCAGGAGCCATGGCTAAACCACAAAGGGGTACAGCTCAGCCCAGGGGGGTGATATTATATTTGTAATACTTTTACAGCTACAGATAGTGAATATTACCATTGTAATACATTTACTAGCAACCTTGCTTAAAGGTACAGTGTGTAAAAAACCAAAGTCAGTGGCAGAAAAATGTGATATGAAATTCAAAACTGCGTTTCTATTGACGTGTAATCGCTGCACTAGAACAGCTGTTATATGTTTAATTTTCTTAGAATGAGTCATTTATATCTACTTGTGGGGGGTGCACATATGGAGGCTGCCATATTTGTTCCACCATTTTTACTATGGTGTCCCTGAATGGACAAAACAATGTGTGTTAAGCAAGAAACCTCTGAACTTCAAAACTGCTGTACCAGCTTTTTTTAATGGGAGTTTGGGATCAGTAATGTCCTAAAGACATAAAAAAAAATAGTTCCTCATCGTGCTGTCATAGCTACACCTGAGACCACTGGATCCACTCACACATGAAAACATAAATTTGTCTGGGAGAATTTTGGGCATGAATAGCCACCATTCATTCAGTCATTTGAAAGAAAACATCTTTTCTTTTAAATACCAATCTTTACCACTAGATGTCAGTAATTCTCACATACTGTACCTTTAATTTGGCTTCCTTTTCTATAGAATCACCCCGGTTTAAGCATATAGCGGTCAAGTTAATGACTAATGGCCATGGCCATTGCATTTCCTGTAGGAGACAGAACATGCAATGTCATCTGGTTGTGGGTGGAGATATGGGTGGGGCTACAGAATACCTTCTGTAGTCCCTCATTCATGGCCATGTGGGTGTTTTATTTGAGAAAACCTTTGAAATGTACAATATTGAGAAATACTGGGGATTAACAAATGCTGGGTTTCTTCAATTTGCCCTGTAATGCCTTCAAATCAGAAATACAAGTCCCTTCTCTCTGCTTTACGATCCCCTTAGCTCTCGACTTTATCACTATGCAAATAGCAAATACTAAAGAGGGCACCACTAAAAGTTATGTCATGTTGTCCTGCCTGCAGCCAATGATCAGCCAGTAAAACTGTGTCACATGCAAGTACTTTGATATAGGTTTTCTGTTGACCACGACAGACTTAAAGTTACTTATGATAGAGTGAAAATCGCATTTTCTAGCCTGCAGAACAACAATCATCATACAATTGGTGTTAAATTAGGGTTAAAAGCAAACTGCATACACACTGATGGCAGCTGACTGAGGTGTTTGGTTTAGTCAAATGACTGACTGAGCAAATAGCTGACTTATTGCAAATTTCTGACCCAGTGGAAACTCACAGGAAGTCAGATGTAGTTCATGCTGCCTAATGGAAAAAAAAAAAAAAAAAAAAAAAAAAAAATAGAAAAAACACCCACTTAACTGCAGTGACATTTTCCACAGCAATCAGTGGAATTCAATCCCTTGGCCACAGAATAATGAGTGAGTCTGTTAACTGGCACTAGAGATAAGATTTATAGCTCTTTGAAGGTAGCTGGGTCTCAAAGAGCCGTTACTTTTTAAGAGCCATTAATTTTTTTAGTCATTATTTCTTATTTTAGAATACAATTAACAGTAACAAATTTATTTTTAAGTAAATAATCACTGGTAGCAATTTATAAGATATAAATAATTTATATGAAATAATTCAGAATAACACAATCCGTCAATACATATGTGCTTTTCTGGTAAGAAATATTCTAAATTTTTGGTCATAATTTTATTTGGCTTTTGTTTTCATTGTAACCATTTTATAAGGGGGCTCAATCAATATCTTGGATTTTCCCTCACCAAAAAATATTGTAGCACAACAAAAACTACTCTGGCTACAATTAACTTCCATGCTTAACAACTTTACTCCAAATTTTTTTTACATGAAAACATTTTAGTAATGCAAAAAACAACAACAACAACAACAAAGAAAACAAAAGAAAAATCACAATATGCACGAATAAGAGCTGATGAAAAAATATATGTATATCAAATCTACACTGTAAAAAGAGTTGGTATAATTTATGGTGAAAAACTGCCAGCTAAAGCAGTGAGAATTTAGAGGATGTTACGGTATGCCATTTTGGCAACTGTAAATTTTACAGTACACAACTTATTTATTCATAATATGTTCTTTCAATAATAACAGTTAAAGCAGTATGAAAATATTGTTATTTTTACAAAAAATATTTCTGAAATTTACAGAGAAAAACTGACAGCTTATAACTTTATAAATTACGGTGGCATAAATTATTATGGTATGCTGTTTTGGAAACCGTAATTTTAGCAGTACACAACTGTTATTTATTCATGGTAGTTTGCTGCAAAAATAACAGGTAAATACCGAAAAACTGGCAGCTTTTACAGTTTTTACAGAAAAAAAACTGGCAACCACAGCTGCCGGTTTTTCACTGTGAAAATGACATAAACAAATGTAAAAAACATAATGGTATCTTGATCAAGTAACAGTAATTTTTACAGTGTACAATATGGGATTTTAAAACAGAAAGCAGAAAAAATACAGAAATACAGGAAAAATATGAATAGAAATAAAATAAACCTGAGCTACGTCACTGCAAACTTAACGGTTTGATAAAAGTTTTGGAACTCACAGTATTTTTTCTAATACTTTCTGCCCATAAGTGCATTCATATGAATGAAGCATGTTGGATATCAGACATGATGGTACACAAGTGTCGTGTGATGACAGTGTGGACAATTTTGGATATAAAAAAGAATTGCTTGCATATGAATGCCTCACAACTGGAACTCTATTCTCATCGTTCATTTAAGAGTCTTTCAGAAGAACAGATTCATTCATTAACATCACATCCCTCATTGCCCATTACAAATAAGTCTGACAGTGTGGGGTCCTCTCAATATGCCTCTGACTGATCATGCGCCCTGGCTACTTGGCCACAGAGATATCCCTTTGGCTGACTGGTAAGTATGAATGACTCTCACCTGGGAGTCTGTGGGATCAAATCCTGTCAAGGCCCTCTGTTGCGTACCTTGCCACACACATAAGGAAAAGGATAGGGATGTTTTCTTTGCACATCTAGGACCTCTTGGTACCAGCTGAGCATCATTTAGGTTGTTTTCCTGCATATTTGGGTGGCGCTGACGCAGCAGTAAAAAGGTTACAGTGTTTAAATTTTTAACTAATACGGCTCCGTTTCACATGTGCGTTTTAATCACTGCGCCCAGCAATCGTTCTATAGACTGGAATGTTGTGTATCTATGGCAACCAGACATAAGTAGACGCATTTTAGCTGTAAAGCGTGGCTGTGTTGTAAACAAAGCACACGTGAATGATGGAGCGTGTTGAAGTTATCATGCACTGGAGGCGGCAGATTTTCAGACAAAGCAGAGCAAGGCGCAGTTTGAGTCTGTTGAAATGCGAAATCCGACCATACGCAGAAATTATGGGCAAACAGTCAGGTACCAGTGAGTTGTAAACATGAGCATTAACGCTTAGCCTGCTAGCCCTTGTTGGTAATTTGTCCAGTGTTTGTGAACACCCCATTGATGTTAACATTAGAAATACATTAATGGCTAGCAGACACAAGATGATGCTAAACGTTACAGTTAGGCCGTAACCCTGTTATTTGTAATATAACACTGTCAATAAGAAGGTTATCCCAATAGTACAGCTGCCTACGGATACCTTTTTGGTTCAAAAAGGCGGAGTATCTAGCATTTAGGTTGAGCAAAAATTGGTGCACATTCACACATCACTTTTATTTCAGGTCGACGCACCATGTACAGCCGTGCTTACACAGACCCAGTCACGCCGTGTTCGGCACCAAAACTCAGTTTAAGTCGACCATAATGGGTCCTGAAAACACCCTTAGACACCACAACCTACCTGAGTATTGTTGCTGACCATGTCCATCTTTTTATGACCGCAGTGTACCCATCTTCTTGCAGCAGGATAGTGGACCATGTCTCAAAGCTCAAATCATTACCAAGTGGCTTCTACACCTTGTTGTTTTCCCATGAAGAATTAAAGCAGTTCTTAAGGCACAAAGGGGTCAAACCTGGCGATAAAGTTTCTAGTTAGTCTGCATTTGCAGCTTTTTTGACCTTTACAAAGTAAAGTGATCTCTCACCAGAAAAAGTGAATTCTCGGGCATTTCCAGATGCAGTGTCGTAGTGCATCTTTATCACTAAGTGTAGAATTGCTGGAGACGACCACTGTGCTTTTTAGCAAGAACTCATTCCCTGTAATATCTACTTTTGGGAGATTTCTCCAAGTTCTGGGCTTTGAGTGTGAATTATGCTTTGACACAGACTGCAGGGTTACATAAATTACAGACTTACTGGCCTTGGATTCCCTTCAAGTTTCAAGTGGTTTCTCTGTAGCTGATTCAGCAGTAGGGAAAAGGTTTGTGATGTTAGAAAGCTTCTACAGTAGAAGTGGTTCTTAGGGGTGGTACAGTATTATCTGCAGGCCAGATAGTGCTTGTCAAAATGAACTAGTTTTCTTTTTATAAAAAGGTTATTCTAATCTATTCTTTGCAAGCTTGTTGTTTAAACACACTACCAGGGGCAAAGTTGATATTTCTCCATCCTTGAAATGTACCAGTTGCCTGAACATACCTCTTTATTAAAATGCTGCCATCTGGCTAAACAGGCAGTTCTGTGAAGATCATTCTCTTTGATTTCTGCTGTGTTGAAGACTGACTCCTACACAGATGCGCCAGCAGATCCAGATAGACACTCCAGAATTAACGACTTCCTGAGAGACAGACTATCATGTGTTTGACCCAGAGGTTGTGTCTTAGTGGATTTCAGTAGCAGAAGACTAAAAGGGCCAGGATTTTCTCTGACCTTGTTCACCCCAGACTCGGCATAACTCAGTCCTCTTATCTAATGACTCTGCAGTTGAGGGCTATAAAAGTGAAGGACGAGAGGTTGAGTAGGGAACTTTGCAGCATGGTGTAGAACAGTCACCTCACCTTGAATTTAAAAATAGGAGTGGGGGGAGTTGAGGACTACCTGGGTGTTCCTCCTGACATCATGCAGGACTGGAAATTCAACTGTCATTGTCTACAAGGACAAACAGAGCAGACTATTTCCTCAGGATGCTTAGATCCTGCAGTATTTACAGAAAGATGCTATACACCGCTCGTGTATTTGTGGCAGTGATCGCATTTTTCTTTGCAGCCATCAGTTGGGGCAGCAACATTAGAATCAGCTTCTCAACAAAACTGGAAAACTGAATAAGGAATGCTGGCTCTGTGCAGGGGATTTCTCTGGAAACCCTGTTGCACAAGCTGCAAGAAATAATGGGCAGCATTGCACATTCTCTGCAGAACACAGCGATCAAACAGCGATGCATGTCCAGTCACAGGCGTCTTCGGCCCTGCTGCAATAACACAAAATATTCATATTAACTTTATTGCCACACAAACTTAGTTTTAACATCGCACCAGTTGCAATATAAACACCTGAATTAGTTTCATTTCTTCTAAAGTAAATCTATTTACACAATACTTTAGTCCAACAGTACAATAGTATGTATTGAATCTTAGATAATGTATGCTCTGTTTTTTTATTTTATTTTATTCTTTTTGTTATTATTAGAATGCCATTGGGAGTAAACTTCACCCATGTGAGTTGAAGTTCCCAGTCTATCTGAAAGTCACCTGAACTAAAACATTGACCTTAATTAAAAGTGCAGGTTTTTTTTTCTTTAAAAAGGCAGCCAGAAGCCTGGAAGATGTCTCCCTCCTCTTTTCAGTAGAGAGGAATCATGTTGTGAAGAAGAGGTCTGAATGAAGTGCACCACAGGAATAAAGAAGTAAGGGCTGTAGAGGTGTGCAGTGCTGTAAAAACTGGTGTAATTCAATGTAAAGTGAATAAAGGCCAAGTATTGTTGAGACCTGATACCAATAGAGACGTCCTGCTTTCATTTTCTGTCATGGTTTGTTTGATACATACTTTTATAATATTGTAAATGACAATTAAGTAATTTTATCATTATGTAAAATGCAAAAAGAAAAAAGAGGAGTTTTAAACAATACCTGGTAATAAGAACAAAAGGATGACATAATCCCACTTCAGTGTATCAGATTTCCAGTTGCGCACCTGTATACAGACTCGACATTATTGTAACGAACACACTGATACACCGTATCGTTAACACATACTTGTTGTCTGAAACGACTGTTGAGCTTGAACTCACATGAATGTACTTTACATTTGGTATTTTAGGAATGCAGATGGGATCAATACTGAAAATGAGATGCAAAGGTGCACTAATAGGCAAAAGTTTTAGGCAGGAGTGAAAAGATGTCATGAAGTAAGAATGGTTACACAAACATAAATTCTCCTTAACATTAATTCACAATTTGGCTACCCTTTGCATCAATTCTTCTTACTTAAAGGTACACTGTGAACAAATTCCTGACATCTAGTGGTGAAGCAGGGCATAGCAATGACTTCAAATGGATGGTGGCTTTCAGTGTCCTAAAGTCTTCCAAACATTCATGTTTTCATCTGTAAATGAATCCTGTGGCCTGACTGCATTACAGGTAACTACTTTAAAAATGTGTACTGTCTTCTACGTTCATTTTAAGATGTTCCTTATCCTAAACGGTGCTCTAGCGTGCATCTAAAAAAAAAAAAGGAACAGTTTTGTAGTTTTAAAGCTTAGCGGATTCTTCTGTTATACACAGAACTGTTTGTCCATTCAGAGACGCCGTATAAAAATCTAATCAAACCAAACTTTCAGCATAAAGTGCTTTTCCTGCCAAGGGCAACACAAAGCACTTTACATGATAATAAAAACAAGTGCATATCAAAGATAAAACAAGCCTTCACACACCCAAGTGGAATGCTGGCACAAATATGGCAGCTGCCATGTTTGTGGACCCGCAGCAAACAAATAAAAATGGCTCATTCTAAGAGAATAAAATCATGACAGTTATTTTAATAAAGTGATTAGACAGCAATAAAACACACATTTTAATAATGTGTTGAAATTCCCTGAAATTGAGCTTTAATTTTTTTACTTGCTGCACCTTTAAGGTTAGAATATAGCACATTTAGACGTACATGACGTACTTGCAGTTCCTTTCAGGTTAGGTTGAGACTGCCCTTCTTATAAGACTAGAAATAAGTTTCCATCTCAGTTTATAACCATGTTTTAGAGATGTAGACAATCATCTATAAAACATCTTGTGAATTAAGATGGATAGTTTTTCTTTTAAGTTTAACCACATTTAGTGATTTATGGATATTTCTTTGGATGCAGTTGGTCGATAACATTTGAATTTGGTTTCTTGTTTGTTTTTAAATGTCTTATGTTCAATAAATAAAGAATCAATCTAATCAATCAATCAATCAATCAATCAATCAATCAATCAATCAATCAATCAATCAATCAATCAATCAATCAATCAATCAATCAATCAATCAATCAGAAGTATTTTGCCTTTAGAAGCCAGTAAATTCCTAATTAATCAATAATGAATGTGTCTAATTTCTTAATCAAAATGCCACAAAGCCATTCAGAAAACCAAAATAGATGCAATACTTCTTACTGAGTTGTAATATTAGTAAAGCGGATATTCATTTTGACCGTAAGTCATGTTTGTTTCTATCTAATTGATTTCTATATGGATTTTTATACTTTCCTTAGCAGTTAGCTTTTTTCGCCACTTTCTTTCAGCTTGAACGCATTTTGTCTATAAAGCAGTCAGTTTGCATCCCTTATTAAACCCTGTGGCATTTAAACAGAAGCAATTTGCCAGTATGCAGGAATGTCCAATATTTGAAACTGCAGCAATAATCTATCACAATACGAGTCATAAGATCAGAAATGATTGGCAGCTTGGCTTGTAAAGTTGAACTTTTCAGACTTTTTTAATTTTTTTGCCACAAGCAACTCAACCAAGCAACACATGAGATCAGACCACACAAAGTTGATAAAGAACAAATAAAAGACTAAAGAGGCGGACATTTTTTAAGGGTATACACAAACTGAATGTAAAATGAGTAGATCATTAGGGATGATCCACTTGAATCAAACCGCAGCTTGTCGCTGGATTTACAGTCTGATACATTGTCTGAACCAAATATCTCCGACCAAATAATTTGAGATACAGTATGTAGAACAGCATGCACAGCACTTATCTGAAAGCTGAATGCAGTTTGGGCTGTAACGTGGAGATAACTACAGAACAAGAGATTGTTTTCAAGGTCTTCAAGCTGCTCGTCTCTTCTCAACCTCATGTGTAAATCATGGGATGCAAACTCACAGCCAGTGAGCAGATAGCAGAAAATACAGACTGATACTCTGGATGAATATATTGTGGCAATGCAACACTTTTTCATGGTTGTAGTTTTGCTGTTTAAAAGTCCTTTCTTCCATAACTAAACAACGTGGGCTTTCTCTTCCTATTTATGTGTCTGCAGAAACAGTGTTAACGTTACAAAACAAGTCCAGAAAGCCAAACATTACAGAATAGATTACTGCTTTTGTTTCCTACCATGCTCTGATGAATGGTTCAGCTAAATTACACAACCTTATACAGGAATCTAGCAGGGCTAACATTTTTGGCTTTATTTGCCCTTACTGGAAATCTTGATGTGACATACTTGATTCTGGACGTGCAGAAAGGACTTTCAATTGAAGCATTAATGAGCATTTTCTTTAAAATGATTGCATGTTAATAAAATGTTTTAGTGGGGGGAATACTTCAGTCCAGCGGCAAAACTGAAGCGAAACATTACACAATGATGTAAACATCCTCTCTTGTAGCCTAATTTGATTTTGTCGACTATCAAGAGGCTTTTTGTTCTTTGGCCCAGTTAAATTCTGACTCTGCTTTCAGAAATCACGTTCTGTTGTTATCTTGGTGTCAGACGGTTCTCGCTGAAACAGGAATAAAACAGCGAGTTACTAACTTGGGCAAGAGCTTGTATGGCAGGGGAAGTAGGGCAGGGATTTGAAAATGAATGCCCTCGATAAACCACTTTACCGTTAGATGAATGCATGCAAACTCAAATGGAAAAGAAACAAATAGAGATGAGTGAGAACAGGATTTTACACAAATGGGAGCATCCACATATTACTGTTTTCATTTTAAATTTACTTTGGATTTAAACAGAAGGTGCCATTACATTGTTCCACCACTGGAAGATGCATTTACCGTAAGCTGGAAAGTGTTTTGGATGTGTTAAATGAACACTCTGCATCACACAGTTGCTGCAGATTTGTCTGCTGTGTGTGACATGGTGCATTATCTAGCTGGAAGTAGCCATCAGAAAATGGTCATAAAGAGGTGGACATGGCCACTTGGGTAGGCTGTGCTGTTTAAATGATGCTGAGCTGGTACTAAGAGACGCAAAGTGTGCTTAGAGAATATCCCGTATGCACCTGCAGCAGTCTGAATCGTTGATACAAGTCGAGGTGGATCCATCTTTTCATGTTTTTTCTCACCAAATCCTGAGCCTACCATCTGAATGTGGGGCTGAAATTGAGACTCATCGATCTTCTATTGTCCAGTTTTGGTGAGTTTGTGTAATATGTAGCTTCCTGTACTTCGCTGACAGGAGCTCCCATTATTATTATAATCTTTTTTGCTGCTGTTGCCCATCTGCTTCAAGATTAGATGGGTTGTGTGTTCAGAGATGTGATTCTACATATCTTGGTTGTAATCAGTGGTTATTTGGGTTCCTGTTGCCTTTCTATCACCTCCAACCAGTCTGCCCATTCCTCTCTGACGTCTGACATCAATGAGGCATTTTGGTCCAGAAAACTGTTGAAACTGAGATGATGTATGTTTCTGAAACGCTCAAACAAACAGCCATGACATGTTCAAAGTAACTCAAATCCCCTTTCTTCCTCATTCTGATGTTCAGGTTGAGGACTTCAACACATCATCTTGATCCTTAGGAGAATGCACTGCAAAAACTCTAAATCTTACCAAGTATATTTGTCTAATTTCTAGTCAAATCACACTTAACATAGGACATAATCACCTAAAGAGAAACATTTCAGTGAGATATAGGAGCTTGTTTTAAGACAATGCATCTTAAATATGTCTAATTTCCAGAAATCAAAAATTTCACTTGTTCTATTTGCATATTTTTTCTTGTTCATTACAATAATAAAAAAACAACCCTTTTTAAAAAACTTATTTTAAGATTTTTTGCACACTTTTCTTTTCAAGAAGATTTTTACACTTGTTATATTGTTATATTAGATTCTTTTTTGCTTATTACAAGCAAATAAAGCTTGGCAACGCTTAACATAAGTTAAAAAAAGATTATAATTATCTTTTTTTTCTTCCTTTGCTTGTAATAAGCAAAGGGGGAAAAAAATCTGCCATTAGAACAAGTGAAATTTTTTTATTATTTTCTTGATTTCTCAAAATAAGACATATTTAAGATGCATTGTCTCAAAACGAGTTCCTGAAATGTTCCTCTTTTGGTGATTATATCTTATATTGAGTGTGATCAGATATTTTGACTTGAAATTAAACAAAGATACTTGGTAAGTATGGAGCTGCTGCTGCCATGTGATTGGTTGATGAACTATTTCTATAAACAAGCAGTAAACAGATGTAGCTCATGAAGCTGCCAGTTAGTGAATGTCACACTCCCATCAGGGTTAGGAAGAAGTAGACATAACACTGGAACTGGAGTCAACAGTAAACATGTTTAGAGTTGACCCACATCAACGCAGCTGGATGGTGAGTGACAGTAATGAGGATGCGTCATTGTGTCAGTTGACAGGTTTTCAGGGTCAGACTGTGTCTGTGCTCTAAGGTTATATTACAGACTGCCAAAAATAACTTGTTACATAACAGATGATACGGGCCATCATGTGGGGATGTATACCAAAAGTAGTTTTGGTCTGCAGCTGTTTGGCGGCCTGGTTTCCGCTGTGTGTGAGGGTGTGTCAGGACTGGGACAACATCTCTCAACCCTCCAAGTTCATTCATCCCAACTCACCACACAGACCTTTTAAAAATGCACTGCTGTCTATTCAATTTGAATAAGGTAAAGGAGATTTTATTTACATTCTTTTTATCCTGATGCACAAACTAATTTATCTGTCTGGCATTCAGGAATTTTGTGATGTAAGAAACTGAGGATTGTGGCCAAAACCAGATATTATTCAACAATATAAAACTATTCTCTAAACTATCACTTTTAGAGGAGAAGTTAGGATTCTAAGGAGTACGATGAACCTAAAGCGGGACATTACCAACAAAATGAGTCCCTGCAGTGAGAAACTGAGGCAAGAAGGTTTGCTGTGTCTCCCAGCACTTTGTGGAGGGTAAGGAGGAGATACCAAGAGACAGACCAGACGGGGGAAGGGCTTGTATAGACAACAACCCAGGAACAGGACCACTATCTCCTCCCTTTTTTTCATTTATATTTTTGTGCCCAACAATATATAGAACAACGTAAAAGGTTCAGGTGCATTTGTAGGATATTTTATGAACTTCTTGAACATATTTGCCCCCCAATCCCAACCAACCCTTTGTATCTCCTTCCACAAACTAAAACAAGTGTACAGAAGAGGATTAGTGCCACTGAAGGAAAAAAAGAAACTTGAAGAAAAAAGTCAGAATTCTGACTTTTTCAGAAATTGGAAAAAAAAAACTCCCCAAATATTTATTAATGTACGTAAAAAGAAAAAAGTCAGAATTCTGACTTGTTCAGAAATTGAAAAAAAAGAAAGAAAGAAAACACTTTTTTTTTTTAATTATTTTTTAATGTTCTGGGAAAAAATTCTGATATTAAAATCAGAATTTTTTTAGATTAAAGTCAAAAGTCTGACTTTTTTCCCCGAATTTTCTATTTTTTTTCTTCAGTGGCCCCCGTCTCTGTCATATACTGTAGGTGGTACAACACATATTTAAAAAATGTTATTCTGGGCAATGCTCTGTAGAGATAGAATGCACTATTTGCTTCTTTGTGCCAGGAGGAGCAGGAGGAACACTGCCGTAGCCCTACAAAATGATCTCCAGCAGCCACTTAATGTGCTTATTTCTGCTCAGACTGTCAGAGACTGACTCCATGAGGGGGTATGAGGGGCCCCACGTCCACATGTGGGGCCTGTTCTTACAGCCTGACACCGCATTTGCCAGAGAACCAGGATTAGCAGATTCACCGCCGGTGCTCTGTGTCCTTCATGGATGAGAGCAGGTTCACTTTGAGCACGTGATAGATATGACAGAGTCTGGAGATGCCGAGGAGAAAGTTCTGCTCCCAGCATCCTCCAGCATGACCTGTGGGGGGTCAGTGATGGTCTGGGCAAGCCAGAGGTACCCTGACCTTGTTTATTTTTACTTATTTATTTACTTGTTTTTTTTTTTTTATTTATTGACATAAATAGAGCTCCATAGTCATCCTTGAAGTATTCATCAGTGTGTGTGTGAAACTTCTGAGTCGGCATCTTGGCAAACCGGAGGAAACTGAGCTGTGGAAAAGCAGTCAGGCGGTGGTGATGTCACACAATCTGCAGCCTCCATCATGCAAAGCTAAACGTGACTCTGCTCACACACACCCACCCACACACACATCCACGCCTATGCATATATGCAGACACACACACCCACCCACACACACACTAACAAAGACACACTAAACCCATAATCTTAATGCAGCGTTATCTATGACCTCCAACATGCCACTATTGTATCACCTACATGCAGTCACGCTCTTGCACCCACAGTGGTTGTCTCTCTCTCTCTCTCTCTCTCTCTCTCTCTCTTGCACACACACACACACAGTCTGAGCCCCTGCTCTTCCCTCCCGGCTGCCAGCTGTGAGCAGCATACGTGCAGTTTCACACATAGTCTCCTCAGAGGCCACGGCCCTTTTCTCACACCAGACCTGGATGATTTTCTGCCGCTTCTCTATGGTGACGTGTCCCATCCAAATCCTGTTACAGCATCATCCGTTCACTGGACTTTGAAATTGTTCATCATTGCCAATTAGTGGCAAAGATTTGAACTTTCTCAACTTTTTCTTTTTTTTTTGAATAATCACGCCCCCTCAAACCCCTAACAGCCCACTTTTTAACCCCTTGCTGCAAACTTGTAAAAGAACTAAACACCAAAACAAGCTGAACTTGAACTCTGACCTCGAGATGACGAGGAACGACACACACCACCAACTCTGACGCATTCAGAGCGAGCTCTCAACGTCCAAAAATCATTCAGCAGATACCAAGAGGTACCGTATGAGGGGAGAATGGCCTGCTGTCACTGTCTCACATGCACACACATCACATACAGCCCAATCTCAACTGTTTAAAGGCTGTTCAAACCAGCGGGACTTTGACGTAGCACTTAAATACCTTCACTTGTGCAAATATAAACATAGAAAGAGAGAATGTTCGTGCATCAGCCATTTCTCCGTCTCCTGTACACATCCAAGTGTTGCAGGCATTCTGGGAATTTAGCATCATTTAAAAGGAATTACATATCAGGATATGAGCTGCTCTGTACACTGTCAAGTGTTGGACTGACTCAACAGATTCTCAGTGTTTACATTAGTAATGATGTAATTAATGGGCGTCTTTTTGATTTTTCAATTAATTTCTACTTTATTTATACAGATTTGATACACACGTACAGTATCCATTACATCGTTGTGTAATCAACAATGAGATTCTAACAAAATGAAACAAACAAACTCAGAGACAATGTGGTGATAACCTACAAGATTGTGTAAATATATCAACAATAGATTTAAACAATGCACTGGGATCAAAATCTACTTGATAATAACTAAAGATTATGAGGGAAATAAATCTTTTAAAGCCACCAGAACTTATTTTGTTGCAGCTAATAACATGCCAATATATTAAAAAATTATCAGGATTATTGATTAAGTTA
This sequence comes from Atherinomorus stipes, assembly GCA_023101725.1. Classification (NCBI taxonomy): domain Eukaryota; kingdom Metazoa; phylum Chordata; class Actinopteri; order Atheriniformes; family Atherinidae; genus Atherinomorus; species Atherinomorus stipes. The sequence continues at coordinate 243,377 of JALJCO010005104.1, forward strand.
CAGATTTCAGATATTTAAATTGATCGCTCTGTTAAGATCTTGTTTAAATGAAAACTAAGGAAAGTTTACACTGTTAGTCATAGATACATCAATGTTAGAAATAGCATTATTGTCAAGAACCTTCAAAAGCTCTTTATAAGTACAACCGTTTCTAACTTTGTCAAACATCACTGCATGTATTCTCCCATTTGTCCATTTTGTTAGCGTGGTTGTAAGGCAATGCATCCATGAGGGGGCATGGCAGAGTTTGGACAGTTAGTGCACAATATTGACCCCGTTGGCTTCTAACAGTACTGCTCCATTTGCCACATCTGGGTACACATCTGTAAGTTCTCTAAAAATGAACTGAAATATACACGTAATAAACATGGAGGCTATCTCCTTATGCATATATGATATTGAGCATAAATTAGCATTTACACTTGCCAAAAATCCCACAAACATCTGGCTCTTGAGTGCACTTGGGGAACGTTTTAATCGGCTCAGGTTGGCTTGGCATCAATGGGAACATAAGACCTGAGTGCACTTTGATTTTCAGGAAAAAAAGAAAAGGATACAGCTCAAATTTTCTTAACACAATCTATTTACATTTATATAAAGAGGGCCATGAACAAGAAAAGATTGAATATATTGATTGACAACCACACTTATAGGATGCTGCAAAGACCTGCTTAGCCTCTTGCAAGTTGAAGTATACTGGACCAGAGCGAAGATAGCATAACTAGATAAGAATTTGATCCCTTTACTCTTCTGTCTGCTATAATTGCACCAGAAGTAATGTTTAAGCAGGTTATTTTTGAAATACCCATGCATCCACTGAGACAAGCCCATTTAAATTTTATCTTTGCATGAAGCTGCAGGTTTATTTTTACTTCTCTAAAGGTTAAACTTAAGACAGTCATGTGTTTATGTAAATAAAAGGAGATCTGTACCTGGTATTGATTCTTCAAGCGTAGCATCCGAACATGAGCATGTACACCCAGGTGTTGTTTTCCCATTGAAGCTTGACCCTGGATGACTGACCGGAGGCCCATTTAACGCAAGACTGAATGCTAGTCAAACACTTTACTATTACTTTATGTTTTAAAGGGCCTATATTATGCACTTTTCTCACCATCTGAAACAACTCTTTGATATCTTAAAGGTACAGTGTGTAAAAATCAAAGGTCAATGGCAGAAAAATGTGATATATAATTGAAAACTGTGTTTCCATTTATGAGTAATCACTGCACTAGAATAACTGTTATGTGTTCATTTTCTTAGAATAAGTCATTTATATCTACTTGTCGGGGGGTGCACATATGGAGGCTGCCATATTTGTTCCACCACTTTTACTACAGTGTCCCTGAATGGACAAAACAATGTGTGTGAAGTGAAAAACCTCTGAACTTTAAAACTTCTGTACCAGCTTTGTTTAATGGGAGTTAGAGCACTGTTTGAAATAAGTAATGCCTTAAAAAATATAAAAAGTAGTTACTCATAGTACAGTCATAGTTACACCTGAGACCACTGGATCCACTCACAGATGAAAACATCTTTATGTCTAAATAATTTTGGCCACTAACGGCCACCGTACATTTACAGCAGTGCTTGGAATATGAAGTCATTTGAAAGAAAACATCTTTTTTTTTTAAAACCCATCTTCACCACTAGATGTCAGTAACTCTTACATACTGTACCTTTAAGTGAGTGTCCCTGAAAACGGTGTTTATGTTTCATTAACTGGAGAGAT